>JAJOZX010005795.1:0-102500 GCA_023014485.1 Bathynomus jamesi | reverse complement strand
AGACAGCTTGAATTCGCTTTGGGTAGCTTGCCAAAAGTGACGTGAATAGATCTTGATCGTTACGCAAATTTGCTAAAACAGTTTCAATGTGTTGCGTCATTGTATCCTTCGAAAATCGATTTGCTGCAGGTTCTTGAAACGAGAGACATTCAACCTTGTCCTTTATAACTGATCCAATGTGTTCACAGACGTTCAGGTCAGGAGAATTTCCTGGCCATTCTTCATTTCCAAAGAAATCGATCTCATGGTTCCGCAACAACTGTTGAGTGGCTAATGCCTTAAAGCAGGGGGCCTTATCGTGCAGAAGTGTGACCTGATCGACATCCATAACATTGTTTGGGTTTCTTAGAAAAGGAATGACATGCTGGGATAGAATAATATCACGAAAATACTGTCCATCCCAACTCTGACCATTTGGCTTCAGCACCCACATGAGCTTCTTTGCAGTGAACAAAACAAACACACCAACACAGTCTGGACTTTTTAATAATTCGCGATAATGTTCATTGTCATCGATTTCATCTGGTGTTGTGGCCGACACTCGATTATTTTGGTAGTTAGGCCGACGTGTTACGTAAACAAAAAAAATTCATCGGAGACAGCTAAATGCATGAAATCATCCACATCCCAATCTTCAAGATAATGGGCAAACCACATTCTGTCATCGATGTTAAGTTGGGTTTTTCTTGGCTTTGGAAGTTCATGCCAAGGCTTTAAACCTTGCCTCTGACGGTACAGTCGAATGATCTCACCACTAACGATGTTTCCTCTCAACACTTCGATCTCTCTAGAAAGCTTAGCGCAGCTGTTTTTCCGCTTACGCGTACCGCTTTCAATGATGTCCTTTGTTTCCTGAGAGAGTGGCAAATTTGGGCGCCCAGATTTGGTTGTATCCATTTCACATTCATCCAAAATTTTATTCCAATTTCTTTTGACGAAGTCCTCACTTCTTCGCAACTTTTTGGCAACATAAACGTGTTATAAAGGTGGCTCCAGCATCACGAGCTTCCCGAAATGTTATTGCTCGTATGCGATCTATCACACGTTGCCTCTCCGAATCACCAATTAATTGAGAAGCCATTATATTATCACTTTGTCAGCTAGAGTAATTTAATACCTGCAATAAATAAAGAATTTTATATATTTTTATAATCACTAAAAACTATTTCGATATAAGTAAACATGTAAGCTGCAAATGGGGGGGGGGGGGCTAAGGTTTTTTAGAACCTTATATATATATATATATATATATAATAATTATATATATATAAAAATAATGATAAACTTTATTGGAAGGATATAAATCCCATAAAAAGTACACTCTTTTTTAAGGTAATAAGGGTAACATAAATCAAACAATAATAAATTTAAAAAAAAATTATATATATATATATATACAAACTCAGAATGGTTCCCTGAGAAAATTATATGTTAAACACAGACCGTGCATGGAACAAGGAACTCTTCTGGGAAAATTAAATCCACTATAGTCCGAATAAGTAATGGTAAATGACAAATACCATAGTTTTTCTTTTTCATGATGTTAGCCCGGACGTGTTACGTGCCTTGAAAAGTGGACGCTCAATGTCCCGGTTGAGGTTTAAGTTTTGTTTTTTTTTTGGCTAAAAATACAATAGTTACCCCCTTTTTCTTTGATTTATTCAATCCGACGTGAATGCAACGAGTCTTTTACTTATATAGAGGTTATGAATGTAGGGGGACTTGGCTTGCTTTAAACCCTAGATCCATGTCCCAAAGCTGGATCCTGTCTGCTTTGCAGATAGCTGGTGAGAGAAGCTATATTTATGGGATCTCTTTGCGAGAGACCCGTTGCCCACGTCGGGCTAACATCATGAAAAAGAAAAACTATGGTATTTGTCATTTACCATTATTTATTCGGACTATAGTGGATTTAATTTTCCCAGAAGAGTTCCTTGTTCCATGCACGGTCTGTGTTTAACATATAATTTTCTCAGGGAACCATTCTGAGTTTGGGTATATTAAACGGACGTGTTACGTGCCTTGAAAAGTGGACGCTCAATGTCCCGGTTGAGGTTTAAGTTTTGTTTTTTTTTGGCTAAAAATACAATAGTTACCCCCTTTTTCTTTGATTTATTCAATCCGACGTGAATGCAACGAGTCTTTTACTTATATAGAGGTTCTGAATGTAGGGGGACTAGGCTTGCTTTAAACCCTAGATCCATGTCCCAAAGCTGGATCCTGTCTGCTTTGCAGATAGCTGGTGAGGGAAGCTATATTTATGGGATCACTTTGCGAGAGACCCGTTGCCCACGTCGGGCTAACATCATGAAAAAGAAAAACTATGGTATTTGTCATTTACCATTACTTATTCGGACTATAGTGGATTTAATTTTCCCAGAAGAGTTCCTTGTTCCATGCACGGTCTGTGTTTAACATATATACATACATACATACATACATACACACACACATATATATATATATATATATATATAATATTGAGCTCATTAGCAGTACTAACTAAAAAGGTTAAGTGGTGGTGTGTTGTCTTGTTTTGCGTTGTGCTTAGTACTACACTACTAAATACATCATCTAAGAGCCAAACGACCACACTCTCCTAGACTGAACATTCTTTTACTGCCTGTGTTAAGTATTCAGTGCATTAATGCTATACACTTCCAGATTTCCTACAGAGTTTCATAAACTCCACTGAAATACGGGTTTAAAATTTACCTATACAGCATGAAGAAAAACAATAATTTATCATCCTTTATACAACAACGACTAAATAATAATAATAATAATAATAATAATAATAATAATAATAATAAAAATAAAAATAATAATAATGTCCGGCTTTAGTATCAGTATTAAGAGCAAACCCTTTATATTTCATATCACCTGGAAAAAACCAGTACGAACCTTCAAAACAGTTATTCCAAGTTCATAAAAATGCGGCTAAAATATTATCATACAAGAACCGAGCTTGTGTTGTGTGAAAGAAACCTCATAAAAATTACACAACATACAACTATTTGAGTTTGTTTATACCACAAAAATCAACATGGCGGATTTTTCACGGTATGGTTGTGAAATATTAATCTTGTACAGTATTTTGTTTCAACCCGTTATTTTTTTCTTCTGTGTAATTCATTCATTTGGATTGGTTATTATAGTTAGAGTGGTTATTAATGGTTGGATTATGTTGGTTATTAATGGTTGGATTTGTTGGTTATTAATGGTTGGAGTTATTATTTGTTGGATTTCTTGGTTATTATTGGTTGGAGTGGTTATTATTGATTGGATTGATTATATCGTTTCACTCGTACAAGTTTTTCTCAGGGCAGTTTCAGTACAAAAAAAATTATATAAAAAGTGTCCCAAAAGTCAGTTTACCGAGGAAAATGTTTTCTCCTGATGATTATCCTAAACATTATGACAATTTTTTTTACAGCAAAAAGCCAGCATGTCTTCAGGACCTTAAAGACTACATTTGTGAAGAATTCCAGCTCTTAAGCAATGATAAGGAACTATGTAAAGCAATTTGTTGGTCAACCGTCGACAGATACAAGATGTGCATCGAACAACATGGACGACATTTTGAACAGTTATTGTAACCAAAACTATTCTCACGTTTTGTAAATATGTTCAGAATTTTTTTTTGTTTGTTTTTTTTGTTTGTAAATATATTTATGAAACAAGTTTTTTTCTGTGTAGTAAATTCACTTGAGGAGAACATTTTCTTCGGTAAACTGACTTTTGGGACACTCGGTATATGTGGAACGAAAAATGCTCCCCCAATTCGAACCCGGACCCGTATCACACTACGACGGGATAAAAATTAATGCAACTATCGTTGCTTAAACGACTCCTGCTCGAGATTTCTGTGTTCGAATCATGGTGGGGATATTTTGTTTCGTAGGTAAACCACGCGTGTTCATTCGTGTCTTCCATATATCTTTATTATTTGCGAACGTGTGTTATATATATATATAGAGTACCTTTTTTAAAACGTAAAAAGGATCTATGTCCACTTGGTTGACAAGATTACTCGACTATAAAAAAAAAAAAACGAAGTTAACCAAACCAATGCAAACCTGACCTAACTTAATCTAACCCACAACAACTTTATATATATTATATATCGGGTGCGGCAAAAGTAACGCCCTTTTAATAATTGTATCTTTATAGTTTTATACAGTTAAGTTTTTAGTTTTATATTGTACATTTTGTTATTTTTTAGTTTTTACTGAAAAGTACTTATTTTTCTTCTTAAAATGCTGTATTTTTCTTAAAAACCTTATTATTTCTCTTAAAATGCTGTAATTGATTTATTTCCTTCAATAAAAGAATAAACTAAAAGGGCGTTATTTTTGCCGCACCCGGCTATATATATTATATATATATATATATATATATATTCTATATATATATATATATATAATATATATATATATATAATTCGCAAATAAGAAGAAGAGAAAAACCAATAAGTAACAACTGACACCATATATTAACGTAAAATAAAGATTTTTTTTTTTTCTTCATCTTCTCTTTCTTCATCTTCATCATCATCAACTGTTCTTCTTCTTCTTCAATCTTAAAACTTCTTTTGAACTCTTTCCAATCGCCTTTCGCATGCATGGCTGACTAAGAAGAACCAAAGAACTATACATTATCCATTCCCATAAATTTCAGTTTGAATTAGAAAATTATCAATCTATGCATACAAAAAAAAAAAAAAAATACAAAAAATGAAAAAAAAAAAATGTATATTCAAAATGTGTTGAAATTGTAAGAGGCAAACGGGTATATTTGTGTAGTTGTCGAAAGACTACGTCCATATGAGAGTTATTCTGCATAGATTATTTTTTAAGAACTATAATTATAAAATTAATTATATACAAAAATTTTTATTCTACATTTGTTGAAATTACAACTCCTCCGTTGCAAATTTTTAAGGTGACTTAAAAAAATTTTTTTTAATCCATTTGGAATTTTAATTCATTTTGTTTAGTTTTCATATAGAAAATTACTAAATAATATAATTTTTTTTTTTTTTGTTACAAATTAATCATTAAGGAGGAGTTATCCTTTCAATTTTTTTCATAATCGAACAAATATTTTGATAATAAGCCATCGAACAAAAATTTTCATTAACGCTTAAATAAACCGTTAAATCAGTGATGTTAACAGATCAAAATAACGTTTTTTTTCTGTGGATGAATATGAAGGGGCGCCTTTTAAAAGTTAGAATGTTATATCTTAATTCAGGACATATAAAACGGGTCCTAAGGGGCGTAACGAAATACTTCACCGTGGGGGGGGGGGGGGGGGGGGGGGGGGGAGTTATATAGTTTTGACAAATGACACCAGTGTACCAGTTTTTGATAAGTTAAACCGCGGACGTGGGCCTGGAAACGAAGCCAATTCAAATCCGGACGAAAATCTGGGAGCAGTTGTCGAACAAGAAGCTGAAGTAGCTCTCGCAATATTCCAAGAGGCAAGACTGAAATGCAAAAGGAACGTTGGTCACAGTGCTCAAAGAAGCTTTATAAAGCATCAGATTGAGAAGAGTTGTTTGGTCGATTCAAACGTTCTTTTCATATTGTGTTAAATGGTATTGAAAGTACAAGGAAAGAACACTGATATTATTGAAGTTTCACTTTTTTATATAAATTGATCAAAATATTTTTATTTTATCCCCCAAAACTGGTAAAGAATTTTGTTACACCCTTTAGACGAGGACAGACTAATATATGCAGAAATCAGATAAGGAGATCGCAAAATAAACAGACAATTGCTGACATATATATATATATATATATATTATATATATTATATATATATATATATATATATATATATAATTAACATTAATACCGAAATAATGAGCAATACTCGCCCAGCTTTTCGTAGAACTTACGACGCCTCTCTTCAATACATACTTGTCATCGTAAAACCTTATTCCTATGAATCAAATGAGATTTGTATATACACGCAGGCACGCACACCTCTCTCACACGCACACATGTCTGTTAACTTAGAAGGGGCGACATTTTTAGTTGTGGATGGCGACGTCTAATCTAAATAAATAATTAACCTAACCGCATATATTCCTTTTTCCATAATATTTAAAGATTTTCAAAAACAAAACTAAATCTGAAACTAGGGCGCCACAGCTACTGTCGCCACACGCACGTTCTTCTCGCGATAAGTTCGGTATCCTAAAAATTGTCGCGAAAACTTAGGTACCAAGAAGATACATACATTCAGTTATGGACAAGCCACGTGTTGCGATTACAACAATATTGCATATTTAATAAATACGTCATATTTTTAGGCTCGAATTGAAACACAAGATGAGAAATAGTGTTTAGCTTCGTCATGTTGAAGTGATTTTAAAGACGTTAATTAAATAGGAAAAATAAGAGAAAAGACAACTTTTGTCTTAATTTATTTCAATCTCATTTTCCTTTAAAAAAAATTGAAGGCGGCAACGTTTTCGTCCAACCACTATTACCGACCTACCTACCCTCCCTTACACAGAGAGAGAGAGAGAGAGAGAGAGAGAGAGAGAGAGAGCGAGAGAGAGAGAGAGAGAGAGGTATATAAATATAGCGCTAGAACTCTATCGATCGGAATGATCGTCGACGTAACCCCTTTTATTCTCGTTAATAAACTCCTTAAATCCTCCAAATATTCTTAAATATTTGTCTTCTTCTTCAGGGACATTATTGCTGCTTTTAATGAGCCAGAAAACCCATTTCTCAATATGTATTTCATTTATATTTCAAGTACATTTCATGAAATTATTTATATATTAAATTTTAATTCTCAATTTTATCAATATTATATACATATATATATATATATATACATATGGTCATTTCCATTCTGTACATCTAAAATAAATAAAAATAAAAAAATTGAAATAATACTAAAAATTAAAAATTATTTCTTAAAGGAATTTTTTCCTGGTATATTTGAAAAAGAAGACATGGTTTCGAAAGCATGGTAGGAGTGGCTGGAAAAATGCTTGTTCCGAGGTCAGAATGACATGGTAGGAGACAGCTAATGGTAGGCCACGGTACCCTATCGCCCGAATGTCTCTGGTGCAAATTACCTTGATATAAAACTCGGTGGTCAAATTTGTAAAAATAACCATGCAAGTAATGTCCAGATTTTTTTTGTGTGTATATATATTTTTTTTAATTTTTGACACACACACCACACACACACAGGGTTACCCTTAGGCATATTCATCGTTCACAATTTTTTTTATTTTTAAAATATTCATTTTATTTTCAGAAAAGTATTTTGACCATCCATTTTTTTTCTTCCACGAATCTGAAAATATTTGGAAATATTTTACATATTTGTGTATGCAGAGTTTTGCTCTTGTTTTTCTTTTTTTATCAGTTAATATTTTGAACAATACATTACTTTTAATTTAAACTTCTGCACAAAATACATAAAATCAATATGAAATCAAACTGGATACACACACTGTGTGTGTGGGGGGGGGGGGGGCGAGGTACCGACCTTTTTAAAGCCATATATCTAAAAACTAATTAACCAGACCTAATTCCACCTAACCTAACCTTAGTGCCATCGAACTGAGAAGGGCGTCATAAATGTTTCGGTCGCAACTGTGGGTTCGTGGGGTGCTTTCTATCAAGTCATTAAATGTGAGGTACTGACCACAACTAAACTAAACTACACTAAACTAACTAACCTAATCAGGACCAACGTACCTTTTTCCCGTCAATAAAAGTTTTTCCGAGATTTTGTCCTACAAATTTTTTAATGTTCCGATGTATCAGAAGTGTTCCTCACAAAAAAAATTACCCTACTACATCTGTAAATTATCACACACTCTACCTCACTTATGACCAGTTGCCTATATACACACACACACACACACACACACACACACACACACTTTGGTACATTTCGAAACCGCGACATTTTCATATTTTCCCTTGTGGATGATGACATTTAACCTAATTTAAATAACCTAACCTAACGTAGCTTAACCTTCATTATTTTCTTTTCACACAATATTTAACATTTTTTGATAAAAAAAGTCGAACTATAGCGACACCTCTAATGTCGCGGCGAAGTCGATGTGTATCCTAAAGATTGTCGGGGTTCCGTAAGTTAACCAAGAATACATACGCGCATGCGTCTGTGGGCACGCGGGTATATTTGTACGAGTGGACTTCGGGGAATTAAGATTCCCAACCGGTAGAGAAAACAGTGAAGAGGTTTGGGACACCAAATATCGCGCAATCTGCATGCCAAATGCCATGACTGAAAATGAGTTTTAGAAATATATCCAGAATTTGGTAAAATATGTGGGTATTATAGTTATTACTTCGTGTAAATGTTACTCGTAAGTCTGTCTAAATTACATTCGAGAGGTTTAAATATACCAATGCTATTACTGTTCCTTTTAGGAACCCCTAATTGAAGTATGAACATGATCTAGAACAGGGGTGTCCAACCTTTTTTCATGAAGGGCCATATTTCACTTAATGACCCACACGAGGGCCAGTGTGCAAATTTTAGATACAATTTTATTGAATAAAATATGACATTAGATAATGAATTTTCAGTATCCGCCAGCCGGTCCTGATACAAATCTTCAGTGGGCCGGACTCTGGCCCGCGGGCCGTATGTCGGGCAACCTGATCTAGCTTTAAAAAATGTGGAAAAAATAATAAATAAAAGGACAAACATTCTTTATATATATCTATATATATATATATATTATATTATTATATATATATATATATATATATATATATATATAAGTAAAACATGGCATTTGGAAAAGATGTCACTCACTGTGAAAGAGGGCATGATCGTAGGAGCCCGTTTGATTGGTCTCTCAGTATTAAAAGACGCGTGATTTTTCCTGCACCTCGAAGAACAGTCCAAAAGACATGAAAAGAAACGGAAAAAATACACCACATAAGCGCAAATAGTGTTCCCATGATTCTGTCCAAATTCAGCTTCATTCGAGCTTTTGCAATGGTTGGTGTTATGAGGAACTTTACTCCAGTTCTTTAACATCATTTTGACAGATACTGGTTCTGAAAAAAGTTTTGATGCAGCAGTCTTTAGTTCATGCTTCACTGCTCGTAATAAGTTAGTTTTACGCCACTATAATGCTTATTTGTAGTAGTTTTTCATTTCCTTCTATGCATTCGTAGCCTTGAGGACTGTTTCTCGAGATACTGGGCAATTACAAAACACCTAATACCGAGACATCAACCAAACGGGTTCCTACTATCATACCTCATTCACAGTCAGTGACATCTTTTCCAAGCGCCAACTTTATTTATTCTGCAAAAGCAGAAAAAGTAAACAATGTCAGCATATTAAAATAGATGTTCTCAATATTATGCGCATTCGTACAGTATATCGACTTAGTTAAAACGCTATTAATGATACCAGAAAATACAGCATCGAAAATGCGTGTTTTTCCATTATTCCGTACAACCCATATATATATATATATATATATACACACACACACACAGGGTGTCCGAGCTTAAATGGCAATAAAATAAAACATTATAAATGTATTTTATTGCCATTTAAGCGCGGACACCCTGTCCCATAAGTCTTGAGAGAAAGGCAGCCGGCTTTTCCTCAGAGTGTAACTCGCTTGCATATTAGCCATTGCGTGTTATTCTACCTGCATCCAAAAAAGGTCCCCCCCCCCCCTAAAAAAAACATCAATTTGAACATTTGTTATACTTCTAATATATTAATTTTGTAAATTCAATTAAAATAAATTTTCCTACGAGACCAAACTTATAGGACACCCTATATATATATATATATATATTCCTCCCAGCTATAAAATCCTATTATATAAATTTCATTTTTAAAAACCCAATTTCAAAAATGGAAATATGTGAGAATTGGAAAAAGATAAGCTTAGCGGGCTAATGTCTTTATCTCTCCCGACTTTTTTTTATGGGTCAAATTTAATAAATGAAAGTTCAGATTCGGAATTTTAATGAAATGAAATTTGACAAACTTGTAATTTTCCATTACTTTCCATTTTCATTCTCCACTTTTTTTTAGCGAGGGGCTCTCACATTTTTTAAAAATATTTATTTAACATCGTGGCATTTTCACCATTTTATTTTACATTATATATTCCTGCGGTAACTTAATTATTGCTACGATGTAAAGTATATAATTTAATGATAAATTATTCTATAATTTTGGGGTATTTTTGGTATTTTTTTTTTTTTTTAAAGGGTCACTTACATAAAAATAAACAACGATTTTGGGGGGGGGGGGGGGACTTGTTTGTGTCATTTGCAATAACACACAAACCCCGCGTCTCTTTTTACCATATGTGTATAAAGGATGATGGGAACCCCCCCCCCCCCCCCCATGTGCGCATTTTTGCATGAGCGAGGTACCGGCTTTTTAAACCCATACATCTAAAATACTAATTAACTAAACTTAACCTAACCTAACCTTAGTGCCATCGAACCGAGAAGGGCGTGATAAGTGTTTTCTGTTAAGTCACTAAATAGTGAGGTATTCGCTAATCCAGTTTAATCGAATCTAATCTAATCAGGGCCAATATATCTATTCTTCGAGAATAAAAATACATATTTATATAAAAATTGTCATTGTTCCGAGGTAACGAAAATGTTGCCTCACAAAAAAAATTACCCTACTTCACCATCACACACTCCCGACTTCATTCATGCCCAGTTGCCAACGCACATACACATACTACCCTGAAGTGGTACATGGAACCAAAACTGTACTTGGTTGAAACAGTCAAATGGTATGATGATGAACTATCTGACAACCAATACTAAATGTTGAATTGAACCATACTTATATTCCTGCATGGTAAGCTTAAATGGCTGCAGCAACCACGATCACATGGATGAACTGAACATTTTGGATTGGCTATCAAAAATTTGGTGGTTGTTACGATCCATTTTTTATGTGTATATCAGACATGGGGTCAATTACTGGGTTTCTATTACTTTACATTTCATTCCTTCTATTACTATTACTTTAATTTTCATCTATTACTATTACTTGGTCATCTATTACCATTACTTTTGTATGTTGGGTACTTCACTCATTTGAAAAGGATCTTCATGTTTATTTATATGCAATTAGAAGCAGTGTGTTAACAAACAAACAAACACTTTATTTCAGACTCACCAGGTACAAACATTATACAAGAGGTCCATAGAAGATTAAAAGATAGTTGTCTGGAGTACTGACTAAGTAGGCCAGTGAATCACTGTGTATAATGAACATACAAATACAATGATCCAACCATGAGGTGGTGTGCCAAATATCATTAACATAAGTAAAGCTATCACCAGGAAGACTACGCATGGATGAAAGGGTCAAGTTATTATCTTCACAGAAGGCTTTTAAGTGGTTGTTAAACAAAGAATTATCATTAAGCACATTAGCATTAAAGTCATCAATAATAGCTACACATGTCTTATCCAACTCATCAATAATACTGCTGACTTGCCTCAATTTAATGAGGTAATCTTCTTCATTATTAACTGTCTGAAAAGGCATGTAGATACAATGAATTACAATTTTTTTATTTCTACACAAATTTATATTCCAGTTAGCCAATTCAAACCAAGTTTTAATTCACTAATATATTTCCCATACCCCACCCACCAGGTGGGTGGCCTGCAAGGAGACCATCTTGTTTATCTCCGGTAGCCTCCCCTATCCCATGAAAGTTACTGAACAGGCTATTCAGGTCCTTTAAGTCTTGTTTCCATAGCCATGTTTCCTGTAGACAGAGAATATCAGCATCCTCTAACAGCTTATCAATTATGATCCGCCTGTGTTTGCTGTTATTGCCTAAGCTTAGGCCCCTACAGTTATAAGAGATTACCTTGAATGTTGCAATTAGGAAGATGCAGGAGTTCTGCCAGCCATCTCTACATGTTGAATTCCACTTATACCAGGCACAGCAGTTACAGCATTAGATCCAGCTGGATTTTCCTCCACAGTACGACGCATGATGTCTCCATAATTACCCTCTCCAGCACTTGCGAGAGTGACTGCAGGTGTTTTTCTTCCCTTCTTCTCATAGAACCTACGTACATATACCAGTTCTGGCCATACTGCTGGATCCATAAATACTCCTGGATCATCACAGACTGCTGTAACTTGAAAGGAACTGTACATAGTCCATCTGAAGTAAATTTTCCTACATGTAACCTCAAGATTCACTTTATCTTCCACAAATGCCTGCAGCTCCTCGGCCGTAAGATCGGGTCGACATCTTGAGACGAAAATGTGGTTGCAGTGGTTGCAGTTCTCTGAGGGGTCGCTCGCTTCCGGCACCTCCTTACCACCATTGTCCAAGATGCCTCCTCATCATGACCCCACGACTGCATTCCCAGCATCCCGATTCACGAAGGCCCCTTGGGGGGTACCCTGTGTGAGATGGTATTGAGCTGGCGATGTAGCAGTGTCTGGATTCAGGGATCCAGGCTAAGACTGAGAAGCAGAGGGCTCTGCACTCATGGATCCAGGATGAGGCTGAGAGGCAGAAGGCTCTGCACTCATGGATCCAGAATGAGGCTGAGGCTTAAAGGCAGAGGGCTCTGCACTCATGGATCCAGGATGAGGCTGAGCGGCAGCCAAATGACAAATATTTGTTTCAACTAAATCATTACAATTTCAGAGACTGTAGGTCTTGATAAATTTTACTTTATTGAAGGAAAAATTTGCCACAATATTAGTTCACATGTTTATTTTAGTTTAGAATAGATTTAGTTCATTTTTCAGTTCTTTATTCACACAATATGTCCATTGTCACTGTAATAGAAAAGTAATAGACTATTATCTATTACTTTGCCTTCTATTACTATTACAGTCAAAAAATTATGATCTATTACTATTACTTGAAAAATCCTGTAATAGTCTATTACTATTACCCCATGTCTGGTGTATATACATAGATTGTGTATATTATAGTAGTACGGTGGAAGAAACGTTAGTAATGTGGACTCCATTATTAAACTTGTGATCATATATATATATATATATATATATATATATATATATATATTATATATATATATATATATATATATAACGAAGTTGCCCTCGCAATGCGGCTGCCACTGAGTGACTGGGAACGAGTGTGGAGAAAGTTTTTGCCCGCCGATTGAGTGATCAATAAATACAAGCAATGGGAATGCTAAATTATCGTATTCGTATCTGGTTACACTCAATTTACGACTTTCCTTAATTCTAAACAAGTAAAAAAAAGAAGAAAAAAGTTTTTTTTAAACCAAAGTCGTATATAGGAATACGCGTAAAGTTCAAACCTTTTAAAGACCGCACCTATAATTATAGGTTTTCCTGCTAATTAATTAACCCAAGCTTCGATAAAAAGGGAAAAAAAAATTGCCTGACTTTAGTCTCGACTCGAAAGAAATCTTCAGAATTAAAATCAGAAACCGAATAAGGCACTTAAAAAAAAAAAAATCCCGGCAAATTAATGGTTTGGAGTTTAACTCTCAAGTACAATACAAGAAATTTGAAAAAAAAAGAAAAAATTTCAGCAAGGTTTAATTTCATCAAGGTTGGCGACGAAGATACATAAACACGATTTTGAGATTAATTAGAATTAAATTACTAATCAAATTTTGGGGGGCTAAATTCCCTCTCTATTTTTAATTTTAGCCAAAGTGCATTTTAAGTGATTCAAATGAAATCCTCGATTAAACAAAAGAAAATTGAAAAAGAGGTCGAGAAGAGAATTAACAAAAGGAGAAAATGATAAAGCAACGAACGTGCGCGCGCGCACACGCACACACACACACAAAGTATACTGAATATACTGTATATAATTATTTCCTTTTGTGAAGTCCGAACTGGTATTTCAGTCTGGGTCCAACACACTGTGACCTTTTCTCTTTACGTATTCGATCGCATATGCACAGGAATAAATTTTAAAAAAAGTACAGTAAATAAAACAAATAAATAACCTTCATTTTCTTAAAAATAACTAATACAACTTTTTGTGATCCAATAAATTATAATTAGGGAGAAACATTATTCTGAAACAACTTAAAACTGAATCACTCACTCGATTCAACATCGTCAAGAGATAATATTTTTGTATTCTATATTAAAATAGTGTTGTCTATCTATTTAAAAGTTAAATACGCAACAAAATATACGTCAATAATGAAATTTCGCATGTCAAAAACCACATCCACTATTCCTTGAAATAATTTTCTGTCAACGCCCTTACTCAACCCGTTATCGATCTTTGGCATGTACTGTGATTAATACTGACAATTTTGAAAGAAAATCAGACTCTAACATGTTCAATCTCGTTTCAGCACGCACCTTTCTTTATTCATTAAATTACTCTTAAAAACATTAACGGTACCATACGTTAACGTAGAAAAAATCAACGTAACTCGAACTAACTGAACGTTGAGTGGCCTAGCTGGCCACATATAGTGATTTAGCAACTAGGGCAGCAATGCTGGTTAACTTCGTTTAATAATCACCTATATAGTGACCTTTAAAGAGAGTATTAGCGATAATGAAAACATTATATAAATACTTGACTGGGTTTTGTTGATTGCGAGAACCTGTGCGCGGGAATCTCTTCGATTTACATACTAATTTTGAAACCCGTAGCCTCGAACAACAACCTCAAATAGGCGTGAACTATTTAGACCTATGCCCATTCGGTCGACGGGCATTCTGTCGTCATTCTCATAAATTAACCTAACGCAACCCCCAAACCTAACCAAGCTCAATGTAACTCAAAATAACTCCTCCATTAAATGTTACGTCCGGAAAATGACTAATTCAGTCCCATTTGAGCTCGACAATTTTGGTAGAAACCTGTTAATTTCATATTATATATTATATTGTTCTCTCTCTCTCTCTCTCTCTCTCGACCGGCACCAATACAGAATGGTGAGGTCGAGCCCGGGGAGAGATGACGGGCCCCCACCGGGGAGAGATGATGTTCAGCAGTTGGCGGACGTACCTTCAACTGAAGGGTGCGTCCAGGTACAGGTGGGTGACCCTCCTTCCACGTTGGAGGGGGCTCAGGCTCCTGCGGAAGTTGCCCCCTCGTTGGTGAGGGGTTCTTCAACTCCCGACAACCCTGGCTGTTCGGGAAACGGGTCGTGTTAGGGGGCGGTCAGAATAGGGAAGGCTCCCTCCGTGCAATGCTTATAATGCTAGGTCGATTAGGAATAAGTTTTGCGAGCTACGGGCGCTCTTAGCATCAGAATACCAGGATATCGTTGCTATCACCGAGTCCTGGATTCATACTGATCGTAGGGACTACGTTGGGGAGTTCGAAATTCCCGGGTATAGAATGTTTCGCAAAGACCGCACCCATGGGGAGGGGGGAGGGGTACTAATATACGTGAGAGACACGTTCAGTCCGGTTGACTGCGTTCCGGTCGGAACGGGAGCTGCTTGGCGTCGATCTGAACGTGGGAGGGACGAACTATAGGTTAATCTTGGTGTACAGACCTCCGCATCTGCTCCTCGAGGAGGATACAGCCCTGTACACCGAAATCCGTAGCCTGCTAGGGGATAGGGGTGTGTGTAGTTTTAGGAGACTTCAACTGTTGCGGCATAAAGTGGAAGACAGGACTGCTGATGCTGAAGGGAGGAGGCTAGTTGACTTTGCTGAGAACTTCCTCACTCAGTGGGTCAATGAGCCTACACGAGGCGAAAGCGTTCTAGACTTAGTATTCACGACCGAAGACAACCTCGTCACTGAGCTCACCGTTGACAAATCGTTGGGCGGGAGTGATCACGGTCTGATTAGGTTCCGTGTGTGCGTCCCTCGGGTGAAGCGTAGTAACTCGAGAGGCAGTAAGCTCGATCTACGGCGGGCGGGCTTTGTTAGCCTACGGGATAGCGTAGGTGAGATGGGGTTAGAGGTCGGCGGCGATGTTGAGGGAGTGTGGAGTGCATTCCGGGACGAGTTTATGGTGCTGCAGTCTGCTGCCATACCCTCAAAACCGGTTACCCCTGCTTCAACGCAGCCTAAGTGGTTCAATCGTGACATCGCTTCGGCTATCCGAAATAGGAAAGTAGCGTATAGGAGGGCGAAGGCCAATCGTTCCCATGAGAACACTGAAGCGTATGTCCGCCTGTGTAGGGAAGTGAAGGCGAAGGATAGGCTAGCGAAACGTAACGAAGAACTCCGGGTGGCAAGCCTCTGCAAGGGGAACCCGAAGGAGTTCTTCAGTTATGTTAATAGTAGAAAGCCCATTAGAAGCACGATAGGTCCGTTAAAGGACCGAAGCGGCGTTGTGCGGACCTCCGACGCGGACATCGCCAATGTGCTTAATGAGTACTTTGCGGGAGTGTTCACCAGGGAGGACACCCGCATCATCCCCGAGCCAGGCGTCAGACACGAAGGTGCTGGCCTGGATAGTGTTCGATGTACCGCGACAGTCGTTGCCGATAGAATAGACAAACTGAGCGCGTTTAAAGCTCCTGGGCCAGACCAGTTTCTCCCCAGAGTGTTGCGGGAGGTGCGCGACCAGGTGGCTCCCCACCTGGCTACAGTCTTCAACAAATCGTTGGAGACGGGCCAGGTGCCTGGTGACTGGAGGGAAGCCAACGTGACCCCTATCTTTAAGAAAGGGGATCACGAAAGTCCAGGGAACTATCGTCCCATTAGTCTCACTTTAGTCGTAGGTAAATTATTAGAGGGGATAATAGCGGATAGGATCGTTGACCATTTGAATTCGTACAAGCTGCTTGTGGACTCCCAATATGGGTTTAGACGGCATAGGTCGTGTCTCACCAACTTGCTCGAGTTTTTCCACGTCATGTTGAGTGAGTATGATAAGAGTAGGGCGATTGATATACTTTATCTCGACTTTCAGAAAGCCTTTGATAAGGTACCTCACCGCCGGCTAATGGCGAAAGTGCGTGCGCTAGGTATCGGTGGGGAAGTAGGTAGGTGAATTGAAAATTGGCTGAAGAATAGGCGGCAGAGGGTTGTAATTAAAGGGGCTAGTTCGGGTTGGGCCTCGGTCACTAGTGGGGTTCCTCAGGGTTCCGTTTTGGGGCCGCTGTTATCATTTACATAAATGATATAGACGGTGGCATCGTCAGTCGGATCGCCAAATTCGCTGATGACACCAAGCTTGGGGCCAATGTTGGGACGCCGGAGGCGATCGAGCAACTGCGTGCGGACTTAGGTAGGATTGGAGAGTGGTCTGAAAAATGGCAAATGCCGTTTAACTTGGGTAAATGCAAGGTGATGCACATTGGCTACGCCAATCCCAAGTCGGACTACTCGATGTTGGGGAGTAATATCGAGGTGACTGATTTGGAAAAGGACTTGGTGTGCTAATTAGCAGCGACCTTAAGTTTACGAAACAGTGCGTAGAGGTGGAAAAGAAAGCCCAGAAGCTGTTGGGTTACATCAGGAGGCAATTTCAGTTTCGGAACAAGGAGATTGTGCTCTCTCTGTACAATTCCCTGGTTCGGCCGCACCTGGAGTATGCAGTGCAGTTCTGGTAACCCACCCTCAGGAAAGATATTGAGAGGCTGGAGCGAGTGCAGGCGAGGGCCACAAAGTTAATCCCTTCCGTTAGGCATATGGGCTACAATCGACGGTTACGCGCCCTGAACTTGTTTTCGCTGGAAACTCGGAGGCTGCGCGGTCAACTGATCGAGGTTTTCAAGCTCTTACACGGGTTCAACGATGTCGATTTTAGAAGCATGTTTAGTTTAAATGATAACCCAACTCGCAACAATGGTTGGAAGTTGGATTTGAAACGGTGTAGGACTAGTGTGTGTGGGAATTAATTTACGTATAAGATCTGTGACACGTGGAACAGGTTACTTTCAGAAGTTGTGAACAGTTCCTCTGTGGATCATTTCAAGAAAAGGTTAGACCAAATCTCGCACACTATTTGAGTGTGTAGAAAATTTTCCCTGGCACCCGTTGCCATTGGTACCTCCTCGGTATGGGCCGCAAGGCCTTTTGAGGTACTTCTTTTCCTTGTAACTCTCTCTCTCCATATATATACACACAGTGATGACCATAAGTCACGCATCACCCCATCGATTAAAAAAAAAATGTTTTTACATAAAAGTAAAATACCAAAATTACTGTAAATGGTAGAAAAGATGTATTTAGAAACTACTCAAGCATATGAAACATACTAATGAATTGCGGTCAGTATTTCGTACATTTACCTTTTTTTTCAGCACTTCGGCGATACGTCGTGGCATGGAATTTACCAGTATTTCGCGACGAAATAATTTCCCGCGCCCACACCTTTATTTCGGAGCCAATCAGACATGGCTTCGGTGCGGTAACATGGCGCTCCGTCTTGTTGGAAAAACCTAAATATCCAGCATAAGTTGCCGCTGGTTATGGAGATGCGCCACACAACGTTTTTCCAACAAGACAGAGTGCCATGTCACCGCACCAAGCCGTGTCTGATTGGCTTCGAAATTCGGGTTTTCAGCTGATCGGGTCTTGGCCTGGAAACTCGCCCGATTTAAACCGGATAGAGAACTGCTGCCGAACCGTCAAAGAAAAAGTTACCCGTCACAATCCTACATCATTGAATGATTTGCTTGAAGCCATAAAGAAGGTGTGGGCGTGGGAAATTACGCCGGAGTATCGCGAAATACTGGGAAATTCCATGCCATGACGTATCGCCGAAATGCTGGAAAAAAAAGGGTAAATGTACGAAATACTGACCGCAATTCATTAGTATGTTTCGTATGCTTGAGTAGTTTCTAAATACATCTTTTCTACCATTTACAGTAATTTTGGTATTTTACTTTTACGTTAAAACAATTTTTTTTAAATTGATGGGGTGATGCGTGACTTATGGCTCTCCTCTCTCTCTCTCTCTCTCTCTCTCTCCTCTCTCTCTCTCTCTCTCTCTCTCTCTCTCTCTCTCTCTCTCTCACCGCCGGCTAATGGCGAAAGTGCGCGCGCTGGGTATCGGTGGGGAAATAGGTAGGTGGATTGAAAACTGGCTGAGGAATAGGCGGCAGAGGGTGGTAATTAAAGGGGCTAGTTCGGGTTGGGCCTCGGTCACTAGTGGGTTCCTCAGGGTTCCGTTTTGGGGCCACTGTTGTTTACCATTTACATAAATGATATCGACGGTGGCATCGTCAGTCGGATCGCCAAATTCGCTGATGACACCAAGCTTGGGGCCAATGTTGGGACGCCCGAAGCGATCGAGGAACTGCGTGCGGACCTAGGTAGGATAGGAGAGTGGTCCGAAAAATGGCAAATGCCGTTTAACTTGGGTAAATGCAAAGTGATGCACATTGGCTACGCCAATCCCAAGTCGGACTACTCGATGTTGGGCAGTAATATCGAGGTGACTGATTTAGAAAAGGACTTGGGTGTGCTAATTAGCAGCGACCTTAAGTTTACGAAACAGTGTGTAGAGGTGGAAAAGAAAGCCCAGAAACTATTGGGTTATATCAGGAGGCAATTTCAGTTTCGGAACAAGGAGATTGTGCTCTCACTGTACAATTCCCTTGTTCGGCCGTACCTGGAGTATGCTGTGCAGTTCTGGTCGCCCACCCTCAGGAAAGATATTGAGAGGCTGGAGCGAGTGCAGGCGAGGGCCACAAAGTTGATCCCTTCCGTTAGGCATATGGGCTACAATCGACGGTTACGCGCCCTGAACTTGTTTTCGCTTGAAACTCGGAGGCTGCGCGGTCAACTGATCGAGGTTTTCAAGCTCTTACGAGGGTTCAACGATGTCGATTTTAGAAGTATGTTTAGTTTAAATGATAACCCAACTCGCAACAATGGTTGGAAGTTGGATTTGAAACGGTTTAGGACTAGTGTGTGTGGGAATTACGTTACGTATAAGATCTGTGACACATGGAACAGGTTACCTTCGGAAGTTGTGAACAGTTCCTCTGTGGATCAGTTCAAGAAAAGGTTAGACGAAATCTTGCACACTATTTGAGTGTGTAAAGACATTTAGGACCTCAGTCTGCGGAAATTTCTTTTCCTGTAAAATAGTTGATATCTGGAACCAACTTCCCTCAGAGGATGTTTCCAGTCAAAGTGTAAATCTGTTTAAAAATAGGCTAGACAAAGTACAGAACACACTCATAGTTTAAGATTAAAACCTCAGAAAACTCTGCAGGAGTTCGCTTGCTCGGTGTCTCTGTGAGCAAGCTAAATATAGAGCTATTTATATATTCTCCACTTTCCTGTAAAATTTCCTTGGCTACTTTTCCAGGGTCAAGGTATTTTCTTCAACCTTTTTCCGTACCTGCCTCTGGCAGGGAGGGAGCGGAGGGTGGGGAGAGAGCCTTCTACTTTTCTATCCAGTTTTCTACTACTGCTAGCATAGTTGAAAGACAAAATTTTCCCTGGCACCCGTTGCCATTGGTACCTCCTCGGTATGGGCCGCAAGGCCTTTTGAGGTACTTCTTTTCCTTGTAACTCCTTGTAACTCTATATATATATATATATATAATCAGCATGGATTCCGATCAGGTAGATCATGCCTATCACAACTAATAGAGCACTACAACAATATCCTAGATGCATTGGAAGGCAATGACAACTACGATGTTATATACACAGATTTTGCTAAAGCTTTCGATAAATGTGACCATGGTATAATAGGACATAAAATTAAAGACATGGGAATAACAGGCAAAGTGGGAAAATGGATCTACAACTTCCTTAGTGATCATCTGCAGGTCGTCAAAATTCAAGGTATATCATCATCAGAATCGGAAGTACGCAGCTCAGTACCACAAGGGACAGTACTGGCCCCACTCCTGTTCATTATCATGCTAACAGACATAGACAGCGGAGTAAACAGCAATAGTATAGTAACATCCTTTGCAGACGATACAAAGATCAGCAGAAAAATCAGCCATGTACATGACGTGGAGGCCTTGCAGAGGGACACGAACAAAATATACAAATGGTCAGAAGACAACAACATGTCATTCAACGCCGAGAAATTTCAGCTCTCGAGATATGGTAGAAAAGAAGAACTTAAACAGACTGCATATTAGGCTCCAGATAGACAGGAAATTCAGAGAAGCATGAAGCGATTGATCTCGGGATAATAATGACAGATGATGCGAAATTCGAAACACAAAATCAGATAGCGATAAATAAAGCAAAAAGAGTCGCCGGACAGGTTCTAAGAACGTTCAAGAGAAGGGACAGGACAGTAATGATTCCCCTGCTAAAAACACTGATTATACCAAAACTTGAATACTGCTCAGTTTTGACGTCCCCATATAAAAAGGAAGAAAACTAATAAACTAGAAGAAACGCAAAGGCATTTCACAGCCAAGATTGATGGCTGCAAAGAACTCAACTACTGGGAAAGACTACGTAAACTAAATCTGTACTCACTGGAAAGAAGAGAGAGGTACATCATAATCTACAGGGTGTCCCGTAAGTCTGGACCCATAGGGATTTATAATATTTTTTTTATTATGTTATTATTATTATTTTATTATTATTATTTTTTTTATTATTTTTTATTATGATTTTTATTTGTGGGGCCACTTGAAAGCCAAAGTGTACGAGGTCAAACTTCAGAACATTTTCCACCTTAAAGCACGCATTGTGGAGGCGTGTCAAGAAATTTCTGCGACTGTGATTCAGCAAGTGCTGTCGCAGTGGAGATTGCGTCTTCAACTATGTGTGCGACACAACGGCGGACACTTTGAACAGATTATGTAATAAATTTTTGGACTATTTTGTAATTTTATTATTTTTCCCTATGGGTCCAGACTTACGGGACACCCTGTACATATGGAAAATGATCGAAAAACTGGTACCAAACCTAAAACTAAACCCAATTACCATTCAAACAACACTGGAAAATAGGAAAGGCAGAATGTGTAGTGTTCCCAAATTAAAAGCACGACAAGGGACCTCCCCAACCCTGAAGGAAAATAGCTTGGTTGTCAGGGGGCCAAGACTTTTCAACCAGCTTCCTAAGGACCTCAGAAACGTAACGGGGGTCAAAGTTGAAGTCTTCAAGAAAAGACTGGATGCCTGGCTCAGGACACTACCAGATGAGCCGGGCGTGCCTGGCTATGTACGGTGGAGAGCGCAAGAAAGTAACTCGCTCCTCCACCAGGCCAGACCTAGAGGCGGGGCCACCAGCTTGACCTCCGTGTGAAGAGAGACCAACACACGAAACAACAAAGTTCATAAGGTAAGGTAACCACCTCTTTACTTCGCCAGGCCAACTCAAGAAGAGGGGCAACAAGCTTGGCCTTCGTGAAATGAGGAATCATGCCACGAAACAATTTGAAAGGTTGAAAGGTATATGCCTAAATCTCCAAGTACCGTCAATAGTAACCATTTTCACAAGTTAGGCAAACTTCGTAACTTTGTAAATAAGTCGGATTTTCTTGTACAACCTACTTTTTTGAGGTTAGGTTAACTCAGGTTAACCAAACCTAAAACATCAGAGGGTGTGCAAAGTCTGAGGAAGCACAATGGGCGACTTATTTGACTTCGAGTTTTTTAATTAAAATTCTAACGCGGGTGAAATTCGAAAAAATAACCATTGTATAGGATAAAAAAAAAACCCGCTTTCTATAAACTTTCTTTTTGTTTATAGAACCAGCGTTAGGATTTAATTAAAAATTCGAAATCAAATTAATACTACTCATGCTACCTCAGTTTTTTACACACCTAACCTAACCTAATTTAAACTGATCCCCCCAAATCTACAGGAAATTAGTAGCGATTTTAGGAGTTGGCGCTAAGTTTACAAAATATAGCACTGAGTCGGAACGAACGCTACTTATTATTATTATTATTATTATTATTATATATATATACAGTATATATATATATATATATATATATATATATATATATATATATTCCGAACTGCGGATGAATTTTAAAATTTTCAGTATTTTCTCCGCAGATTTTACCTCCTCGGCGAATTTCTTTCCGTAGCTGCACACGAATTTTGTTTTAATTAATATTGGTTAAGCACAAGAAAAATGTAAAACAAGATACTAATACCAACATTTCGACTGGTTACTGACGAACTTCTTCACGGCGATTACGACGAAATGTCAAACTCCAGTTACACATTTTCCGAGCGTGTATAATATTAAATCTAATAAACACATCTTGTGAAGATGAACAATATTATGTATTGTATTAAACGTGTGTTAAATAGTCCCATTTCTATAAAACTAATAGAATAAACACTTTCTTTTCCTTGCATGTCATCAGAAACCATATTCTCTCGATTTATGAATAAATTCCAACTGATTACGTATGTAACGACTGAATCCTTCTGAAGACCGACAAAATTCCCAAATCGCATCAAGCTCTCTCATTCTTTATACTCACGATAAATTAATTTGGCAAAAGCCTTCCTAAGCCCGCTTCTGCAGACTGCTGCTGCCGCATCAAACCCTCTTCTCCGTCAGCATTTTTAGTTTTTAGGCGAGTCTTTTCTCTGTACAAGTTTAATATAAGACTAAAAGTAAGGCTAAAAAGCGAGACTCCGCCTCGAGAAATTCCGGTTTTTCTTCTAATATTAATATTGAACGAATCAAATACCCCTCGAGGCCTTTCACCGACTAAACAATAAAAATAATCGTTGGCAACTTTTGAAGTAAAAGTAACGCACTCGAAAGATGAAATTACACAAAATACGTTGTCTTTTGAAAAAAGAAAAAAACTAACTAACTAACTGAGAGAGTCGAATACAAAGTTGGTTAAATTCACGGCAAAATACCCGAAAGCCTTCTTTATAAACTTCCCCGCACCAAAGGGGAAAAAAAACTTTGAATACATCGGGGACAACAAAAATTCTCTCTCAAACTTTTGAATAATGAGCGAAGTAGACAAATTAAAAATGAGTTCTCTCGAAAGAAGTATCTGGCAACTCGTTGAGGTAAGATAGCCTTTGGGCACAAGTTGACAAAAACAAAACGAGCAAAAGGGGAAAAATCCCTTAACTTGATCTCCGCCGAGTACGGGAAAGAAGCTTACAACTCGTTTTTTGACACTTGTCCGATTATGAGGAAATAAAAGAGGGGAAAAGTGAGAAAGGGAAACGAAAGAAAAGGGGAAATAAAAACTAAACTTTATTAAATAAAAGTATTTTTGCAAACGCTACATGCATATATATATATATATATATATATATAATACTAACAGGCACTACTTTCCCAGGGTATATCAACGAGATGAATTAAAAAGCATCTAATCTATTAATCTATGCATGATAATCTCCACGCCCACACTTTCTCTCGCTCTCCGTCTTAATTGTAATCTCCCGAAAACAATCACTGAGCCGAACATGAGGTAATGATAAATGTCTCATTATTAAATATTGGTCCAAGCCTCGAATCATGAATCAAAACTTAAAAAAAAAGGCCATTAGCCAAACCAATTATAACAGCACATTTTATTTTTTCGCTATAGATGCATATACGATAATATTATATATATATATATATATATATATATAATATATATATATATATATATATATATAATGTGACATTTATCGGAACTGTTTGTGTATATATAAAGCATTGGTAAGACCGTTTGGCCGTTCCAGGTAGATGAAAATCGTAAACCAAAAAGTGCATATACTATATATATATATATATATATAATATATATATATATATATATATATATATATATATATATATATATAAACATGCATATTCTGTACCTCCAAAAAGTTCTGAATGAGCACACCTTTTGCCATTTCCACAGAGATGCAAGAATTAATTAATATCATACGTAAACTTACGTAAGCACAACGCAAACTAAATAAATAATATATATATACACACACATATATATATATCTATTGTGCATCTGCTGACGATTTCCATGTAAGGCTTTTTATAGGCGCCTCTTGTTATGTATGGCAATTGGCGAGCGAAGCTGTTCCTGTTACCGGTGGCGGATCCCACGCACGACGGGGGCGGCGGCGGAGGGCCCCGATGGCTGAGCAAATGTAATCGCATCCAATGATGAATGGAATTAATTTCGGCGAAGACTATGCAAATGGACCCTGTGTAAATCTCGCCATTGACGGCTTCCTTCCAAGGAACCTTAATGAACTCCGGCGCAGGAACTAAGGGATGGGGGAGATAGAAGTAGGAGTAAAGGGGGGGGGGAGGATAAGAGAGTGTGAGAAAGAAAGTGTAAGAAAGGGAGGAGAAGAGCGAGAAGGAAGACAAACAGAGACAAATGAACTAGAAAAAGTTTTTAGAATATGCAATAAACCCGATTAAATTAAGCCCTAAAATTACACTCAAGAAAACAAATTTTTGACAAAAAAGTAAGATCGAAACGTTGTTTGCTATAAATGTGTTTAAAAATTGTTAAAAAAACTCAGTGGCTTAAAAAAAAAAATAAAATAAAGGCAGCTTTCCAAATATAGAAAAAAAAAGTACAAAATGATACCTTAAAAAAAATGAGGTATTCTTTCTTGAAAGTACTTTGAAGACAACAACGTCGAAACGAAATGACGGAAAAATGATATCAAAACAAAGAAAAATTAAAAAAAAGAAAAGCAACTTCGCCTTTAATAAAAAAAAAAACGAAAAAAATGAAAAATGAAACGAAAAATATACGAGAGAAAATGGGAAACCAAAAAATTTTTTTTTTGAGAACGGAAAAAAAATGGTTAAAATTTCGCAATGGACAAAAAACAACAAAAAACTTTCAGAAATAAAAATAGAAAGATGTTTATACGAATATATATACATATATATATATATATATATATATATATATATATATTATATATATATATATATATATATACACACTTTGAAGTTGCAATTAACCACAATTCAACAGTGTGAGGACAAAGATAACTTTTCCTTGTGTGCCAGGTAAGAAAAGTGTTGGATTGTGGTTACTTGCAGTGTCAAAGCGTTGCCGAAATTAACTCGTTTATTGCGGTTTTCTTTTATATATATATATTTATTTATATATATATATATATACAGACACACACTTTGTGAAAGGAAAAGATTATGCCTGAAGGGAACAAACACAAAATCCAATTGTCTATGTCGATGTCGTCTGTCAATGGAAGAACGATGCAAGTAGTTTTAAACTATTTTAAGTTTTATTTATTAGGAAATGTACTGTACTCCAATAACAGGCTATTTTAAGGAAATTTTGAAAATACACACCTGTGACAAAATAAAAAAAAAAAACGAGTCAGACTTTCAAAATTAAAAATTTTTTTTAGTACCGGTAACAGTTTTTTTCAATATCTGACGCTTCTAAAAACATTGACCCATACCATCGTTGAGTCTTGTGCTTTGTTGGTTCTACATCTCTTCTTACTTTATCATTCAACCATAGCAACACCGCACTTCTTGGATCAAAATGTGACACAACTGGCATGTTATGCCTAACATATAGTTCATGAGCACATCTGAAGATAGCTGTGAACGATCGGTTGTTTTGAGAATATTATAAGACTTAATGAGTCTTTCCACGTCTGCTGAATGCGATTTGGTGCAACAATCCGACCAAGTGCAAAGATCAACACATCAAATTCCTGATTTTCTAACTGCAGAAGTCTTTTCATCAGGTTTGAAGTTCCAATACTTGAAACACCGGGTAATGCACCTTGAAACACCGGGTAATGCACCTTGAAACACAGGGTAATGCACAAGCATCTTTGTACTATAATGCAAATGTTGCTAAGTCAAGATCCGGAATAATGAAAGCATGGCATTCATTCAATTGTAAGTCAGTCACTGAGGAATCTAAACTTCTCAAGGGGCTCAACAACTTTAAACGATCAGAATCAAAAGCATATCTTTATTTTAGGAAGTTTATCAAGGTTTCAATAATTTCATATCGTACAGCTTTGAAATCGCGTGTTGCTGTTATAACTAATTTATGGCTCACTCCGCTCTTTTTGTCAGTCAGCTGGATGCCAAAGAATGTCAAGTTGTCCTCATCTAAATTTTCTTCACAAGAACTTTCCCATCCACCAAGAAGCAACTGACTCTTCAATGCATCTAGATTGTCCAGGAAGTTCTGTACTTTGTTATCCCAATCAGAATAAGTGCATTTATTGTCTTGTAGGGACTTTTGAAATCTTGAATATAGAAACAAAATGTCTGCAACTATGCACATTGTGCTCAACTTTTCCAGATCAGTAAGATTCTTCAGATGACCCTGAGCAGAAGCATCTTCCGACTGCTCTAAATATGCTACGATTGCTCTGTATGATGATAGAATATTGCTGAAAAGATTGTAAGAGAATTCTGTCCAACGAACTTCAAAATATTTCGGAATATGATGTACTGTTAAATTCTTTTCTTTTACAACCTTTTCCATTTCTTTGGTGCGAACTGCTGATGTATGAAAAAATGTTGAGAGACCACTGCAATCTTGTATCAACATATTCATTTCCTTCACAGTTTTAGAGACTTTGCCAACGAGACGATAATTGTTGAGTGGGTATAAACTATTCCGTAGGCTTTTGAAAAAATAGGCCTTGTGGCCCTGACACGCGGAGGATAAGACTAAAATATATTTTATCATCCTAAAATAGAAAATGAGTTGATTGAGTTATCACTACGTAAATATCGTTTTTGAAATGTAGCAAATCTGATTAGTTGAGCGCACAGTTGATAAAGTTTTCGTATTATATATTTTAATGCATTATTTTAAACGTTACAGAAATGTCACACATGTCCATAGAGGGTTCAATTTAATAACGCACAAATTTAATAATACACAAAATAATTTTTAAAGATACACAAAAAAAATTTAATAATGCACATTTTGTGTATTAATACACGCTAAAATAGCCTATGTTCCATGAAGTATCCTATCCAGCAGAAGTTTGGGGTATGAAAGCGTTTTGGTATGCAGAAGGCAACTGTAAGACAAAGGTATACACTCAGTATATGCTGCTCCCAGCATTTCCTAATTGTTCGCCCAGAGCACACTCCAAAAAGATTTACGTGCGAGTTACTCAATAGTTGCGCGTATTAAAGTAACTTTTAGGTAAGACTGAGTTCAGTATGCGATATTAGCGTAACTTTCTCAAGCGGGCAATAGTAAAAAATCTGTATGAAGGGTTGAGTCATCAATGAAGGAATGTATGAGGAATTAGACGTGGCGGAGAGAACATTAAAATTAAATAGAAATAGAGTTTTGGAGTAAGGGCACGCGGATCCTTGAGGGACGTCGGAGTTAATGGGCAAGACGAAGAAGACCATCAAGTACTAGAGGTACTCAACTACCAGAGAGAATATGAAAGAGAAGAAAGGCGAGGAGAGAGGCCACGGTAATTGAGAAAGAAATCGATCGATGCCAAAGATCTAATGCGTGCGTTTCTCCGTGTTTATTCTTGTCCGGTGAATTTGGAAAGCGAGAAAAGATCAACAGTAGAGTGATCATAACAGAAGCTATGCTGTCAGTCATGAATGTG
Source organism: Bathynomus jamesi (assembly GCA_023014485.1). Lineage (NCBI taxonomy): Eukaryota > Metazoa > Arthropoda > Malacostraca > Isopoda > Cirolanidae > Bathynomus > Bathynomus jamesi. The sequence goes on along the minus strand of JAJOZX010005795.1, from coordinate 74,022 downwards.
TCCGATTTTATTGTGCTTGATGATGTGGCTATTCGTCAGTAACTCAAATGTTTTACCAATGTCTGACGCGAAAGAAATTGGTCTGTTATTGAGGCAACCATGATGGTTGTTGCAATCAGGAATCCACGTTGGTTGGTTGACAATTTGGGTAAGATTGTAGGACTTCATACTATCCACACCAACTGGCTTGGCGCGGGAGATAATGATGAACTACCTCAAAATGTATAAATTGAAATCCCTCGGCACCACGATTCAACTGTAGGATAAAAAATATCTGGTTATATCTGTTTAAGAGTCAATGAGACTGGACACTTATAAAGTATCAGAAGAGCGACAAACACTACAGTATTTAATAGGATTAGAGTGAGTGTGTTTGCAAAAGAAGTTAAGAGAAGTTGGAAATTATATTAAAAGCTGGCCCAGATCTGACGTAGTAATATAGTCCACCCTTTGATCTTAGATTAGAAAAATAATTGTAGCCGGAGAAGTCAGAACGACAAGAAATGGAGAGAGAAATTTGAGTTTCAGTTAAGAACAGTAAGTCCGGTGTATGAGATTAAAGATAAAAGTACACCATCTAGATTGATGCTCAATCCCTTTATATGCAAATATGAATGGAAAGTGGAGTTTCTTTGGTATTTGACCCATGACAGTGCCAAGGTTGGTGTGGTAACATTTAACTCCCCGAGTAGAGTGCTAATGGTTGAGCGGGTCCTAGGAAACAAGCCCAGAACGACCAGTAAGTAAGTAAGTGCGTTTCAAGTCTTCCCTGCGTATGATATTAAATTTCAGACATGAATTTTAAAAATGAATAATGAGAAAGGAAAAAAATATATAGGTTATGGATAGATGTGACGTAAGAAAGGAAATGCAAGTAGTAGAAACATAGGTGTAAGATTCTAAACTGTCAATTGGGCGTAGAAAAATCTAATAATTCTTGACTATCTAAAAGTTAAGAATCATTTTAAAAAGTATTCAGCTATTTTACCCAAAAAGTAGCTAAGGTAGCTATATTATTCGGACAATTTAAAAAAAAAAGAATTTAAAAAAAATCCTTATTTTTACAAGTATCAAAGTAATATAATAATCTTAACTAGTCAATGGATCGGAGCTTAGTTGAAACTAATTTGAATTTAGAAAAAATCAGTAGTTTTTGGGGTATGAATGGATAATTTGCCTTACAAAGAGAATATAATCTGAACTTTTGTATATTTCATATTACTTTAAAAACTTCTAACCAGAAGTTTTGTCAATTTTATCTCCAAGCCAGTGCAGGAAACCAGTCTTATAAAAGAGGCCAATCCAGTCGATTGACAAACATATTTCCTGCGGAACACGCAGAATGATGCAACCGATCAGGCAATCCACTACACAACTTCCCCCCCCCCCGGCTTCTCAATAAGGCATTCAAATATATATATATATTATATAATATATATATATATATATAATTAGTCTCTCAAAATGGACCATCCTTCAAAATCTGACAAATCTAAAATTTCTATGTACTGCAGGCCTCGGTAATTTATATCGCTATTAGAAACAATCTTCGTATTTAGACTCGAACCTATATAATCTCAATGACTACACCCCTTTTCATCATCTAAATATCGTCAGATAGACAACCACCACCACCACCACCCAACAGCGATAAACAACCAACTAATGTCCTTTGCCGTCAGCCACAGTTTAAAAAAGAGCCGTATATAACTGCATGTATTTCCCGTTTGAACGTTTGGTGAAATTGAAAAAAAATTCAGATCCAATATTTTAAAATGTTTCAGTATATTATCGCATTTTGTTCCTTTAAATTTTAAAATAACTATTTTGGTGTCTTGATTTATACTCTCCTGAATGAATTTCACTCTTAAGTTATAACTCTTAATTCTAATGTATTTATTTTGATTTGGTAAATTTACTTTGATATGTAAACTTATAATAAACACTACCATTTTTATATTACTATTATTGCAATATTACATTAGTTTTACGTTCCATATTTTCAACCCTAATTGTCGAAAGTTCTGAAGAATAAGTGTTTGTAATTGAACTGCACACACACATAATAATATATATATCACGAGCATGCGTGGTTTTTGTATGAAACAAAATTACCCCCACCCTACAGGCCCACAGGATTCGAACCCATCCTGTTGGGGACAATTTTGCAATAACACATATATACACACACACACACAAACACGTGTGTATATATATATATATATATATCAAAGCTATTGACTTCTCCTTAGGGAAACGGAGCTTACAGATGAACAGAAGGATCAACACAACGGCAAACATTTTCATTTATTTGTACTTCAGACGTTTCGACAAATCTTTTGTCATCATCAGTGAATTAAGTCTTAAAACCTTAAAACAAAAGTAATTTTCACTTTTCACTTTTGTTTTAAGGTTTTAAGACTTAATTCACTGATGATGACAAAAGATTTGTCGAAACGTCTGAAGTACAAATAAATGAAAATGTTTGCCGTTGTGTTGATCCTTCTGTTCATATATATATATATATATATATATATTATATATATATATATATATATATATATATATATATATATATATGACCTAACGATTCGTGTGTATAACTTACAAATGCATATGTACAACCACTATAATCTTACGTATTGAACCCTCCTAAAAAGGCGGTATTCATATATACACAAACAATAAATCTCGAAAATAGCTTCTATACAACGTTTATTACTATGTAATTAAATACATCCGATATAATATATTTCTCTATATACCAATTATCTCATTTATAAACCTTTCATCCATGCGGCCAAACCTCGAAATGGAAAATCCTCTCCATGGAAGAGAAAACTTATCCATAAAATGTTGTCCCGCGCGTTACTTTGCCAATATGACTCGTTTGTATAACTGCAGCCATTATAAAATGAAAAAAACTCGCAATGGGTCCGTGCATTTGTATACTTGAAGGCGGAATGAAGGGGGTGTTTAATACCAACGCGCCTATAGAGGCAGTTCGAGGATATCCCTATTTGGGACCCGAAAAAATTACCGCATGCATCCATGGGAGTCTCATTATATGTAGAAGGACCCGCTCCGTTACTGAGGCGAGGACGCATAAATCGTGGGTCGAATGCAGGTTATATCAGACGCGATTGAAAGCATGTCGAAAGGATGAGTAATCTGTACATTGACTCTTTTAGGCATTAATAAAAGCTCTCATAAAAATTCTAATAAAAGATTTAATAAAATTTTGTATAAAGCTATAAAAATAATTCATTATTATTATTATACATATATATATATATAGGGGTCTGTAGATGATAGTTTAAAACTTATACAAATTTATATAGAGAATCCATAACACCTCGTATAGGCCTTAAAAAACCCACATACATTAATTAATTCGAGGAAAAATAACTTTTTTTTATAAAAAGTGTTTGAAATTACGTGTATAAGAATGGCATTTGGGTAGATACCCAACACACACACACACACACCGTGAAGTGAAGTGACGAGAAAATAAATACCTATACGTTACTCCCGTACGTGTTTTGTTACGTATTGTTATACTCTAACATATAATTAAAGTTTAGATGCACGATTTATCAGGAGCAAGATGTACCTCAAGCTTCCATTTCCTCCTTTGACATTATACATATATTACACTATTATTTTTTTTAATGGTTTGATTCACAAACGCATAGAGCACAATTTCAAGTTTGTTCTATACGAACGACCAAAATTTCAGCATTTATATGATTTCATATATTTCGTGTATGCAAGACCATCAGGAATATCTGCATATTAATTAGTGTACGAGGCCATACTTAATTTATTTGTAAGGATACACTTTCAAGAACGTTCAATATATATATTTTTCATTGAGAAAAATATTTTCACGATTTTTGAGAATCATTCATCATCTAAATAAGATTTACTAACACTGTATAAATCATACCTTTAGTCATTACATCAATTGTATACATTTGCTGCCAATCTTAAGTGCGTGACAGGGTAGCGTGGCGGAAAATTCCGTTAACGTCCAACAAATTACGTAGTCACGTAGGTAAGTGCCCCGAAGGTCTTAGTTCACTCAATAGTAGTTTGATTGTGTCATTTTTGTACAATCTGTGTATCCTTATTTCGTTGCGTGCGTTGCTTCATTTTTTTTGTTGTTGTTCAGTTTTATAACAATATTCACAACGGGGCTTTGAGTAAATTAAAGCGTGATTCCAAGTTCTGTAAGAAGAGAGAAGTTACTTCGTGAACTAAATTGTCAAAGAATATCATAAACGCGGCTGAAAAAAAGTAGGACGAAGTACTCGTTGCCAAAGTTATAAAGTCTACGAAGAGCACTGCGAAATGCCTTCGTAGTGGCTGGTCACGATCAGTGGCCGAGAAAAAGCATGAACGGCCGACAAATTTCCAGGCTTATAGGCATCTCACGACGATCCTTGCAGCAGATTTCAAAACCTGACGTCAATCTGAAAAGTGTTAATGAAAGTAATGTTGGATAGACCAACAGCAGCAATGAAAACTACAATACCATCAATACGAGTAAGCCGGCCGATTTTAGTGGGTTGCACGCGTACAAACATACAAAATGTCCCAAAATAATAATAATAATAGTTTCATTAAATGTAAAAGTCAGAATCAGAATGGGATGTTTTAAAATTTGTATACTTTATTTTTTACCATCAATGCTGACAAAAACTAATTCCCAAAATCTGAGCGAAAGAGTTTAAATTTAAAAAAAAATACGTAAACCTTCAATTTTTAAAATAATTTTTATATAACTTCTGTGCATTGCATAACTATTTCTGAAAAAATATGAATTGTGTATAAAATATTTAACGAGCTTTACTCAGGAAAAGCTGACGATGACGTCTGGGACGTAAAACCCAAGTGATAGTTTACTTCGATCTATGGTAGGCTCGCAAAAACGCGACTGGACGGGTGTAAACGCCTGTTCAGACGTTTTCCCACCAGTCAGTCAGTCAATAAAATTGGGTTTTCCAATGAGAACCGTTTTACGTAAAAAAAAAAAAATGGTGTCTAAGTTAATGTGGTCAAGAAAGCAGAAATAGTCTCCGTGACTTTAGAGGAAGAGATCACATTTCAGGGACTGTGATGGTTGATGTTGCCATCTTCTTTGTTGGAAAAGATGACCTCATATTTGTTGAGATAAGCGTGAAAATAAAAATAAAAATATTGATGTAAAGACATCTTGTCTCGCATGATGCCTTGCACTGAAGATCAGATGCCATGCTTCACTTTCATGCGAGATAAGACACCGGCACACCGGTCTAAAAGTCACCAATGAATTTCTAGGGGTAAACTGCGCAAACTTCAATAAACTCGGTGTTTGTCACCAAACGGCCCAGATTTGGATCCTGTTTATGCAAACAACAGTGCACTGTGGAACTAGAATGAACGCTGCGCAAGAATTGGAGGGGATAGAATCATGGCAGGAGCAGAAAGTTAACGTTCCATCCAAGTTGCAGTTTCCCAGTGGCACAAGAGGTTGCAAACTGTTGTTGAAACTACTGATGATGATGATGATGATAATGATGAGACATATTAAACTTCACTTTTTTACAGTAACTGTAAGCAGAAAGTCGGTGGAGGCAGCGAATTGTTTGCATGAACTTTAGAAAATCTTGAGCACCTCTTTTTCTGCTTTGCGAATAATTTTAATTAAAAAATAAATAGTAAACTAATTTCAAGCCAAATGAATTATCGACCTAATTGTTTAAACCCCGAATATATATATATATATATTTTTACTATAAAGATATAATTAATGGAAATTGGCCAATTGTTTGCGCCACCTTAAATTATGTATATATACACACTCCTATGTATACATAATATATATATATATATATATATATATATATATATATATATATATATATATATATATATATATATATATTCGGAGTAATTACTTAAGAAAAGTATTATTTATACAATAGAAAACTACAAGCAAAGGTAATGGTCCCCAAAAAATTGTGAGAACACGTATCTATATTAATTAAAAAGATAGTTTTGAAGTATTTTTACCTCGTGGGAAAAAACTTCTTTATTAATTGGAGCCAAAAACTATGACTTCAGAATTCCGCAAAGAATATTGCTAATTGTGGTTTGTCGCACCGATGAATGTATAAATATACAGTTTGGACTTTTTAACCCCTCAATTATAGATATATTTATATACAAAATCGTGCGTGTTCATGCATTTTATTTATATATATATATATTATATCAGAGAACTATAATAACTGTATAGTTCGCCACCATACCTGGGTGGTCTAGTGGTAAGAGACAATTGGGACGTGGCACAGTGACGCAGAGGCAAAACCTTCGTCTGTACATTTTACTTCAGTCTCCGTATTATTATTATTATTATTATTATTATTATTATTATTATTATTGGAGCTACAGAATAAAAGGTACAAAACTCTGCAAGACAAACAGATAACACCAAATCCACAAGTCAGGGATCTTGGCGTAATAATATCGTCGGATGCATTATTCAGAGAGCACTATAACATTAAAATTATAAAGGCTAGAAAAATAATAGAAATCATCTGGAGGAGCTTGCGCAGCAGAAAAGCAAACATCATGCTCAAATTATGGAAGAGTCTAGTCCTACCAATAATTGAGTATTGCTCAGTACTCACAAGCCCATACAGAAAACGAGACATTGCGAACATTGAAGCTATACAAAGGACTTTTACGTCTAAGATAGAGGAAACGAAAGGTAAAGACTACTGGTCTCAACTACAATCCCTGAAACTCTACTCTCTGGAAAGACGCGAGCGGTATACAATAATATACATATGGAAAATACTTGAGGGCTTTGTTCCTAACCTTAGAAATGAAATAAATACAAACAGGAATGAGAGAAGAGGAAGATTTTGTACGGTCCCAGCTGCGGTGGGACGAGGGGCCATGAAAACAAGGATGGAAAATACCCTCCTCAGAATACGAGGCCCAAAGTTTTTTAATGCTCTACCAAAAGAAGTGCGAAACCTCCAGCACACCGACCTGAATAACTTCAAGAACCAGGTGGACAGATTCCTGCGCAAAGTCCCTGACCAACCATGCGTGGCTGGCTACGAGGGCAGATCAGACAGCAATTCCCTCCCTCACCAAATCCCACAAATGAGGCGGGATGTTGCAAGGGGGTCGACCGCAGGTCGATCCTGAACCGTCGTTCAAGCTTACATAAAGTAATATAGTACAGGGCTATTCAAAATGATTCATCCGATTTCAACTGAGAATACTTCCGTACATCTCAACCGTGCATCAACTGGGCATACACCACATGAAAGAGGAAATCTCCGAGTTTTACAAGATCACCGCGAGAGGGCTCCAAAGTCACGCTGTGGCCTAGCCTAGCAACAAACAGTCAGTGTGAAAATGGTGTCCGCACAGCAGAAGGCGTTGGATTGGTCGCAGTGGGCCCCATGACTTGGTGCTCCACAGCTGGCCCCCTAGGTCGCCGGATCTTACACCGTGCGACTTCTTCCTTTGGGGGTACGTTAAGGATACTGTGTACGTGCCACCGTTGCCCACATCTTTGGATGAGCTCCGAACTCGCATTGTTACTGCCGTAGAGTCAGTGACAACGGACATGCTGGAGCGAGTATGGGAGGAATTCGACTATCGTGTCGACGTTGCTCGTGTAACTAGGGGAAGTCACATAGAGCATTTATGAGGTGAGAGAGAAAATTTGGACAGTTTTTCTTGTGGTTGATGTATCACAAATCACTCTGTATTTGTAACATTAAAAAATATTCTCATTTGAAATCAGGTGAATCATTTTGAATAGCCCTGTAAATATAATGTATGGGTTGGACAGAATAATGGAAATGCTGGCATTCATTTTCAGTGCTATACTGTCTGATACTATTTATTGTTATATTCTTCACTAAGTTGATATGTCAATGAATGTTACATTAAAATCATGTTCTATTTTAATATGCTCATTCATTCATACGTCGGTTATACATAAAGTATACGACACACTAATAAATGATATCATCAGAAAATATAACACTGAAAATGTATAAGGCTATTTCGATTATTTGCCCCCCCCCTCCCGGCAATATAACATATATGATTTAACCGTGATTCAGTTTAAAAACTGCGAAATTAAAAAAAAATAATAATAATACTTTGTAAATAAAATTCAAAGTATTTTTGGACCTTTGAACCAAATTCTGAACATCTTAATCGTTCATCCTTTTTATAAAAGAAGAAAATTTCCTAAAAAAAATTTTAAAAATACTTTTAAAGTTTTATTTCACAAAATTTTATGGCGATCTTTTAAAACAGATGTTGAGGAAACTTTTTAATTTCCAACACAAATGGAAGCGCATTTATCACCTTTAAGGAAGGGAGCTACGTCGTGGCTACGCGATTACGTCGCTTCGTGTAAAGTCATTGATGTTAAGCGACGTTGGGTCTGGGTAATAGTTGGATAGGTGACCATCCCTCTTCGTCCAGATGATGTAGTGACCCGTAGTAGTTTGGATCCCACGTAAAACTGTAGGTTCCCTCTCTTCTTTGACCTTGGATATTAGTAGAAATTGAAACAATAATAATAATAATCAACAGAATCACGAATCACAACCATCAAGGAAAAACGAGTAACTCGATATGTATTAATTAATTAGGTTTATAAACTTTGATTCTGATCGGTGTAACAATGGCGTTCAAAATGGAAAATAAATGCACTTTACTTTACCCACACAGATGACGAAGCGGAAAGTATATATTTCTGTGCATTTCTGTTTATCCGACTTGAGCCCGGGTACCCAATTAAAATGTTAACACGTTCCATTACGCCATCGATGGAACAACACTCGAGAGAGAAAATAAAAGCGCGCGCGCGTCTTTATTTAAACGTTTCCATAGATTAAAACTCCTCTTTGAATATAAATTTGACCTAACCTAACCTATATATGGTTCCACCTTCTACACGAGCAATTTATTTCATAAAAACATACAAAACGAAACTAAAAATATATCCTATCAGGGTGTCAAGGTTTGTCAACCATGTGTCCCTGCGTAGTTAATACCAAGAAGCCACGTTTCGACGCTCCTTCGACCAACAGTGCCACGCAATTAAGGGTTCAAGAGCGCTCTTCCATTTGCTGCACGATTAGGCCTAAAGGCGTAGGACGGTAAAAGAAATGAGTCATCCTTAATATGCAGGAGGACCATTTAAACTTATTTTTTGTAGTCAGTTCCTTACATTAGATTAATATTGTAGTTAGTTCAATAAAAATATAGTTATGGATAAAAGTTCGCCGAAAAGATAGCATTTTAAACGAATCCCCAAAATATTTCTTATTTTGGTGCGCTTTGAAATTTAATTTTATTTATTTTTTGCTCATCTTTTTCCCACAACTGTACAATATATATATATATATATATATATATACATACACGGAAGAGGGTAATTTAGTTTCTCCTTCTGTCACCAAACGTCACGCATGTCGGCGGTTTTGGGCTACTTTATCCTCCGACATGGCGGCTAATCGGCTCGACTGCGACTCGCCGCAACATTGACAATCTCCGTCGTAGAATGCTTTCAGGAAGCTAATTTGACACCAGTTAAGACCAGGTAATGACGCCGGACTTTGGCATTACGGCAATTTGGGACGAGGTGCGGTTGCAGGGGCGGAGTGGAGCTGCGCCGAGTTTTTGTCCAATATATAACGCGTTGTGCAATTCTTCGTTCTATGTAATTAAACAGGATTGCACATAATATAAATTTAAGGGTAAAAACCTAACTGTTCACAGCGACGTTTTTTATTTATACGTAATTATTATTAATACAATGCTCACGTTCATGTGTGTGTTTCTGTGTGCGTGTGTGTGTCCCAAAAAATGTATACGCACATTAGTTGCAAATAGTACGAGAAATAACAGAACGACACGCATATGTACGTGTATGAAGTGAGAGTGTAGCGCAGGAGTCGACAATGCATTAACGAAGTTCTTGTAAAGAAGCCGGTTTACTGGCGTGAACAACGTTCTTCATTTCACCCGGGAGATAAAAATCGAGGGTATTCAACAGGCCCACGGTGCCCTATCCAGCTTCCATGCAAGCTGCCGGCGTCCGAAAAATATAAACATACATACATTGGCGCTCATAAGTATTTGTACAGAGAAATATTTCAGTTATATTCGTTCTTAACTTTTGTACCATTGCATAGGATAGTTAGGAAAAGTTTACCGTTCGTTTGGAAAAATTTAACAAGTAAAAATTTAGTTTAACTCCAACATACAACGTAAAACATTAAATAATTTGAGGAAAATAATAAAAAAGTTAAAATGCAAAAGTTTTTCTACATTTATTTACAAAATTATTTAATGCTTTCTATGTCCAACTTAGGCTTGGAGGATTTAAAGTTTTTATCAGTAGTTGGCTGTTTATTCATTAGATGTTGGCAATTCTGAATTCTAGAATTTTCTCCGTGAATCTTCATGGAAGACGGATGACTATACGAGCCATTAGTAAGCAATGGGTCATCGTTGTAAAGAGCTGTCTAAGGATCTTAAGAGATCTGTTACTGCTGCACACGAGTTTGGAAAGAGTTATAGGAAGATAATAGAAGAGCTTCGAATTCCATTTACGACGGTTGTTGTATTTATAAAGAAATGTGAAGGCTTTGAAACAATCAAAACTCTAGCAAAGTGTGGACGACCTCGCAAGATTTCAGAACGTATAACTAGACGGATGGCAAGAATGGCTGCTGCGAATCCACGAGTGACTGCGGGTGATATTTGCCAAACCTTAAAAGTACGATCGATGTCCATTCCTCTACTGTACGTCCTACATTGAAAAAGAATGATCCGCATGGAAGAGCGTACGAAGAACACCTCTACTACGAAAAGCGGATAAAGAAGCTCGTTTAAAGTAAGCCACGGATCATCAAAATGATGAATTTGCATTCTGGAAGAAAGTTCTCTTGACAGACGAGACCAAAATTTAATTATTCAGGGACAATAAGCCACAGTATGTTTGGCGAAAACCAAATACTGCTTTTGAGGAAAAAAAAAAATCTTTCCTACGGTTAAACATGGTGGAGGTAGTTTGCTTCTTTGGGGATGGTTTAGTGCTTCTAGTCAATTAAAGCTTGTCGTCATCAATGGAATCTTGAATTCGAAGAAATATCAGGAAATTTTAGAAGAAAATGTATTGCCTTCAATTCGAGAGTTGCGAATGGGTCGCAACCGGGTACTGAAACAAGATAATGATCCAAAACACAAAAGTAAGAGTACCATGAAATGACTTCAACAAAAGAATTTCAAGCTTCTCGAGTGATCCAGTCAAAACCCAGATCTGTTTAATCGAAAATTTATGGTTTAACTCGATAAAAGCTATCCGCGAGAGAAACCCTTAGAATTTGAATGAATTGCAACAATTTTCTTTAGAAGAATGGGCTAAAACTTCTATTGAGAGCTATCGAAAGCTTGTAGAAAAATACTCAAAACGAATCCTTGAAGTTATTCAAGCAAAAGGTGAACACACAAGGTATTAAAAATATATCATTTTCTAAGTAAATGTAAGAAAACTTTTGCATTTTAACTTTTTCACTTTTCTCAAATTCTTTGTTTTACACTGTATGTTGGAGTCAAACTAACTTTCTATTGGTTAAATTTTCCCAAATGAATGGTAAACTTTTCATAACTATCCTATGCATGGTACAAAAGATAAGGACGCATATAACCGAAATATTTATTTGTACGAATACTTATGAGCGCCACTCTAAATCGTTGGTAACACTGATACAAGTATAACAACAGGATTGATTCTTTGTTTTCGTAGAAAGCCAAAAGATAGCACTTTGTGAAGATTTGATAAGATGCTGCAAATGTCATTCATCAGTCAGTTCGGTAATCAAAATGTTGGAACGTTTTTGGGCGGCAGATTGCCTAAACGCTGATGAAAGCCTCTTGAACCCGTTAAATACACCTCCCACCTTCCACCACGATCTCCAGAACTTGCACCCCTCAATTTTTATCTTTAGAATGAAATGAAAAACATTATTTACTCCAGTAAACCGGCTTCCTTACAGGAACTTCGTCAATGCATTGTCGACGCCTGCGCTACAATCTCAATTGATACATATGCAGATGCGTGTCATTCTGCTGTTTCTCGATGTCAGGCGTGCTTGGATGAAAATGGAAAACATTTTGAACACTTGTACTGGTTTATATTGTAAGTTATGTTTCATTCTTTCTTGTAACACAATAAACATCAATAATATAAACATGTTATATTGCTAATATTTGCAACTAAAGGGTGTAAAGATTTTTGAAATATTATATATGTTACGCCCAAACATCGAAATCGCTCAGTGAGCGAAAAAAACAGCCACAACGCGTTGTGGATGCACCTAAGTGACCACACACCGATGTTAGATATTTTTTCGCTTCATGGCCGTTCTCAAACAACCACAACGCGTTGTGGACGATTTGAAAATTATTGAATGCCCGGTTAGGTTAACTGAATGACCGATTAGTCAATTGTACGCCCTTGACGATTGGTTAGGTTAAGTCGTGATATTTTCGTTAAAACTAACGAAAATATCACGGCTTAACCTAACCAATCGTCAAGGGCGTACAATTAACCTAACCGGGCATTCAGTTAACCTAACCGGACACTCAATTGACCTAACCAGTTGGTTAATTTTTACATTTACGTCTCATTCTAAAGTTGCTTAAAATTAATCGAAACCTATAGGAAAATTATTGATAATAATCATTTTTTAAAGGACTTTATCTTTTTTCTAGCAAATCTGCTTAACTTTGCTTTTTAATCGGTGAATACATCGATAAATATACGTCGTGTTTAAATAGAGTTTGATGAAACACATCGGTGTGTGGTAATTTCAAATCGTCCACAACGCGTTGTGGTCATATCCAAATCGTCCACAACGCGTTGCGGTTGTCTGAGAACGGCCATGAAGCGAAAAACATCGGTGTATGGTCACTTAGGTGCATCCACAACGCGTCGTGGCTGTTTTTTTCGCTCACTGAGCAATTTCGATGTTTGGGCGTAACATATATAGTATAGTGGCGTTCGAAAGTCTGCGTCCACCTTATAATCACCTAATTCATTGTAAATTGTACAAATATACTGTATATGATCAGTACAACAAAATTTGATTTGTTATTGTTACATTATTTGCTTCTAAATGTAATTATTATACATTAGTAAAGAAATTAACAATTCAATGGCATAATCTTAATAATCGATATGACCTCCTTTTGCTTTAATGACAGCTTCCACTCTGTGAGGCACAGATTCGACAAGTTTCTGGATAACATTTTGTGCTATGCCGTTCCAGCATTCTTCTACATTCTCCCAGAGAGAATCAAGAGAAGTTATATTCTTTTTAGCTTTCAGACTCTTCAAACAATCCCAAAGATGCTCTATTGGATTGAGATCAGGATTTTGTGGAGGAAACTTCATAATTTGTAGAACACCATCTTTTTTCTTGTTGAGATAGTTCATGAAAAGGTTAGAAGTGTGCTTTGGGTCGTTATCCTGCTGGAAAGTGAATCCTTGACCATAAAGCCTCAATCCTGATGGTATTACATGTCTCGCTAGTATGGAGTGGTACTTCTCTTTTGTGAGAGTGTAAGTGATTCTGTTAAGATCTCCAACCCTAGAATAACTGAAACACAACCCCAAACTTGAATGTTGCCTCACACAAACTCTTCTATGAGACCCAAAAAGTTCCACTTTTGATTCATCAGTAAAGAGAACTTTTTTTCCAGTCGTCTACAGTAAAATTTCGATATTCTCTTACCCACTCCAAACTTTTAGCATTATTTTGTTTCCTCAGTAGTGGTTTGGACACAGCAACTCTGCCATGGAGACCAGCTTTTATGAGTCTTCTTTTTTGGTACTTGTACTTATTGGAGAGCCCCATTGTTCATTCAACTGTGCCTGAATCTGCGTAGCTGTGGCTTTTCTGTCACGCAGTGATGTAACCTTGATGTAATGATCCTCAGAATCAGTAGTCACTTTAGGTCTGCTAGATCTTGCCTTTGAAGAGCACGATCCAGATTCTTTATATCCGCTTATTGTTCTTTGGACGGCCCCTTTTGAAACGTTAATTTTTGCCGAGATCTGGCGTTGGGACATTCCCTCTCTTGAAAGAGCAATTACACTGGTATGCATATGAAATTGTTTTGTCTGCTGTGAGGGTTTTTTCAACTCATATTATATAATTCGACCATGCTGAATTCGAAAATGACATTGGTTTTCCTCAATCAGGTCAGGTTTTTTCTCTATTGGCCATTTATTATAAGTCCAATTTTATCCCCAAATTTATTGATTTTTTTAGCTTAAACACTGTAGATACGAGTAATATTATAAGAACACTCGTGAAAAATGAAAACATTGTGTGAATAAATACTTTTATTCATACAATGAATATGGAAAAAAGTTTATTGAGGAAGGAATGAAGTTTTTTTGGCTTTCCGTCTGTGTTTTTCTTCGGGCACGCCTCGCTTCAAACACCAGCAATAGTCCGCCAGCATATTGATATCCCAGTTTCCCTGGTACCTCTCTTCCATTATTTTGATATCTTGGTGAAATCGTTCACCCTGTTCCTCACTATAATCCCCGCAATTTTCAGGAAAATAGTCCAAGTGGGACCACAAAAAGTGCATTTTTATGGACATGCGCGACCCATGAGCTTTGAAAGCTTCCATCAAGTTTTCGACAACGGACTCGTATTCTGGACTTCTACGCTTGCCAAGAAAATCAGTGACAACTGATTTGAATGCCTGCCAGGCATTCTTCTCAGTTGGAGTCATTGCGTTTTCGAACTGAGTATCCTTGATCAAAGTTCGAATTTGAGGACCATCAAAAACCCCAGCATTTAGTTTAGCATCAGATATATGAGGAAATTTACTCTCGAGATATCGGAATGCTGAACCCTCCTTATTCATTGATTTGATGAAATTTTTCATCAAGCCCAGCTTAATATGAAGTGGTGGGAGCAAAATTTTTGTTGGTGGTACAAAGGGCACTGAAACGACATTATGCGACCCATGTTCAAAATTCTCTCTGGATGCCCATTCACGCTGTGCATAGTGCTTCTCATCCGCTCGGCTATCCCAATTGCAGAGGAAACATGGGTATTTCGTGTATCCCCCTTGCATTCCCAATACAAATGCCACACTCTGAAAAAAAATGAAAATATTTAAAGAATTTAGAGAATTTGTTCTATCAGATAAAAAAATCTATGCATTCGACTGTATCACTTCTGTGGGGAAGTTAAGTGTTCTTATACGCTCTCAAATAACCTTTGGAAAAACAACATAGTCAATAGCAATAGTTTACTTATGATATTAGTATTACCTTCAAATCTCCACAGATCCTCGTTATGTTGGTCGTATACGAGAGCATCCAGTAAAATTTTCATGTTATCGTAGCTCTCAGTAAGTTGTACGGAATGTGCTACAGGGACTGATGCAACCCTATTCCCAATGTTGAGAAGTACTGCTTTCAAACTTCGTTTAGACGAGTCTATAAATAGCCTCCATTCTGATGCGTTATATGGCAGGCCCAAGGATTCGATTAGCCCTCAACATTGCAGCAGTACACTAAGGAAGAGGTATTTTCGTGCACTGCAAAAAACTTGCGGAATGCTTCCTCTCGTTTCCTATACCAGGAGAATGTTGTTCCCGGAGCCAGCAAGTTGTCCTCTCGAAGTCGTGAGCCCAAGATCTCGGCAGCTAATTTGGAAAGTCCTAAATCCCTGGTAAGATCATTAAGTTTGGCCTGGTTGAGAGGCCTCGGCTCATTTGAAGCGGTATTTTGAGGTGTATATACGACTGGGACTGGTCATTGGTCATTGATTCATCATCAGAATCATCGAAGTCCAGGGTTTGAGGTGGGTCGGGTATTGGAATTCCAGGACCATGGGGTACAGGTCTCATAGCAGAAGGAATGTCAGGGTATACAACAATGTGTTTATTCTTCTTGTTAACTCCTGAAAATAGAAACACAGAAACATGGATATAAAACTTGCATATGAAATAGAAGAAGCATTCAGACAGTGGCGGCTCGTGAGGGAAGGCTGCGGTCTGTAAGATATGAAATAGGTCGATGGAGTCTGTATATTTTCTTTCTTTTTCATTCATATTGTCCCTTCGGGGACAATATGAATGAAAAAGAAAGAAAATATACAATCATTGTATATGTAAATGTAACTTGTATAACAATATGTATGTGTAAATGTATTTTCTATAACAATATGTATATGTAAATGTATGATTACCATTATGGTGATTATGCTATATATGGTGAATATTATGTCAAGTTTCATACGAGGATTTCAAAATATTTAAGAAAAAAAATTTATAAGCCCACCTTGGAGGTTTGTCATGCAGAAATAGCAATCTGTCACGTGATCCTTTCCTTCTCTCCAAATCATGGGAATTCCAAAAGGCAAAGATTTCGCTCTGCCTTTGCTCCATCTTCTCAAATTTTCAATGCACGTCTTGCAGCACATATGAGGGGCGAAATTTTTGTCCTGGTCCCCTAGCTTAATTCCAAAGTATGCTCTATACATTGTCTTCACAAATTTAGTGATTTGGGACTGGTTATTTGGCATGGTAACCGTCCCACATATGTAGCAGAATCTATTGGGATCATTTTTACACGCTCTATTCATTATGAAATATTTTATCTATATGCCTGAAAAGTAAAAAAAGATATTATACAAGTGAAACAAGTGATGACAAATGTTACTGTTCCAATTCCGCTTTGACAAAATCACGAAAACTTCTATTTTACTTATGAGGCCATAGCCGGATAACCTGAGCTGATTGAGAAAAACGGATTGCAGATTCGAAATCAGCAGGAAAAACTCTATAAGAATCACTTACAAAACCCTTGACAGCAAAATTGATGCATACCAGTGTTATTTTTCCTCTCTGGGATAAGCTTAGTTCCTCAGACATTTCAATTAGGGCCCGTAAAGATAGAATAGAGAAAATGATTAATTATTTTTTAATCAAACTGCTACAATGCAGGGTTGGCAAAAACCCAGGTTTTTCACAAAAAAAAACAACCCAACTGGGTTTTGGGGTTTTTGATGGGTTGAAATTTTTTTTAGAAAGGTTCGATAATTATTTAGTGCCTAATGTATCTATTATTTTATTAATTTATTTATCTAATCTTCAATATATATTAAAAAGCCATTTTTATTTCACAGAAAGTTCAGATATGAGAGATAATAATGATATATTAGAATTTTCTCCATTTTAATTTTAGATCTTTCCTTTATTTCTTAACAGCAGATTTCAGCTTTATTTAGACCTAACTCAAATTTAAATTTTTAAGATGCTAAAGAGTTATAGAGGTGGAAGATCTAAAGCTAGCGAATGGGACGAGGTGACTTTATTAAGTGATCAGCCTACTAGAGTACTATGCAATTATTGCAAAGAAAGTATCACTCGAAAAATTGAGAGAAACATCATCTAGAGAAAGTTAGACCCCGCACATACTGGTGGCAGACTTAAAGCTGCTGAATGGGATGAAGTAGAAATGTTGAGTGACCAACCAAATAGAGTTCGGTGCAAATACTGCAGATGTGTATTTTCGAAAAAAATAGAACGAGTGAAACATCATTTAGATCGATGCAATAAAAAATGGGTACAGGCTCGTGATGATGAAGCGGATGAGCTTACAAATACAGCTACATCAGCAACTCTTCCTCCTACACATAGACACGGCAGTTTTGAGAGTAGACCCTCTTCAAGCAAATCATATGAAAGCCTGGTTTATGATGACACTACAATTCACAGTAGTGAGACTTCATTCACTTCAACCGCTTCTGAATCTTCCATACCATTTTTTCATTCTACTCCAGCCAAGAAAACACAAGGTCAGATAATGCCATATGTGGTTAGAACTGTAGATCAAAAAGAACAACTAGATTTGCAAATGGCCAGATTTTTCTTTTCAGCAAATATTCCATTTGTAGTTGTAGAGAATAAAGAATTTATTAAATGGGTCCAAAATTTAAGACCAGGCTATTGTCCTCCAAGCAGAAAAAAATTATCTGATGACTCGCTAATCAAAGTGAATAATGAAGTAGGTACTGGATTCAATGAAAAAAGACTTAGTCAATTCTACTGTAACTTTAATTCAAGATGGTTGGAGCAATGTGTCAAATGATCCAACAATTGCCCATAGTGTTCACAATGGGTGCAAATCCTTTTTAATAACTTCTCAATTTTTTATAATCTTTGTTTACACATTGCATAATTTAAGAATTGTTTTATAAGTCAGCTTACTTGAAATAATCAACATGCCAAATCATTCTAATTAGCTACAATTGAACAATGTAGCAATCAGAAAAATTTCAATTATTTTAAAATAAACATCTCAGAACAAAAACCAAAAAACTCACTGAAAATTCCAGTGGGTTTTGGGTTGGGTTTGGGTTTTTGGGTGCCAACCCTGCTACAATGTCATTGACTAATTGGTTTTATCAGTTATAATAGACCACTTTTTAAAATTACTGTATGAATACACTATTTTGAGGATTAATAACTTTTGGCTATGGTCTGTCACCAATACCTGGGTTAAAATCGGTGTTGTTATAGAGCAAATAAAAAAACGTAACAGGACCAAAAAGGACCATTTTCATTGATGTGTCCTTTCTTATGAAATAGAAGCTACATTACTTACACATGTAGTAGAATATATGACATACCATTTCTTGTAAAAGAAAATACCTTAATATAGCGGACATACTTTCTTAGAGTTTTATTAAAGGAAACAAAGCAGAAGTGATGACAAAATATTTATTTTTTAAAAACCGTTATGCTTCAAACAACTTAAAACGACGTAAAATATTCCGAAAAATGGCGATGGCAAAAATGGCAAAAATATTTAATGAAATCCATCTGAAATGTTCCATTTTTTATATTGAAGGATTCGGCATGTTTTCTTTTATCATTGTTACTAATATTTAAAAGCAAATGAGCATTGTTAATGTCTATATTATGGTCTCTGTGTTGGGCCGAACTATCATCAGCCGTGCTCAAAGTGTATTTATGCCGAAATCAATGGTTTTACCGATGTAACTCTTAGAGCAATCCCAACATGGGATTCGATAAGTCCAGAATTGGAGGAACAATTCGATAATTGATTTTTCCTTAGGAAGCTGCAAGTGGAATAAGGAACCCGTGAAACCACAGTAGTATACCCTCAAAATACCAGAGTGCAGAAATGTTACGTAATGTTGCAAGAGTGCCAACCCCACCCCCTTTGTTGCGAGAGTGCCAACCTCCACCCTATTTGTTGCAAGATTGCCAACCCCCAACCCCCTTGTTGCAGGGAGGGCAACCCCACCCCCTTTGTTGCCAACCCCAAATTGAGGTTGCAAAGCCTCTTTGGGAGAGAAGATGGGACGACCTCACCCCCAAAGGGGCAGAGAGAGAGAGAGAGAGAGAGAGAGAGAGAGAGAGAGAGAGAGAGAGAGAGAGAGCAGGTGTTCGTCCGACAGCTGTCAGACGCATATGGGGTCTTCAGCCACGCTGCCGCTCTCTTATAGTGCCCCTAATCAGCCAGTGCCTCCGGGGGTCAACCATATAATAATCATCCAGTTGGCTTAGAAGCCCGATTTGACAAATAACAATTAATTAATTATTCTGAAATCCGACACCAAACAAATTATATAATTGTGTACAAGGAACAAGTAAAACGCCGATACATCATTGTTTATAAATTAATGGATATACAACGGGCCATATATATATAATTTGAAATTATATAATCATTCAAAACGGTGCATTATCAAATATTCGTACAGGAAAAAATTATATGGTTAAACCCTTTACCGCCCAAATGGACAAATTTGTAACATGTCAAATACATGCATTCATAACTTAACCCTACAAAAAATTCAGGCGGTAAAGGGTTAAATATATTGAAAATATACGATACGTATATTCATATTAGTACAGGATAAATAAATAAATAAATAAATAAATAAATATATATATATATACACACACACAGTTTAAATATATTGTATTTATGTTCTACGATGCAAAACGCACTCACACGTAATAGAGCCAGGTGTCACAGTGTACGTGCACTAAAAGGGGTTGGGTTCGCACCCGACAGGGCTTGTTACTCAGAGTACCCTAATGCTCTCCCCGTGCGTCTAAAGCTGGCGTAAAACACTTCAATTAAAAAATAAAAATAAATGAACACTTCGTGCGTAGATAAATTTCAATTCAAAAAGAAAACTTATCACGTAAAATCTAACCGTATTTACTGGAATTTTATCTCCAGAAATTTTTAATTAACTTTCTCCAACGGTTACAACAAAATTAGAAATTTTTTATTAAAACAATGCTTAATAATACTTGATTTTGGGTTCAAATGCGGAACGTTTAGCAACCCTAAATACAATAGATCAGTGGTCCCCAACCTTTTTTTGTATGGTTGCCAAAAAACCAATTCTAATCCAACTTCATTACCCAATCATTATATATTATTTTTTATAACTTCTAGATCGCGTGTCATTAGGCTACCCCACAAAATAGTTGTCAATACCCCAGTGATTAATTTTCCCCTAAGTAAGCGTGAAATTATTATTATTATTATTATTATTACCACTACTAATTTATATACATATATATATATATATATATTATATATATATATATATATATAATATATATATATATATATACTAGGGTGTCCCAGCCTCACATGTGAAAATAACAATTTGCAAGAGTCAAATCGCACACCCCTTTAATTAATTACACCCTGGAAAGAAAGGAAAAAAATGAAGAAGAGCGAAATTTCATTGTCCTATTAGGAGGGGAAGGTCCCCTCATTGACCTTGTTTATTCGACCCTATATGAACAAACGTAAATGCTCAGCATTAATCATTCTAGAATGGAAGAATGAAATGTAAATTCTTTCTAATGACTAAATTAAAGGAAATGGAAATTCTTCCTAATGGCACATTTCATTTCGGGGGACAGAGGATCTTTTTGTCTGCTGAGGGGACTGCTGGCGGTGGTATTCGACGACTTGGTACACGAGCTGCCGTTCCTCCTCGTTTTTTTGTCAGGCCCTCGTTGAAATCTTCCGCCAGTTTCACCGCCCGTTCTGCCGCGTCGTTCACAGACTTCAACGATGGTGCCACATCCTTCGAGATCTTTGGGGGTTTTTGGAACCGCGCAGCTTCAGGCAATGAAAAAGGTTTTGAGTCCTTTTCGTGACCAAGGTGCTCAAATCCGACCGTCTCACGGTCAAGACACTCTTTCCCTCCAGCCGACGCAGATCTTTTGGGTTTTCGGTCTTCTTGTGCAGGTTTTGGAGCATGGCTGTCTTCTCTGCATCGGTGGTTTTGGAGGAGAACATAGCGAGTCGGCTAAATCTTCGCTTAGGTACCAGAGGTGGCCCCGGAATTTCGTCAATGCGGCGGTACCTACATGATCCACCGCCCTTGTACCGCTCTAGGTCCTCCAACAGCTCCAGGTCATTGACGGGCGCGTCCGCCGTCAATGGTGCCTCGAACCACCTCTGGAGGTAGATGGTGACGGCAAAGACGTTTATCCTGCGTAGTGACCGGACCTCGTGAGCGGTCAGGTGGAATTGGCTTCGGAAGATGAACATCTTAAGACAGTAAATGCCTTTGGCCATCCACCTGGCCCGGTGGTATGCTCCAGGACGATTGTACCGGAGATCTCGTTTGCCATGACCATCGAGGAAGACCAGAGCGAGGATCAGGAACTCCCGGTAATCGTCTTTTGGGTGGCCAACTTCAAGCTGGTCTTCAATGAAGTGGACAATCTGCTCTTTTTTCAACGCCACCCATTCCGAAAGGATGTCGCTTGGGCCATCGCCGTTGAACGGAGAAGCCTGCTTCTGGTCGATGAACTCCCATTGGGATTTGAAGCGAGCGAACAGCGCAATTTCGGGGCCAGAAGACCTGAAGAACAGGTCAAAGACTGAGGTGATTACCAATTCCATCATGTGGTGTCTGCAAGCCAGGAAAAGAACGCGGCGGTCCATTTGGTCCTGGATAATCGTACAAGCGCCACTGTGAATACCGGTATTCGCCGCTGTTGTGTCGAAGCAGAGACCGGCAATCCATGGTTGAACTTGCGGCCAATCATCCAGCACCTTCAGAACAGCTCCAGCCATCCGCTGTCCCGTGCTGTCAGGGATTTTTGGGATCGCCAACAACTTCTCAAGATTCTTCCCGCTGACCAGCACTGGTATGCGATCCGATTTCCCTCCATCCGAATCAGGGAGGAGTTTGCCATCAAAGTGGACGACAAGCGGCGTATCAGGATTGAACTCGGTCTTGATTCCGGCTGCCAAGTTCTTCCTGGACTTCTGCCGTGAACGGTGAAGACTTGATTTGGACAAGGTGACCGAGGATAACTCAACTCCCGCGGCAGCGAGTGCTGGAGCCACAATGTGCATCGCTTGGCGTACTGAGGTTCCAGTTCGATCCAGGGCTGCAGCAAAATTGGGATATTGGATGATCCTCCTTGCCGACACTTGGCCGTCCTTGGGAGCGGATCGAGGAGCCGAAGGACCAGGAGAGGAATATTGGACATCATCATTGGATGCTTCGGCCATGGACTCCGAAGAAGAAGACCCACTTTTCACCGTTCCTTTTGCTTGCAGTGAGTCCATCTCTTCGCGGCTTTTCTTCAGCTGCTCGGCGTTTCTCCCGCTCCGCTGCCCTGCGAGCAAACTCCAGGTCCTCTCCTCCGATGTACATCTTCCGCACGGTTCGCTGGTCATTCAGAAAGTCTCGATCTTCGGGGACTTTGATGAGTTTCATGGCGTTGGCATGAGCTGTTTCGAACAGTGTATTCAGGTTGACTTGGAATCCCTTTTCCCGCTCCAGTTGCTTCTCTCCCCCACGGTTTCGGTTTCTGGAAACCTTCTCGTAGTCCGTGGAGAGGGCCTTGATCCTCTCGACGCACTTGGGCTTGTGGGAGGTCAGAATAGATGCCCAAGCCCACACCGCCATAACCTCATCAGCTACCACATTGGCAGCTTCCGCCGTGGACGTTTTTTTCTTCCGAGTGAAGAACAACAGACGTCGAAGAACATCTCCCACTGTCGGGAGTTGACACAGCGTTTCCAGGGGTTCATTTCGCAACACCCCCACCAACCACAGTCTCCTGCTTTCTTGTATCCATAACCTGAAAAGAAATATGCTACAATTAGTATAAGGTAGAGAGTAGCCGTTCGGCAATAGTAACACATGGTTTGAGGGGACCCTTAAAATTAAAGAACACGAATGAAATAATATCTTGCTGGCATGTTTTCACAAGTGGAAGAAATTAGGGGGGTGTGCATGACAAACTTCAGGAACAAAAAAAATTGGGACACATATATATATATATATATATTATATATATATATATAAAACATCCTATTCTGAACAACTCGATAAATGCTCAAATTAAATATAAATTTGTAACTAATCTATTTTTAAAATAGTTTTAGGCCTGTAACTTATTTTATATTTTTGTTAATTGTATTATATATATATATATATATATATTTCAATTTTGGAGATCTTGGAAATGTACAGGTAAAGACTCGTTTTATGTCGTATCTTTCGAGTTCAATCTATGGTCAGGAAGGCAATTTTAGAATAGGTGTTTCTCATTCCTTCATACAATATTATATTTGTGACACATCTGCAGATTAACTTATCGTAGTCCTTGAAGGCAAAAGCTGAAGCCTCTTTTTTCTACTTAACAAACAATTCACCAAACAAATTTTATCATACAAAAGAATATTCGTGTTGGTCCCCTTCCACGCCTTTACCTGTATTCTAGTGACCATATTTTATGTCAGTTTGACCCAACACACACATATTAAATATAAATTGTATTTATTCTATTTTTAAAGTAAGTTTAGGCCTATCAAACAAAACAAGGCTCGATTTGGTGCTTTTCAGAGCAAATAGCTTGTATCTTCAATAACAAATCTGAACCATTTGGCCGGTAAAGTCGTTAAACAGATTACCCTTGGAGCCGCACACAAAATACAATTATAATATATATATAATAATATATATATATATATATTTAATATACATATACATATATATATATAATATGTATATATATATATATCGCATGGCAAAGATTTTTTCATTTTAAATTATTTGCAGAATGGTCAGTGCAGAAAAATACAACAGAAAATGTTTTTCAAACCTGAAACCTTCACCGTCATATACACATCTGTAAGTGACCATATGGCCTAAATAAGACCGTAATGGCATACCCACTTTTCGCAGAAAAATAAAATGCATTGTCAGGGATATAAACAAAGGGATCTCTGGACCACAAACTCGCTTCAAACAGCCAGGTATTTTGGTTCTCAAATCCTAAATCAATATTTGTCGAACGATATGGTACATCACAGAAAAATAAAATTTGCAGCAGATGGTGACCAACGCATCAGAACAGACGCCCCACCCAGATGTAATGCGGGCAACCAATCACAGCACTGTATCCAGACCTCGGTGGGTTCCAAGCAAGCCTATAGCATAGCTAAGCTCCGCCCAAAATTCGTGCCCAGCTTTCGTGGAACACCCAATCACGGTTCTTTGGAAAGGGGGCAGGCTCTCGGGTTGTCCGAAAATGCTGGCCTAGGTTCTAATACCCGCCCAAAATCTCGCCGGTAGTCAATAGGGTGCCAAGGTTCGAGCTTGTGGGTTGGCCACATGCCCCCCTTATAAACGGTGAATTTCAATGCAGGGAGTCAGTTTCTCGCAATTTATTGCACCATACAAACCATGGATCAACTGTACGCTTCCCCCGACCTGATTGGCGATGGTGACTTCTATGCACAAGCTACACTCCTCCTCTTCAACGCAGTAGACCAGAATGAGCTATTTTCTACCCAGAATATCGCTGCAACTTGCAAAGCAGCGGAAGAGCCTACAGGCAATTCAAATGAGATGTAAGTGTTTATATTCTCCGGTTAATTCAGCGCTAATTACCATATAAATTGACAATCTAATGTCCTTTTGTTCTGAATTTTTCTACAACGTAAAATTAGTCACATTGTTTTGTCTGTTTCTCGATAATTTAAAGATGATTTTTTTCGCGTCTGTAATATAACCTGACCTAACCTAGCACAATTGAACCCAACCGGGTCACATTTATATACATCGCTTCATTCAGTGTTAATTAGCTTATAAGTGCCACAACAAACGCGTTTTGAAATTAGTTTGTGCTTTATTCTCGGCCTAAATATATAACGTTTCAATCGGAATTAACTTATAAAAGGCCACAATAGCGTTTTGCAAAACATTTTCAATTATTTTCTACATTCTTCGCCGTTATTTTCGTATATATATATATATATATATATATATATATATGGCGTGTTTATATTTGTACATTTCTTGTACAGTTAGGTTTTTAGAAATATTAAAACTTAAGAAGTGCTTGCGTTTTGAAAAATAATTTTCTCTATTTTTACTTAATCTTATAGGACCGGGGCGGAGTTAGACCATATTATAAACACTTAACGAAAGGAGAATGAATGAAGTGATAGCCACCCCACCTAGCCTACCCAGCGAACCACAAGTCGTGGTATTGGCGCTGGACAGCGAGCGTCAGGCTGTAGAGGAAATAATGTAAGTGCTTTGAAGCTATATAGTGTTTTTACATTTCTTTTGGATTTTAAGATAATTCAGCACAGTAGGATTTTGCCAAATTGCAACAAGGGTGTTTTGAAAAACATGCTTAATCATCGCCTGACTCATATATATATATATATATATATAGTAGACACAATACTTTTAGCCGCATTCATTTTCATGCATCTATTTTAATTACAGGACCGAGACGGAGCTAGACCATATTATAAACACTTTTGACGAACGGGTGATAAATGAAGTGGTAGCCACCCCACCTAGCCTACCCAGCGAACCAGAAGGCGTGTTATTGACACATCCGGTCAAGCGAGTGCGTGGTCATCGATGAGATTATGTAAGCATTTTTTTTGAGGTTAAGAACAAAACGTAATATATTTTCATTTTATTAAACAGTAGAAAAACGTACAAAAAGGATCAGCGCCCAATTCTTAATGGATACAATTGTATACACAATATAGATCTTACACATTACAGGGGGGTACTAACATATGGGAACCTTTTTTATCTGTCTGCACACATAATTATCATTCAGCTGTGTCGCACAAATCGAATTTTAAAAAATTCATAAATCCCTTCCCACGCGACATATGCATGAGAAACAAAATACAATACATTCCACATGTTTCAGTATAATATCCTTGAAGGCGATAAGGATTCCAAATAACCTCAGGCACACGTAATCGCGCGATAAACTACAATTGTCGAGTCATGCCATGGTGGGAAACCGAGTGAATCGAAATAGTACATTTCCTTAATTTTAAAATAGATTGCAAACCAATGAATACCCTCACCCCCCGCAATGTCGGTGTTAACGATTGCCCCGTACCAGTTTCTTGAAGTATCCAGCTTCAGTGTCATTCTTTGCAAAAACCCCGATAAATTTGGAACGCGCGAAAGTCATTCGTCATCACTCTCTGGAGTGTATTTGCATCCATTTTAAAAATCTGTCGTGACGTTCCTAAATCTATCTACTTCTATTAGGGCCTGTGATTCTAGATACACGAGTGCACTTATAGGCGTATCTATAGGTTTGGCAAACTCCAATCTCACTGAGACGGTGCCAGTCTGCTGGGCGTTTAAATGCGTATTTACGCCAACAGTTAGGTCAGGTGTAATGTCGAATGAGTAAATATTAAACTGTTCCAAAAATTCTTTCTGAGTTATCCCGAAACCGAGCTCATCACAAGCACCTGTATTGAGCCAAACTACTATAAGCTCTCGCGCAGAGCGGGAATACCCCAGTTGTTGAGTAATCCATATCCATTACCCCACCCAGAGCGATATCATTTACGAATAGTAATATTTTTAAGCCCGAAATTCTCGAATTTTAAGGCACTCTTTATAATTTCCATTCGTCGAGGCGTGGTCTTGCATTCCAATTAAAATCCTTTTAGGTAGGACTCCAAGAGCAATGTTTTCTATCTGTTTCGATGCCAGCCCTGCGGGGACCGTGCACAGTTTAATCTGTACCCTGTTAATTGGATATTTCACTGTGGCGTGTACCAATTCTTTCTCAATTTCTATTTGTTTCGGGGAACTTAATTTCACTCGGCGTATACGCAAATACGTTTCCATGATGTGTATCACAACGGGCTTCGCGCCGCCTTCTTGGTCAGCCCCCAGATTTATGCAGATCTCAGGGCTCGTGCGGGTAAGCTTCAATTTCATATCTACCCCATTCATAAGCAACTTCTGGAAAGTAAAGTCTGTATGCAGACGTCCAAAACACTCGTATATCTTTTTTTTTTAGAATTTTTAAATTTATCCTTTATTTCATCTTCATCTTTAGTGTGGTAATACCCCTCGGCGGTTAAAAAGGTGTCCTTCGCTTCTTTTGAAAAGTTGAGGACATTTCCCAGATACGATCGTAGGTGGTAGTACCCCGTGCCTGCCGAGATGCTAGTCTGATTTAAATATACGTCACACTGACTGAATATGGAGTGCAAAAAGTTGATTTCAGGGTAGGCAGCATAACTATCATCGCAATCCGTTCCGTCAGAATGGGCAATGCGTAGTTTAGCATACACGTGTATGCAACTCGGGTCTAAAAAGTAAGGGCCTGAGCTGGGTATCACTAATTCTATAGGGGCACTGGGTGAACTAATTGTGTTTAACGGGTTAATTGTAATAAAGTCACTATTTTCAATAGACTGAGTAGGGGGCATATCGAAGAGGGACAGTTCCGATTTACAACATTGTGAACTACACGGATGAATGAAACGTGCCATGACGAGTCAGAAATAGTGCCACCTTCCTTCGACGAGTATTAGTCAATCTATGATTCGTGAGAGTAGCGTCCTCAGCTTATTATCAGTTAAAAAAAGTATCAGCCATAGGTTTCATACGCTTTGAACACTTCTTTTTTGGTTCCCTTTTACGTTTAGCGCCACGTGATGGTAACCCCTTCTTCCTAACAGTTCTCTTCTTCTTTCCACCACGTGATGGTAACCCCTTCTTCCTAAGTTCTCTTCTTTCCACCACGTGTTGGTAACCCCTTCTTCCTAACTTCTCTTCTTTCCACCACCACGCATTTTTCTCTTCGCGTCTTTGATGATTTCATCCCGCGTACGCCTTAAATGTTTTTTTAGAGCTTCTTTAGGCATAGTTCCACCCAATATGTCCTCTGCCGCGTTAAAACCTGTTTGTAACGCCTTCCTCCCTAGGTACCTGGCCCCCCTCTTCAACAGTGGGACAGCGGTGCGTAGTATGGATGAAAAATGGATGAAAAAATGGACCCAAGTCCACTACCCCGCTAGTATCTCACCCCTCGGTATACCGTGAAAGGCTTTCTGGCCATTATAACTCAGTGCGTCGAAAGTGTAGCTTCACTGTTAAGCTCCCGTCACCGAATGGGAAATTTTTGCCCTCAATCATTTTTATATATATTGAGATATTAGTTATTAGATTAGTTGCGACAGTCACATAATGGGGTAGGTCATATGTAATACTCAAGCTCCTTCCTCTATGGTTGGGGATGTGCGCTACGCGTAGCAGGCGTGCCTGGGTATCCCCAACAAACTGGTGTTCCGCTATATTGCTGCAAATATAACAAGTCTGGAGGCTGAGAGCTTACATCCAATTTCTCCATCTTCAGCTGATACACTAAGATGGACAAGTCATCCGGTACCTCGTGAAAGGTGTCTTTGGAAGGCTGCTCGATAACGCCCCTCGGTTATAATTTTGAACTCTTCCGTCTTTAAGATTTCTGTTAGCCTTTGATTTTAGCATCAGAGTATGTGCAGGGCTTTTTTGTTTACGCTTTCATATATTAAATCATTCGTAAGGGGTGAGTTTTTTAAACACATGTTTAAGTCTCTCACAACATCCTCAACCGAACCATAACGACCCGGTCCTAGTGTCATTGTTGTACTGAAAAACTGCAACCTTAGTCAGGGCGATACGTATAGTTTCATCCCGAGTTAACCCGGCTTTTGCACACTCACCACAGTTTCTAAGAATCGTAAAAACGGCATCTTTATAATTAATCTATTTAAAAAGACAGTGTCCAGCTGAATTTCACATATCCCCACCTCATACGAATCACGACCCAACTCAATGGGCCCATGGAGTTCTGTTACAAAGTTGGCCAGTGTGTTGTTAGGGTGTACAGACAGGGATGAGGAGGACGGGAGTGTGACGTAGAAATGGTTGGGTGTCATGTTGCATACTATTTAAGCTTCATTACTGCATCGGCTTTTATATAGGTATTGAAGCTTTCTGGGTAACCTAGCCACTTCACCAGGTACATTTTTCTCTTTCCTGTACCTTTAAACACATTTTTTCCTAAATGCCACTTTCTGCAATTCCTCGCGGTAAAAGCCTCCCGAGATCTCTTCTCCATTCAAATCTTCAACGTAATACATCATTATCTCACCTTTAGGCATCATAGCTCTAACTTTAACCCTAGCTAGGCATCGCTCTCTTGCAGTAACACTATAGGCATTGCTGGGTATCCTGTACCCACTCCAGGAAAAAACAAAACAAAGCATGTTTTCATCAAAATTTATTTACCAAAATAAGTACACCCATAAATGAAGCTTTCCTCTAAATATTGTAACACTTACGTAAATGAATGAAAAGAAATATGGTGAAAACTTTGAATTTAAAAAAAATGTAAAAATGTTATCTTGAAAAAAACACTACTTTACTCAACAGTTTATATAAAAAAAAAATGTAAGAGCTAGGATGCTTATGACGTTTGCATATTGTAGGATGGAGGTGTCCCATTATCCCAGTAAGAGATCAGGCTGCTAGCACTCTTGGTATCTGTAAACCAAAACAGTAAAGTTTTAGTAAAATTTTTGTGTAAAAATGAAGAATTTTGATTCAGGGTCAATTGTAACCCACAAAATGCAACTGTATATCTGTACTGTATTATATTATGTGATCTATAGGTTATTATAGGCTATATATAATATACATATGTAGGTACTAACATATAATACAGCACATTATAATTACCATCATTTACTGGCAATCCAGACAGACAAGTACAACATGCTCAAGACAGATGTGCTTTTTGCACACGGAGCACAGTTTCTTGGTCTTCCTGTCTCTTTTTACATCACAAATGGAGCATCTCCTCGCCGGTACATCGGTGGGCATCACTGCAACCCTTGCAGGAGGATCGACTCGTAATGGATGTAATGATGGAAGTCAAGCTCCTTGAAAGTCCTGGAGAGGAGAGCCGCTGTGCCGCCCAAGGTTTTACTAATGCCTCAGCCAGGGTCTTCATGAACACTCGTCGATTTATGCCCTCCTGCTTGATGCTTGCATGAATTATCCATGCATTTATGGTGGAAGCATTCAACATTCCAAAAAACACAAATTCATCACTATCATACATCACTTCAGGTTTCACGTCATCAACATCCTCGTCACTAGATACATCCAAAGTACTATATAATTCCTCAAGCATGTCATCTTCTGTCAAAGCACATTTCTTACTCAAAGCACGTCTTTTACTCATGATGCAAAGTACCTGCAAAAACACACGAAATTTACATCAAATGTAAAAAAAATAACACTAATAGCATCGCTGGGTACAAATCACCCAGTATAGTCTAAAAAACAGAAAAAAAAGAAGACACACGCGCATTCACCCATCACCAAGTTTCGACAAACACTGAAGCTACTGAGAGGGAGAACCTCCAACGTTGCCAATTTGGGTGGTGGCCGACGATGTTGCTAATTCTCGGGTGTGGTGTACCCAACGATGCCTATCTAGGGTTAAAAATCTCGCGTGTCCATCCTTGCTCAAAACCTTCGCGAATTTATTTCCCGAACGTGTCTTACATAGTCATTGATTTTGAAACGCACAGAGGGTGGTGGTGGTAGCGGCACTCCATCTCTTCTCGGGCGCTTGCCTCTTTCTAAAACATCGTTAGGCGTTGTACCGATCGTACGATGGTGTGAGCGGTTGTAGGATGAAGCCAATGAATCGAGAACGTTTATATATCTGTATGTGTTTTATGTGTAAAATATCGGTGCATGCGTTCCTTTATGGTACGTTGAACTCTTTCAGCTAAAGAAGCCTTATGTATAGAATTGGAAGTGTAATAGCTGATATTAAACTCTGACAGCATGTTCTGAAAAGCTCGTCCTATAAATTCTTTTCCCATATCCGTACAAAAATAGCCAGGAATCCTGTTTTCTTTCAACATCAGCGTTTTGGCCGCTTTAGCAACTGTTTCAGGCGATTTATTTTTCAGGGGAATTAGCCACAGGTATCTAGAGAATACATCTATTATGAATAGGATGTAACGGTAGCCATCGTTGTACACTGAATATCTTTGCATGTCTGTTAAATCTGCCTGCCAAATAGAGTCAATCGAGGCGGCTGTTGTCTTGGCTGTTTTAAACCTTTTTCTCACCGGTTTATGAAGTGTATAAGCATCCTGGCCGCGTAAAAATCTCTCATCTTTTTTCCTTACACCATAAACACCTCTGTACAATCTATTAACGCCACCATAGGATGCAGGGTTAGAAATGTCATAATAGTGCTTACTTAATACGTTAGCCATTTGCGTATTTTAGAGGCACGTGGATAAGGTTGGCCGTCTATTCTCTTCTTTCTCCTCTTCAGAGACTGCAGCTGCTGGGGGCGAAGGTGTACTCAGTTGTGACACGTGCGGTGCATGTTCCAAGTCTTTTAACCTATTCAGATTACCTATCAATGTTTTGGGGACATTTATTTGTTGTAGTCTTGCTTTAATATGCCTCCATCCTGTTGGTGAGGGCCTATCCCACTTTCTCACCAGATCATGAACAATATCAACGATATTGGACCTTGTACCCTTGTTCCTTCAACAATGACCTCGCCTGTATCGGTCCACTGTATGATGGGGTCACTCAATAGATTATAAAGACTTAGCCCTTTATTCCTCAATGTATGGGGGAGGCTGTTTTTTAGCACATGTTCGATGTGCTGTGTTCCGCTACTCTTTGGTTGCTCAGGCCCTGTGTCGCTATGCTCAGCGCTACTCGAGCTGTGCCTCACGGGGAGCTCTGTAGGATGCTTATAATCTTCGTACTCATGAAGAAATTTCTGCAAAGCCTCTTGGTACAAGATCCTTTTCTCATCAGGTGCCTTTTCACTGTTTAATAGGTTAGCAACTCACTTTCCATTCTTTTAAGCCTACTTTTACGGGGCTCTAGAACTGCGTCTGGACTCCTTTGTAATGAAGCGTACACCTCGTGCGAGATCACAACCACCTTCTTCATTATATTAATCTAGTCAGTAAAGGTCCCAAAATTGAAAATAATATGGGTAGGAACGAACCGCCTCTTTGTACAATAATACTTTTTCTTACCCACAGTCTGACTTTTATGGGCGAGCGTCCGTATTATGTTCTTGTAACGACGTAAGCGAGTCTTCTGAGAGGATTTCATTGGAACATTACATTTTATAACATTAAGGCAGATTTCACAGAAGCTTTTTAAAAAGTCAGAGTCGATATTTTTAACAAACATCTGCTGCAATGCTCGAGGCAGTCGTTGATACATCTTTATCAATTCAGGGTATTTATTTAGCCTATTCGTCATTCTGGAATATACACAGTTTCAGGCTCGTTTGGAAATATATTCGTTCTTAGAAGCACCCTAAACGTGTTTCGCGGGTGAAGGTCACAAAGCAAATATCCATAACGTTGCTTTGTAATTTCTTTATAAACCTCCAAAAACTCCTTACGCTGATTCGGGAACATTTGACTGGCTAATACCCGAATTTGTGACACATCTCTACTTTGCGCGAATAAGACTAGATATTGCGTATTTAACGACACATCGTGCATGTATCTATTTTTGAAAAATAGATTCTGATTGATGAAGAACACGCGTATGTTAAGGTGGTGGGAGAATACTGTAAATGTCTCGGCAAACGTTTTATCCATCTCCAACATGAGGTCGTCAATTACGATGACTGATGTTCATTTCCCTTTAGCGAATTAACGTCATAGACCCCCTTGCGGAGCAAAACATCATCTTGGTACTCGTTGAACACTGATTGGTATGTCGAATAGCACCATATAACTTTTTGCACAAATTTTGAGAACATTTCCCCCTTTTCTTTAATGTATTAAGCATAAACACCTGTTTACCACAATCTGTCGGTCCAGATATAATACATGTGAATAGGCTTGTGAATCTGAATTTTTCTACAGATTCCATTTCTAACACGTCACACCCCTAACTGGGTCATTCACAGAAGATTACAAATAACGAATGCTGCTCCTTATATTTTGTTTTCTTCTTCCACAGAACTGTGAGTGACGACGATGTACAGCCCCCCATCATCGATATCACGGATGAACCCGTTGACCGTGCATCTACATGCCCACCCCCGATGAACCCTCACCAGCGACATGTTGCACGTTCAAAGGAGACATGATGAAGAGCCCTCCACGTCAGGTATAAAGCGCGTCAGGAATGCACCGGTTGTTAGACCACCAGTAGTAGAGCCCCAGCCCTCTACGTCTTACGCAACAACCCCCACAGTAGAGCATTCCGCCAATATACCCCCTTGTTCATCCTCCACAGCTGCACCCCGTTCTGTTGAGTCTGCAGTAATAGATCCCCAACCCTCAACGTCTTACGCAACCAACCCCACATCAGCTTCCGCCAATATACCCCTTATTCATCCTCCACAGCTGCTCCCCGTTCTGTTGAGGGTATAACATTCGAGTTGTTGCGCACCGCAACCCTTACCCCAGCCTTGACTAGAAATCGGTATATAGTCAGGGTTGATCCTAGATCCATGTATAGCAACGGTATTGAACACGGCCTACGTCGCGTTGTAGAGCGTATTGTAGAGTTTGCCCTTCAGAACCGCGACGAGCGTGAAGTCAGGACGAGGCTGTCCTTCGGATTCGGGTCAGATGATGGCTCTGTAGATGATTTTTGGGTAGTAGTACCATTCAGACGTTTGGCGGCTGAAGATGTAGAGTATATATTAGGTCGTATAATGCAGGCGTCCCAAAGTAGTATAGCTTTCAATATGGACAACTTCACGGTGAATATTGACCGTGTATTCCGTGTTGCGGGTCATAGTGCCACACCGTATACTCTTAACTTCAATTCTCAGGCTATTTATAGACGGCATATAAACGTCGATCGTGGTTGCGGCTTTATAGCAGTAGTCTTAGCTCGTATGTTTACTGTACTAAATACGAAATCCGAGCAAATTTGGTTGCCTACGGTCGTGGAGCGTGCCCGTAAACTAGCTGTAGACTGTGAACTTGAGTTTGACTGTAATATGGGTCCTGAGGAGCTGCGAAGGGTAGAACAGGAAATGAATGCTCGTATAGTTGTATTTGGACTGGATGATCATCGTAGAACTGTGTATGTTTTTAAAAGCTGTGTGAGAGATCGTACAAGACCCCTACTTATTTTAGGACTGTCAGGTCAACATATCTCCCATCCGTAATATAAGGGTCTTTACGCGAGTTATGATAAAAGTCGAAAATATGGACATCATGATTTGTGTAAGGGGTGTCTCGAGTTTGCGGATGATATAGTGAAACATTGTAAAGAATGTCACATGGTATGTGAGCAGTGTAAAAGCCCCAAATGTGAAAGCCGTGTAGTTGAAGCTGAGAAGAGGGATTGTAATGTGTGTAGACGCACATTTTTCAATAATAGCTGTTTTGAGCTCCATAAATCAATTGGCACGTGCAGGAAAATGAGAATCTGTGAATGTGGTATGTTTCACATGATGGATAATTGGGGAAAGTTTGAGCATAAATGTGACGAAATTCACTGCTCTACATGCCATGAGAAATATAAGGCGGATGGTGTAAAGCATGTATGTTATATGAAAGACGCAAGCCTAAAAACAACCCTTGTATAACTGTGTACTACGATAGAAACATACACGAACGCTGAAACCAAAGGTCATTCCACATTTACTTGTGAGCCAGACTATCTGTGATGAGTGTATGGAGATCGAGTGTGATGAGTGTCACAAATGTGGTAAACGGACAAACGTTTTTAAAACGAATGTCCACGATAGTCCTGTAAAACTATTGTATCCTATATTGTCAAGTTAGCGGACAAGTTCAAAAAAATGACTATATTCTCGCCCATAAAATTTGACACAGTTCCTTTATAAGGAGTTGCTTGAGCACGAGTCCTCTGAGATATTTACAGGTGACCATTGAAAAGAGGCAACAAACTAATACAGATGCAAATAAGAGGTAATGTACAATTTAAAGATACTTTATTATTCACACCTGCAAATTAGCAAAGCTACCCAAGGTGATGGGGTAGCAGCTGAAGTTTCAAAAGGATATTTCCCTTACACATTCCTCACTAGTGAAACTTTAAATTACGTAGGTCTACCTCCACCCAAACATTACTTTAACTATGATTGTATGAGTACAGATGAACGTGAAGATTTTGATAGATACTACAAGTTTTAATGAACGTAATCCTTATAATCAAAGGTGGGCACCCGGGCCTCAAAAAGGACCGACGGTCCCGGTCCCGGTCCTTGCCTCAAACTGGACCGACGGTCCCGGTCACAGTCCTTTCTGAAGATAGGACCTAGGAAC
The DNA here is from genome assembly GCA_023014485.1 of Bathynomus jamesi. NCBI lineage: Eukaryota > Metazoa > Arthropoda > Malacostraca > Isopoda > Cirolanidae > Bathynomus > Bathynomus jamesi. Next base: position 38,255 of record JAJOZX010005795.1, on the reverse strand, counting down.
GATTCGGTCCTCGGTCCTTATATGTGAAAAATTTGATTAAAATGAAAAATGAAATTAAAGACACCGGAAATCTTTAATTTTATTAACGTAAATTATAATTAATATAATACATAAATGATGAAAAAAAGTTATTAAGTTAAATGCTTGAGTTTCCCTTCAAGAAGACTAGCATTTCAAAATGGCTGTCACTGAGCCCTGACCTTTTCGGCTTGAGGACGTCCTTCCCCAAAGAGAAGAGCCTCTCCACGGCGGCACTGGATGGGATAGGCGTGTTAAACTTGATGAACAAGTCCTTCAACGCCGGGCTGGGGAACGACTCCTTGTTGAAGATGAAGGGTTTCACAGGCTTTAAAACACACTAAAATCACTAAAAAAGACCGTCCGGAATTGCTTAAAAATGGACCGACTTTCCCGCTCACGGTCCTTAAAAAGGACCGAGTTCCTGGAATTCGGTCATTTTGGAACTCGGTCCTGCCCACCTTTACTTATAATGTAGCTGATGAATGAGCGTTATTGCGTGAATGATGTACGCGTGCTTAGAGTATGTTTCCAGGCCTTTAGAAGGATGTACATGTTTCAAATGCGATCCGCTGCAAGTCGCAACCACCATCGCCTCATTATGTTTTACGGTGTTCAAGAATAACTTCATGCCTAAAGACACCTTAGCCATTATTCACAGAAACAATCCCCGCATTATGGGCCACAAGGCTATTTACTGGCTCATACACCTACAACAGCAGGCAGGTGTATACATAAAGCATGCCCGCAACACGGGGGAAGTACCCATTAAGGTTAATGGCCGTTTTTTGGGTTGATGGTCTAAGTGAAAACCGTGTCACTGGCGTAAAGACTGTGTACTCCTTTAACGGTTGGTGGCATGGATGCCCCCGTCCTGTGTGGAATCGTGGGATATCCACGGTAGATCCCCTGCCGACTGTCTTGCGTGGACGCGCACCCGCGATCAACTTATAGGCTCCCAGTTCACTCACACAAAGTCTTGTGGGAGCATGAGTATGATGCACGGATGGAGACAGACGGGGTACCGTGAAGAAATAAACACGATCAAGCGTTCAATGGTACTGGATCCTCTCAAATGCGGATATAGCTTGTTCGGTGGGCGTACAAATCCCTTCAAGCTATACTTTCCGCCTACGGAGGGTGTGAAGCTTCACTACTACGATTTCTGTTCTTTATACCCCTACGTGATGAAGAACAATCCGTACCCCGTAGGCGCGCCTGAGAAACTGTGGGCCCTAACCTACCCTCCATCAACGAATTTTCAAGAAATTTGAACGGGTACTATTTCGGCCTTTCTTTCGTAGACGTGCTCCCCCCTAGCGATTTATGGATGCCGATCTTACCCGTCGTTATAGATCACAAACTCATGTTTCCCGTGTGTGAAGTGCGCGGAAGAGAACAATGATTGTGGCCATACACCCCACCAGCGCAAAATGGGGTGTATACACCAGCCCTGAGCTAGCCCTAGCCGTTTGCCATGGGTATAGAATAATGAAGATACATGAGGTGTGGAGGTTTCAGAAGCTACCCAACCTTTTCACACCATATATAAACGCATTTTTGAAGGATAAGGTTGAGGCATCAGGGTATCCGCGAGGGGTTGAAACCGAAAAAAAACGTCTATATTCAGCGTTACCGCGACCACGAAGGTATACAACTTGATCGTACCCAAATTGTAAAGAATCCTGGCAAGCGCTTTTGTGCAAAATTGTGCCTAAACAGCCTTTGGGGAAAGTTTGCGCAGAATACCGGTAAAGGGAACGTTCATTTGGTGCAAAGTTATAGTGAAGTCTGGGATTACGCCAACGCACCCGATAAAGAAGTCATGGAGATTGTGAATGTAGGTAATACATAATAAAGTACAACAATACTGAATTGGCCACAGACCTCACGGGTTACAAACATTCCTGTAGCCAGCTTCACAACAGCCTATGCCCGCATCAAACTTTGGGTCTATTGCATTCTCTTGGGCGGAGAGTATTGTACGCCGATACAGATAGCGTGATATTCACAGCAAGAGGGGTGAATACATGCCTGCTATTGGGGAGTTCCTCGGTGAGTTAACTGACGAGATCAAGGATGAGTATGGGGACAACGCATACGCCGACTCGTTTGTGTCAACAGGGCCAAAAACCTATGGGGTACGGGTGAGGATAGGGGATGAAACGAAGTATATCGTGAAGGCTAAGGGCATCACGCTTAACCAAGCGAATCGGCGGGTCGTCAACTTTGATTCGCTGAAGGAGTTAGTGTGCTTGGATGATGAGGGTGATCGGCCGCCCCAACTGACTGTAGGCACCCACAATTTTCGGGCGCAGAAGCTGGGGGGCGTGAAGGAACTTAGGGGTACAAAGGTGTGCCGTAACACCTATAGGAAACGCTACCAGGTGCCTGGTACCTATGACACCGTACCCTTTGGATACCATAATCTTTGATATGTCTATTGCTAACTTAATTATTACACGTATTTGTAAATATATACATCTTGATTATTTCGTTTATTAAATAAATCATGTTTCAACTAGCGTTTTACTTTGCGTGTGTACAGTAAAAGTTAAGCTCCGCCCACTGTAAGACCGGCGACGTGAATCACGCCGCAACCTGAGCAGACCTCTACCCTTCCGTACTCAGTTGACCTCTGTATACCCTTGAGCTCAGACGTGTATTCTCTCGCATAGAAGAAAATGGCCACCTTTAATATCGCGTGTTCAACATTTATGAAGTGGTATTCTGCCAAGTGCGTAGATGTAGTGGATACTGAAAAACTTCCTATACCCGCCTCCTTTGCATCTTTTAAGGCTGCATTGAATCGTGCGAAGGGCCAGGCTATTCAAATACTCTACGGATATTCTGGCGAGGGGTTGTAGGATTTCGCAGTACAGACGATGTACTGAAGTATGTTATAGAACTAAGCTTTATAAAGGCTCACGTGCACCGCGTGGTAGAAGAAGCAACACGATCAGAAGATAAACAGTTATGGGTAGTGAGTCTTGTGGATGAGTGGTGTGATAAGCGGTATTATATCATGTTACACCATACCGATTACTCGTACCCACTACTGAAAATGTAAATCTTGTCATCATGGACAATCTTAAGTATTTTTACCACTACATTAATATATATCATGATGAGGTTTGTAGTGAGGTTGTGGCTAATGGGTTGTGTGAGTTTTTAACAGATTTTAGAGATGAGTATCGCCTGTTAAACAAAAAGGATAAATATGAACATATGTTTCTCTCTAATAGCGCCCCGGTTTGTGATGTTTAGGAGTGATAAAACATTAAAAAATGTTTAGTTCGTGAAAATCCCCCTTTGCAAAAATGTCTGATACGTATTCGTGGTAGTGATAAAACATTAAAACCGAAATTAATTCTTGTATCGGAAAAAAACATCTGCCCAATATAATGGGATACACGCCGATCAGCGCCGTACACGTTTCATTAGATTATGGTGTGACTCACTCCTCACGGAGCATACGAGTTCGAACAAACCCATTCACGTTTCATCAGGGTGATTCACCCCGCCCGTCGATCCGATCCTACCCGCCTGCCTCCTGTGGCTCATAGTCATCTCAGAGCTTGCGCCGAGTGGTTGTGTCATAGTCATCTCGATCCGTGTGAATACGATGGAACTCCCTTTGAGAAGCATTCTCAACGCCTCGTACGACGTCTCCGTGACGAAGTCATTGCGCGTATTCAGGCGAGAAACCGGCACCATTAACTGTGTTTGAAACGATCTGCAGGCATGCAAGCAAACGTAACGTTATTTAAGTCTTGAGGAGATGCATAAAATCTTCGTGGTGGTTGAGAGGTGGGCTGAGGACCGTTATAAAATACCAGCTGACGTAGATACAATAAGAGATGTGATTAGTGACGCCTCCTCATATACCATTGTTTGTACATTGAGTGTAAATAACGAACAACCCACGCATTGATATACGACTGATGTGGAAGAACACAGCTGATAATGACGTTCTTGTTCCTACACGAAAGTTTCATCCTCGACAGAATGTTTGAGATCGTCGGCTTCCGTAAGCTGAAGCCTATATTAGATGCGTGTTACAGACATGATTTATTTTGACACGGTACTTGAATACGCTTACACCGCTCTGCTCGACGGATTTGTTGAATGTAGGAATGAACAGGGGGAGAACGGTCTAGATCTGGATGCATATTTAAAAGGTTTAGATTCTTCGAAATATCCTGAGCTTTGGTACAAAGCACTTGAGAGGTACAGAGCTGAGCTCGCCTACACTGTTCACCCTGAAGAGCTGTACCTCTATATAGTGGATAGGTGTCGTTACGATTTGGTAGAATATTTCCAATCCTGCTATGTGAGTGAAGAAGAGTTCACGATTGAAAAGTTCGGGACGTTAAGAAAAAATCCCCGATTGGAAAGGCATGATTATAAACTTGTATTTAATGTTGTGGTTAACGATGACATTTTTGTGCGTGCTTTTGATTGTGTTCTAGCTGTACTTAAAGACAACTTGCCCGCCGAGTGTAAAGTGGGTACAAAAATAGTATTAAACGATATGAAGGCCATTTATGTCGAGTATAGACCGCCGCATCAGTTAAACGGTGGTGATGCTTGGACGGTTTTACCACATCGTACAAAGTAATGCCGATGTGGATATAGCCTCATAACATGCGAATTTAGCGTTTTGCACCGTAGAACGTAAAGACAATATATATATATTATTTCCTGTAATATGATTATACGTTTTGTATATTTCCTGTAATAATATGATTACACGTTTTGCATATTTTGAATATAATTTAATATATATGTATTTTTCTAATATTTTGTTAATACTATGTTTTGTATGATTATATATAATTAATATAACTATATATTTTCCTGTACTAATATTTTGTTAATACTATGCTTTGTATGATTATATATTTTCCGTTCTATTATTTGATCATATATATATATATGCCCCATTGTATAGCCATTAATTCATAAACAGAACGTTGTATTGGTGTTTTATTTATTCCTTGAACACGATTATGTCCATAATATAAATAAAAATTAAAATAAATGGTGGTACCTGACAACTATCCTCATATAAATTAAAATAAATGGTGGTATTTAGCAACTCTCCCTAATAAAGTATAGCTGAACAATTAAAATGCTATCTGGCAACTCAGCAGCCAAATGGTTGAATAATAAGGAATAATTAAATACATGGCGCTATCTGGCAACTCAGCCTTCTAAGCCAACTGGCTGTGGCGCCCGCTGGCCCTGGCTGATTAATATATACTTTAATTAAATACATAGCGCAAACTGACAACTCAACAATCTAAGTCAACATTAATATAAGGAGTAAATAAATACATGGCGATATCTGACAACTCAGCAGCCAAATGGCTGAATATAAGGAATAATTAAATACATGGCGCTATCTGGCTGATTAGGGGTCTATAAGAGAGCGGCAGGTGGCTGGAGGAGTCATATGCGTCTGACAGCTGTCAGGCGAACAACACACTCTTCTGGGCTCCCTCCTTTGGGTTTCTCCACCTTCCTCTCTCTCTTTCTGCCCCTTTGGGGGGTGAGGCCTTCCCAACTTCTCCCCCAAAGAGGTTCCCCCTCTTCTGCCCCTTTGGGGGGTGAGGCCGTCCCACCTTCTCCCTCAAAGAGGCTTTGCAACCTCAATTTGAGGTTGGCAAAGGGGGGTGTCGGGTGCCTTGCAACAAGGGGGTGGGGGTTGGCACTCTTGCAACATTACGTAACATTTCTGCACTCTGGCATTTTTGTGGGCATACTACTAACCACATTAAATTAAGGGGGGGGAATGTTTTCGGTATATATATATATATAGGGTGTCCCAATAAATTTCCCCATTTTTATTTGCCAGTTATTTTATAAGGGATGTATATTTCATTATTGGGGTTTCTTATTCAGAAAGGTAACAGATTGGGATTTTTATTCCAGATATAACTACACCTTTCTAATCTTTCATTACTTCATAAATAATAGATATTGTATACTAAAGCTTTTCATTCGCCATTTCATACTTAAAGCAATAACTTTTCAAAGTTTCTACGAAATTAGGAAAAGATGATACCGCTACCAACAGACTAAAGCCTAGTAAGGCCATAAAAAGCCCTACGAGGCTATAGTTTTTAAGAAAAGCTAAGTCTTGACTAAGCCTCCTTAAGGACCTAGCCAACATGGAGCAATATGGTTGAGCTCTCAAACAGTGATGCCGCTTTTGCAGCTGTAACAGAAAATCAAGATCGTTGAGTGGCTTCATGTGTAGTGATGTGAGTCGTTTTTTATTGTGTCGTTTTTTTTGTTTTTTTTCGTTTTTTTTGTTTAAAACGAAGATAGTCTGTTTTTTTTGTTTTTTTTGTTTTTTTGTTTTAAACTTATTCCATATTTTTCTTCCTTTAATCTAATAAGTATATTAGTATTACCTATAATTTACTATACTACCATGCTTATACGGTTATACCTAGTATATATAGTCATCTTTTAGAAAAACTGAATCACGCAAAAAGTATATAATAGAAAGGAAAACAAACCCTCATTTTTTATATGTATATATATTTTTTAACTAGAACATAAAACATTCTTCCTCGTTTCAAACAATATACATAATTGTGATTGGCAAGAGTACCAGTATATATATTCCAGATAGAAAAGGAAAATATTCACCTTTTTTTGAACCTTTTTGTTAACCTAATGTTGTTTAACCTTCATTTCCATGGAAGAATCATCACTAGATTGGGTAGAGCATATATGCTAGTTTCAATATCACAGGTACTGGTATAATATACATAATCAAAAATACATAATACTGGTATAAAACAATATATTAATTGTGATTGGCAAGAATACCAGTGTGTGTATATATATATATATTCCAAATAGAAAAATAAAAAAAAATAAAAATATTCATCTCTTTCTTTAACCTTTGTGTTAACCTAATGCTGTTTAACTTTCATTATCTGATTCTATTTCCATTGAAGAATCAATATCACTAGATTGATTAGAGCATATAGTTTCAATATCACAGGTACTGGTACTTATTGTTATTGCAGATTTGGATGTTGACGAAGCCAATGTAGCACCATGTTTTACTTCACTTTCTTGGAATTTTGCATTTTGGGATGTAAATACTAGCTTTGCTGCTCTGTCTGTGCTTAATCAGTTTTTTTTGGCTGTATGGATATTACTGTATGTGCTAAATGATCTCGGAGGTAATGAAAGGGCGAAATAGAGGTGTATGAGTTTGTGTATGTATATATGTGAGTATGCGTGCGTATGTATCTGGAATTCTGGATGTATGCATGTGTATGGGGTATATAATAGATATAAATATGTGTATATAAGTATTTATGTATATATTGGTATATATGTATATGGGTGTATGTGTATATATGGATGGTCTCGGGGGGAAAATATGTCATCGCGGGTCTAAAGGATAGTTAAGTGGGAGATTCAAAATCCGAGGCATGGATGGGAGAGTCCTGGAAAGGTTGGACAATGGGCAGTCAGCTCCCAGCCAGTGTTCTCGCAAGTTTAACGGATCTCAAGATACAAGACTTTCAGTGCAAGAAAGAGACCAGTTTTTTTCTGTAAATAGGCTGAAAAGGACATTCTATACTGGTACCATATGGCCTATTTTATTATTTATTTATCTATTTTTATAATATATATCATTGCAAAAGTATACCTTATAATTAAATTGGCAATATCTATATTAATTATTAAAAAAAACAAAAAAAACAAAAAAAACAATAAAAAACAAAAAAAACGACAAAAAAAACAAAAAAAACAACATGGACATAAAAAAAACGGTTTTTTTACATCACTATTCATGTGACAAGTTCTGTGACGCGGGTGCAGCGGAACTTTTGCGGAGAATATGGATGCAGAGATCCACCCGATAGAAAGATAACATCAAGAATTGTTGAAAAATTCCAAACCCAACGAAATGTAAGCAATCAACATAACGGTAATAGTGAGAGGCGACGATCCACGAGAACTGTGCAACACGTAAATATGGTTCATGAAATTATTGCGCGCAGTCCGCAGAAGTCAATTCGACGTTTGTCAGAAGTATGTATTTCACAAACATTTGTGCATCGTATGCTTCGTACCGAATTAAAAAAAATTTCCTAACAAAATTCATTCACAAACTTCACTGACTAATGTTCAAAAACAAAAAACAAGTGGAATTCGCAACATGAATGTTAGTTAGCAAAGCCGGAAGATCATCTCGAGTTTTTGAAACACATCTACTTCACTGACGAGTTATGTACATCTGTCTAGGGAGATTAATAAGCAAAACTTTCGTTACTGGGGAATTCATACTGGTGCTCCAATGCAGTTTCCACGTAGTGTTGCTAAACAACATAAAGGTCGCTGTTAGTTGGTATGGTGTAGTAGGTACCTACTTCTTTGAGAATGAAACTGAAAAAGCAGTACTGGTAACGCAAAATTTATATCGTCAGATGCTACACGATTTCTGTTTACAACTAATTAGTTTGTCCTGTAAAAGAAATAATTGCATTACCCCAGATTCACGGTAGTTTTAGCAGGATGGAGCACATCCACACACTCCTTGTGAAACTCGCAACTTTTTGAGGAAGCATTTTTCCGGCGACTAATCTCTCTTCATGAGCCAGTGGAATGGTCCCCCCGTACTCACCTTATCTCACACCCCTGACTTTTTTTTATGGGGTTATATAAAAGACAGGATCTATTCTACCAAACCTAAGACACTCGAAGACCTAAAGACCAAAGCCTCTGACAGTGTTTCTTAACCTCTGGATCGCCAAGCCATTTTCATTAGGTCATTAAATTGTCCCTAATCATTTTACCATTAATTATTTATTTTAGTATCTATTACGAGTGAACTGTTTGTAGGTCGCCGAGCCAGCCAGCAGCGACCCAGAATTTGAGTCGCGGCCTAAAAAGGTTAGAACCACTGGCCTACGAGGTAATCAACATCATCCCAGCTGAGCTATTTCCCAAAATTATGTCAAACATTTGTGTTAGGTTGAATATTGTGTTAGAAAAAAAATGCGATTACAATGAACATATTCTTTAATAGGTAATAATTAAGGTTAATAAACTCCAGTTTTATGTACCTATCGCGTTTGCTTTGTGTCTAAATCTTTTTCTTAGTTTAGAACGTTTATTTAGAAATAGGGACTTGTTTTGAGGCACCTGGTGTGTGCGTGTAAAATAAATTTATATATATAAATAATAAAATAATAATAATCCTTATTTCTTATTTTAAATTAAATTTTGATTTGGAGGCAATAAAGAATTAAAAATCGAAATTAAGAATCATCATTTATAGTCACGAAATATTTCGAGGAGCGAAATAAACCTCTAAAAGTCGCCTTTTAATTACATTTTTATGACCACTTTCTTTGGATTCACGAATGAAATTATAGTCGACATCTGGCATCTCGTTATCGATTGTTTTCGATGTTATTATGCATAAAAACGCGACTCCAGACTCTGAGGGCGACTGATGCATGCCTGGACATTTCGCTTTATTCTCGTTCCTTATAATAGGAAAGCGAAGGCAGATAGAGTGAGACCCAAGCTAAAATAGAGAGAGGCACGCAGATAGACAGGAAGCAGCAGTTACTCTTGCTGAATCTCAATGTACTGCGTCACTCATTACCCACACAGATCAAATTACCTGAAAATTTATTTCACTTTTTTTTTTTTAACGTGGCTCGGAAAAGGAGAGATTTTATTTACAATCGTAGCAAGTACTCTACATAAAAGTTGAATCACACTCCATTTGAGAGTTTTTGTCCTATTTAAAGAAACGATGAATAACTTTTTACATCTTTCACAGAATATACTTTTTTACATCTTTTTTCATATACAGGGTGTCTCAAAAGTCACTATCTATTTCGGTGACATTAGATGTTTTTTTAAAAAATGCCATGCTGGCATAAAGATATGTACTTCTGGTGCAAATTTGTGTATTTAAAAAAGTTAATTGGTTTATTTCGAATTTTGTGTAATTTATAAATTTTCCATTTCAGACCCATCTTGACATGCTTGAACAATTCCTCGAACCTCAACTTCTTACAGATGGCATTCTTAACACAGTAGTTTTTCAGCAGGATGGAGCAGTGGAGCACCGTGCCATTATGCAATAATTGTTCGTGATTATCTTGACAGACGCTTCCCCGGTCGCTGGATTGGTCGTGGAGGAACACAACCATGGGCAGCACGTTCACCCGATTTAACACCATTAGATTTTTTCGCCTGGGTTTCATTAAGTCTAAGGTGTACACTGGTAGAAGAATTAGTGATGTAGCCGAACTTCGAAATCGTATTACCGATGCAGTTCAGAAAATAATACCTCAAATGCTGGAAAGTGTGTTCCGGGAAACAACTTATCGCTTTGAGCTCTGTAGAGACACTGATGGTCGCCATGTGGAGACAGATAAATAAATAGCACTAATTCTTTGTGGCACTTACTTTGAAATAAATATATTTTTCATGTCTTAAACCAGTTTTTCGTAATTCCCATTATTTTTCAAAAGATAGTGACTTTTGAGACACCCTGTATATATACAGGGTGTCCCCAAAAAAACTATATACTCTTTATAGCATCATATATTTTATAATTTTAAAAAAACCAAACAATATATTGTTATAGCAATTGCCAATGAAAGATAAATTAGTAATCTAAGTGATCAAAATGTTATAGCGAGTTGTTTGCATATAAAATTTAATTAACTACGCCAAGTGCTCAAGATGTTCTCCGGCGGCATGAATGCACTTTTGAATGCGTCGACTAACTGATTCGCAGACATGGACTAATGTGGATGCTGTGATGGTCCCGCACTTTTCCCTAATTGTATCCTTAAGATGTTCGAGTGTTGCAGGTCTTGTACCATAAACTGCATCTTTCAGGTAGCCACACAAGTAAAAATCAAGTGGAGTCAAGTCCGGTGAACGTGGAGGATACTCAACGCTTCCTCTTCGTCCTATCCAACGGTTAGGCAACGTTTCATCGAGGTACCTTCTGACATCACAATGATAATGAGGGGGGGCTCCATCTTGTTGAAAGTAAAAGTCGTCGTTTCCAAACAACTTCCGAACTGCAGGTATAATTTCTGTCCGCATGTCGAGATATGCGGCACCGGTAACTGTCCCATTAAAGAAAAATGGTCCAACCAAACCCCTGGATGATAAACCACACCATGCTGTTAATCCTGGTAAATTAACATGTTTATCCACATAAACGTGTGGATTATCAAGTGACCAGTACCTGCAGTTGTGTCGATTTACTGTGCCATTCAGCTTGAAGGTAGCTTCATCAGACCACACGATTTTGTTGTATTGAAAGTGCATTCATGCCGCCGGAGAACATTTTGAGCACTTGGCGTAGTTAATTAAATTTTATATGCAAACAACTCGCTATAACATTTTGATCACTTATATTACTAATTTACCTTTCATTGGCAATTGCTATAACAATATATTGTTTGGTTTTTTTTTAAATTATAAAATATATGATGTTATAAAGAGTATATAGTTTTTTTGGGACACCCTATATATATATATGTGGTGCTTAATTTTTAATTTCGAAGTTCGGTTCTTTAAAAGCTCTCATCCCTTTATTTTGTTCCATTATACATAAAAATTGTTCGTTGCTAATTTCGAGTAAATCAGATCATATTTTGGGGTTGCTCAATGAGGTTAAAGTTATAGAAAACGGTCCGTGCGTCTCGGCAAACTCGTTCAAACCAGTTTATTCTTTTTTGTATGTAGTCAGTTAGTTTAGCGGTGATCTCGAAAAGTATCGGGTGGGTTTTGACCATCTTCGGTTCTCGCAATTTTGTCATTAACACCGTTTTTCCCACAGGTGTGAAAATGGCTCAAGTTCACAGAACAAGGAGCGAGACATCACTGTGGTTGATAGGCCAAGAAGAAAATTAAATGACGAAATTGCCTTCTGATAGGCGAGTGTTGAACGTTTTCTTTTATCATTACAAAATATTGAGAAAGATGGTTCGTGAAAGCTCAAAGGAGACTGGTGTTTTGGGACAAGCCTGGAATTCCGATTCGTCCGGAGCAGCATGACCACTAAATTCGAACAATCTAGTTGAAAAATGGATAAAACTGAAGAAGAACGTCAATAGGAACATCGAAACGCAGCGATCAAATAAAGCGAAGTTTGTTGATAATCTCGACTACCTTTTTAGTATCATCCACACGGATGCTCTGAACTTGATCGAGATCCAAGAGGACAGAAACCTTTCTTCTTGCTCAGAGGGAAAAAGAACGCCGTGGGTACATAGGCCAGGTGGATAAAGCTTTTGCCTCTAAGGAATCTAGAACAATGAAGAGAAAAAGAGGCAAGTTTAGAAAGGAAGTGGCGTGGTAAGCAGGAGAAACTGGCCTTAAGTAGGTACGTCACCCTGCAATCAACGAGTAGAAGCAGTGATGATGATAGAAGAGATATTGGAGGAACAACGTCCTCTAATCCTGATAAGGGCGCAAAAACATCATCACTATCGGTCTGACAGCAGCATTGGGCGAAACAAAGCTGGGCGACCGGAAGGTGACTTTTGTTCTGGCTGCTACGGCTCAAAGCCTTGGCAATAAAATGGAGGAGACGAACATCAACCGTTCCTCTCTATTCGATGAGCTCGAGAACGAATCCGCGCAGAACTTGTCAGGAATTTAAAAGAACAGTTAGGGTCGACAATCACACTTGTCCATTAGGATGGCAAGTTCCTCAATTATCTTACAGGAAAAGAGCAGGTGGACCTACTGCCGGTCATCCTGTCTGGAGCGGGAATAAACCAACTGCTTGGTGTGCCTAAACTGCCTTCAATCAGTGAGGAGGCCCAAGATTCAGCAGTGGCTCATATTTTTTTTTTTTTTTGAAGAGTGGGAAGTCACTGGTCATGTAAAGGCCGTATGCTTCGACACAACAGCGAGCAACACAGGACACAGAAACGGAACGAGCGTGCTAATGGAGCAGAAGTTGGAGAAGGTTCTTCTGCAGTTAGCAGGAACTCGGAACTTGGGATTTATCCTGGCATGCATTTTCAAGGAGAGCATGGGACTCCTCTGGTCCAGACGTCGCCATCTTCAAGCGGCTCTACCAATCTTGGAAAATCTTCGATCAAACCAGGTACGAAACTAGAGCTGGCCATGAAGCAGGAACAAGCGCCTTGGAAAATGACAAGGAGTGTGTGATCGCGTTTGCCACGAGCCAACTTCAGATTAGTCAACCCAGAGATGATTATCACGAGTTCCTTGAGCTGGCCATAATCTTCCTTCGAGGCGTACCTCCCGTGGCGTGCGATTTCTAGTTCCTGGGACCCTACACCATACGAGATGAATGCCCACAGCACTGTACGCCTTCAAAATCTTGATGTTCCGGGGACAATTTCAGTTCACTAAGCGGAAAGAGAGGGGGCTCCCGTGACATCTACATCTTCGTTGTCAGGGTCTACCTCAAGGTATGATTCACGGCCCCTCTCGCCGTTTCTGCCCCCAACAACGACATCATCTTTCAACTCCTTGTTAAGTATGAAAAAGAGAATATTGCCCTCTCCAAAGTTGCCTACAATAAATTTGCAGGACACCTGAGGTATCTGAGCGAGAAACTCGTCGGGGTGACATTCTTTGATCCAACTGCGTCAACGGAGCTCAAGTGAGCAATGTTGAAGGTCCTAATGAGAAAGATGCATGGATGAACCCCTAAACTCTATCCAACTGGACGTAAGGAAATCTGGAGACATGACAATTGACAACTTCGTCACCAGGAACACGAGGGAGCTCTTCCATTGCCTCGGCATTCCAATTAGATTCCTGGATTCTGACCCCGAGTCATGGGGACTCAAGAGAAGATTATAGAGAGGGTCTGGAGACGCCTCACTACTCGAGAGTGGTGAACGACAATGCCGAAAGGGCTGCGGCCCACACTGAAGAATACAATGCCATCATATCGAAGGAGGAAGATCAGAAGCAATACTCGCTTCAGGTTGTACAAGACCACCAACGGCGCTTCCCAGACAGTAAGAAAGAATCGATGACCAGGCAACAATGAGTCGCTGGCGACCACGATACCCCGGTCAACGAGCGGGTAATACCCAGTTGCCCACCGACGAACTAGGGGGAGGGGAACCTAGATGCCATTGAATACTTCGAAAGCAAAAGCAATAAAATTTCATATTGGTTATATGGTTACGACCGTTTTCTATCTGGGTATAAACTTAATCATGAACAAAAATTTGAACCTCACTGACTGCTCCCAAATTACACTGGTCAACAACAATTTTGTCACAAGGGTTTTGATGGGTGTTCTAAGTGTACTTTTTCATGCTGAATCTAAATATGAAATCAGATTTTTTCTATCAGGCTTAGTTTACTTGTGACGCTATGTTCATTTTTTCCTCATTTAGCATGATCACCGGATAAAAAAATAACAACATATTATATATAATTAAGTATATAACAATATTATAATATAAAACATTATAAAAATAATAAATATAATAATATATTATATTAATTAATATAACTATAATAAAATATATTAATATTAATATATATGTTGTATTAATTTTTCTGTAAAATTAGTACAATTTATTCCTTTGGGAAGAAAGTTCTGATAATGCTGGCAGGATAAATTTGGTCGGAGCAGCAGACTGTGCAGGTTGAAACATGTTTGTACCTGTTCAGACATGAGCCTAGTTTCTGTGTGTAGAGCAGCTCCAAGTCAGTCTGCTTGTAAATGTCACAGTGTTAACAGCTAGTGTCTGTTGCTTCTTGTTAATTTTACACCAGTGTTGTATTCATATAGATGTTTTGTAATGCCGCGGAAATGTCTGAATCATCCTAATTCCTTTTGTTATGTATGTGGTGATCTAACTTTACAATCCCAGAAACGTAACTTTACACCATTAGTAAAAAAAATGCTATGAACTTTATTTCGGATGTAAAGTAGGCGATCAGGACAAGAGTTGGGCCCCTCACATTTGTTGTGTGACATGTGTAAGACTACTTACAGGATGGCTAAACGGTTCACGTCACATGCCATTTGATATTCCAATGATTTGGAGGGAACCCAAATCACACAACAGACTGCTATTTCTGCCTGGTAAATACAAAGGGGATCACTTCAAAAACAAAGAGCCTTATGAATACCCTAATCTACCGTCTGCAATGAGACCAGTTCCCCACAGTGCTCAACTTCCAGTACCAAATCATCCTGAACATGTAAGTTTAAGTGATGAGGAATCAAACGTAGCTGTAGCATATCACGAGGAAAAAGATGAAGACATTTCTGATCCAACATTCCAGGCTACCTGTTCCTCCAATGAATCACATTTACTGTCACAAGGAGATCTAAATGACCTAGTTCGTGATTTGAAATTATCTAAGAAGCAGGCTGAACTTTTAGGTTCAAGATTAAAGGGTTGGAATCTACTGCAACGTGACACTAAAGTTTGTTTTTCCGCAGCCGCCATGATGAATTCAAAGAATGGTTCTCCCATGAAGATGGACTTGTGTTTTGTAAAGATGTTAATTCAGTCATGGGGGCTCTTGGTCATGAACATAACGTGGATGAGTGGCGATTGTTCATTGACTCCTCAAAAGTCAGCTTGAAAGCAGTCCTTCTTCACAACGGAAATAAATTTCCTTCTGTACCTATTGCACATGCTGCAAACATGAAAGAGTCATACGACAACATGAAGTTGCTTTTAGAAAAGTTTCAGTATCAGAATATAAGTGGAGTATCTGTGGAGATCTGAAGGTCATTGCACTTTTGCTAGGGTTGCAGCTAGGTTACACCAAGTACTGTTGTTTTTTATGTGAGTGGGACAGTAGGGACAAGCAAAACCACTACGTTAAGAAGGATTGGCCAAAACGCACCTCACTTGTTCCAGGCAAGAAAAATGTTGTGAATAGTTCACTTGTTGACCCTGAGAAAGTGTACCTTCCTCCTTTGCATATCAAGCTTGGACTTATGAAAAACTTTGTTAAAGCGATGGATAAAGTGCAAACAGGATTCACATACTTGAGAAATAAGTTTCCCCGGATCAGTGATGCCAAGATTAAAGAAGGCATTTTTGTAGGCCCTCAGATCAGAGAATTGTTAAGAGATGAGAGATTTGAAGGAGAGTTGAATGAAGTTGAGAAAGCTGCGTGGCAGAGTTTCAAAAGTGTCTGCACAAATGTTTTGGGAAATCACAAGGCCGAAAACTATCCTGAAATAGTAGGAGATCTTCTTAAGTCTTACCAAGCAATGGGGTGCAATATGTCATTAAAGGTTCATTTCTTGGACTCTCACTTGGACTTTTTTCCGGAAAAACTGGGTGCGGTAAGCGACGAACATGGTGAGCGTTTCATCAGGATATTTCTGCCATGGAAAACCGTTACCAAGGCAAATGGAGCCCCAGTATGCTGGCTGACTATTGCTGGACTCTTAAGAGAGATGCCTGAGGCAAAGCACAGCAGAAAATCAAAACAAGCTACTTTTTAAACTACAGGTATGTCTTTTCGATCATATTTTAATAAGTATGTAACTATATGGGTTTTTAAAAATTAAATTGCATGTCACACAAAAACCAGACCTGATAGAGAAATTTTACAAACTTATTTGGATTCAGCACAGAAAATATTATAAGAATAAGGTATTTTCATTCTTGGGACATTGGGACACGAAAAATATTTTTTTTTGTTGCCCAGCGAAATCTTGCTAAAATTATTTTAACAGAATTAGGGGGCGAGAACTTTAGAATATAGAACTTCGAAATTCGCTTATACTCCTGAGGATCACCCTAACGCGCGCGCACACACACACACATATATATATATATATATATATATATATTATATATATATATATACTATAATTAATAAGACCGATTGTGTGTTGTTAACAAAAATAACTTTCCTCGTTCAACGAACGTCCAAAATACCACCGACGCATAAAAAAGCGCATGCGCAGATTGAACATACACGCATTTAAACAAGAAACGCACGAACCCTATGCACTCTTAACAAATCCACGCATGCGCGCTGCAAGGCTGAAATAAAAAAAAACCATCCTCTCCCATGCATGCGACACAACAAGAGATCTTTCGCTCGTCTGTAAGAAGCGTCAGAAGAAATGTCTTCCCTTGGGCAGTTCCATAAACACCCTATACTTAAACGACTTCCAGGAAATTCCAGGCAACCGAAGCAAAAAATATTACCAAAGGCTACTCAAAAAAGAAAAAAGAATTTTTATAAAAGAATGCAGTCCCAATATTATTTAGAATGTTGCATTACATCGTTTATATATCATTACGAGTCATCGCTGGCGTATGTCGTGCTTTGTAGATTTTAATGGTTTACATTATATATATATATATATATAGTGTGTGTGTGTGTGTTGTGTGTGTGTGTGTGCGCGCGCGCGCGCGGCCGAAATTTAATCAGTTTTTTTATTATTACAAAAAGAAAAAGTTCTTTCAATAATCGTCTACATACGTACCTATACTTTTCACAAAAATTTTAATATTAAAATCTAAAGTATATGTATAAAGTGGACAAGATTTACGCATTTTCTCTCTCACTAATAATAATAATTAGTTTGGAAATGAATTACTTCCGCTTCCAATCCAATTACGAGAGCGAGTTTCCTCCTCCTTCCAACTAACGTACGATGTCGATACATTAACAGCAATCGCCGAGGACCGTGCTTAGTTCACGAGTCCACCGTCAGAGTCGCCTATAATAAAAAAAATAGACATCATTCTTACGGAATGAACGTTTAAATTCGCGGATCTTGCACGCGCAATGTACACCCGCGAACGCAGTGACTACATATAGTGTCTATTTCAACCAGTGCTTTCGCGGGTCCTGCCTCAGTATCGTACGTGCCTATGCAGTGCCACCTACCCCCGTCATCTATCCAGATGAAAAAGAAGTGAGCCGAATATTGGGTAGTAAGTCTTCGTTATCAGTAACTTACGTAATGTATAATTTAAAATATTTCCTAAATGCTCACTATATATATATATATATATATATATATATATATATATATACAGGGTGGGCGGAAAGTAGCTCCCTATTTTGGATTGGTAAAAAATACGTATATTATCCATTTATTTCAGAAGAAATAATATGAAAAGGTAGGCATACATGGTAGGTTTTCTCTAAAATTCAATGTGGGCTCCAACTCTTTCCACCAGCTTCTGGAGCCGCCCAGGAATGGCGTCCACTGACTTTAGCAGGAACTCCGGCGGGATGGAGGACATGACTTCCCGAATTCGGTCCTCCAGTTTCTTCCAATGTCCTCGGTTTGGTGCGGTAGACTTCTTCCTTTACCACCCCCAAAGAAAGAAGTCGCACGGTTACCGCTGAAAAACGGCAGAATCGGTTCAGTGTAACGGTGTGATGTGGTATGACCTCAGATCAGGTTGTGGGCCCGTTCCTTCTGCGCAACACTATGAATGCTGAGCGGTACCTTGCTATGTTGCGAAACGAGGTCTGGCCGGTTGTCAGCACATGGGAGAACATCGACGATCTGATATTTATGCAAGATGGCGCCCCTCCGCACTTCGCTCTTGTTGTCCGTGAGTGGCTGGATGCCCACTTCCCTGGGCGTTGTATGGGTCGTCGTGGTCCACATCAATGGCCAGCCAGGAGCCCCGACTTGACACCGTGCGACTTCTTTCTTTGGGGGTGGGTAAAGGAAGAAGTCTACCGCACCAAACCGAGGACATTGGAAGAACTGGAGGACCGAATTCGGGAAGTCATGTCCTCCATCCCGCCGGAGTTCCTGCTAAAGTCAGTGGACGCCATTCCTGGGCGGCTCCAGAAGCTGGTGGAAAGAGTTGGAGCCCACATTGAATTTTAGAGAAAACCTACCATGTATGCCTACCTTTTCATATTATGTTTTCTGAAATAAATGGATAATACGTATTTTTTACCAATCCAAAATAGGGAGCTACTTTCCGCCCACCCTGTATATATATATATATATATATATATATAAAGAGTGTAACAGAAGTCGTTACTCATATTAAATGTTCGAATCGCCTACCAGAAAGCCGTTTACGCGCGTTCATTCCAGTAAGTATGCTGGATCCAACAATGGATAACAAATTCTCACTAATTTTGACGCATTCCTCGTAAATTCTTTTCTTCAAGTGGTCAATGGTGAATAGTGATAATGAATAAACTACCACTTGAGATGTCCCCGAAGGAAAAAAATCTAGTGACGTCAGATCAATGAAGATTCGATAAAGTATCTTAAAAATATGGACTTTTGTTAAGTGCAATTAAATTTCTGGTATCCAATATTTAATTCAGTAAAATAAATATCCTATGAATAAAGACTTTTGCTACACCATATATATGATGTAAAACCACAAGGAAAAAGAAAAATGATTCCAAGTCCTTTCGTGTATTCAGAAGTACACCTCGTCAGGGAATGACGAATACACGAAAGGACTTGGAATCATTGTTCTTTTTCCTTGTGAGCTTACATCATTCATTCATTCATTTCACTTGTTTAATTGTGAAATTCATCCCATATATATATATATATATATATATATATAATATATATATATATATATATATATATATATATATGTGTGTGTGTGTGTATACTGTATATATATATAAACAAAACAAACATCAGCGAGTAGATTAAAAGAGGCCAACCAATTTTACCTTATAATGTAAAAAAGGGGCTCTCATAAAATTAATGCTTTGAAAATGCAATGCACACAGGAAGTCTGTACCTAAAAAATAAATTAAAAAACCAAACAAAAGTCCAAAAACAACGTTATACGCGCAATGTTACATCCAGGACGATAAAAACTAGTTTAATAAATAAATTGACAACAAAGTACTAATTATTGAAGTTAATAATCCCGATAAACATCGATAACGGCGATTGTACTCGTAATATAGTAAAAAAAAATATTTATTAACATCGTACATGATTTATTTTTCAATTCATAGCAATTATAAAATGAACATATTGTAATATTTGTATTTTGGTTCTCTTCTTCTCTTTCTATATGGGGGGAGGGGGAGGTGCGCTTAGCGGGTGTTCGCCCTTGGCCCGTCTTCCCTGCATAAAAATAAAATCAGTGTATTTATACAAGGTATAAAAAAATATAATTTCAGGACCTCATCAAGAATATATATATATATATATATATATATATATATATATATATTATAAAGTCCTTGAGGGTTTTCAAGATTTATTACCTTTTTACCTATCTAAAATTGAACAACAGTAAACGGCATTATAAAGCTTACTATCACATTTTTTTTTCAAAGACTTTTAGACTAGAAGCAATTATACTAAAAACCTAAATGAGGGCAGTTGAAAAAAAGCGTAAATCGTACTTTGTAGTTTGCCGAATTGAAATCGGTTACGAAAGTAAAACGAAAGTTCGCAACCCACAACGAGAAAGATCCACCTTACGAAAACTCAATCAGAAATTGGATGAAAATATGTATATCAGTGAATGATAAAAAACATGAATTTTGGGTAACGAACAATAGCGAGGAAGAAAAGTGTTAAATAACTATTCGAGATGTGTTTGATGAAATTCAAAGAAAAAAAGATCGCTTTAAAAGTTCAAAAGAGATAAACATTCCAGTATTCAACAGTGCGTGTAAAATTTTGAAGGTGAAATTGCGCAAGTATGAGTACTTATAAAATTCAAATTGTTCATTTACTTAATGAAAGACGATGATGTTACTGGGTTACGCTTTTGCCAACAATTTTTAACGAAAATCAAAGTAAATCCTAACATTTTGGAGCGGTTAACATTTTTTTTTTTCGGTGAAGCGACATTTTCATCTCAATAACAACGTAAACCACGACACTTATCCATTTTGAGGAAATGAAATGAGTTTTGGCATCATCAGCGAGACTCTACTGAGGTCACTGTGTGGTGGGACTTACAAACATTATAGGTCACTGGCCTCTTCCTCCCCCTTTTATTTGAGACAGCCGTAAATGCAGTTGTAAACGAAGAACGCTACCTGGCAATGCTACAGAACTTTTTTCCGTCAGCAAACAACTTCAAATCTTGCGTGTTTTCCAACAAGACTAAGCTCCCTGCCACTATGATTTCAATATTAAAGGGAATATTTCAACCAAACTTTCCCAGAAAAATGGTTTGGAAAGGAGGATAACTTCCCTTTAAATTTCCAGGCATGGAAAGAGCATCGTTTACGTAGCAAAACCTCAACATTTGGTAAAACTGAAGGAGCGAATCTAAAAAAAAAAAACAATCATAAAAATCACCCACAAACAAATGGAAAACATCTCAATCTTTGCAAAATAGGTTCGAAAGTATCACCCAATATGGAAGAAACTATATAAGAGCGTAAACCGTAAAAAAAAATAATAGTCTGGCTATTATATACTGTATATATATATATATATATATATATATATATATATATATATACAAAGTAATTATTTGATTCCGATATATAGTGAAGATTACATAAAGACTAGATACTTATCTTCGTTTTCTATCTGCTTTAATGGGGCGTCTTTTTATTCTGAGAATTAGTTAAAATTTTCGAGGAATTTCACTGACGTGGATGCGAGTAATTTTCGTATTATAATCAAGGCGGATATTTTGACAGACACACATTTCAATGATGCTAATCTTCATTGTTACACGGACTTATTACGTACCGGATAACGTGGCCGGTTGTTTCATTTTTTTTTTTAAGTCCACAAGGAAAAGTTTTCTTTTTGAGAAACTTGGAATGCCATGCATTATTTCAATTTATTCTCTGTTTATTTCAATTTTTAGTGGGCGAAAATAATTTTTTTTTTTTTGGTCATATGTTCACCCGTACAAAACTGTACATAAAATTATTTCACTCGCGTGTATAGTAATTAGCAGAATTTCAGGAGTATATAATCACTATATTTATAGAATTTTACCTTTTTTATATAATTTCATCTCTAAATATGTGGAAAAATATAGAGGAGAGCGGATAAAGGAGAAATTATCATTAGAGGCCAATGAATATACGAAAAACGAAACTCTGTATTTCGCTGATGACTTATTAAAATGTACAATTACTCTTCATAAAACGTCATCTATATATGAGGAGGGAAAAAGAGGAGGGAGGGAAGCGGGGATATATACTGTGTATATATATATATATATATATATATATATATATATATATATATATATATATATATATAAACTTAATCAAACGTTTTGATCAAAGCTGTAAACTATTATTAAAAGAAATTGCGAAATTTCCTTATAGCTTCTTGCGTCGTCGAAAAATTATGATAACGTCGAAGATTAATGACAAGTCGGCGAAAAAGGCGTGTTTTCAGCCACGACTAAGTAGAGAGTGACGCTCAATTTTTTAAATTTACGCTCAGAAGCGCTTGGAAGCAATTTCGGATTTTACATCACATTTGACCCGCAGATTAAATTATAGCCACGGATTGTCACTGAACGCGAAGAGGGCGAATGAGTACATGGCAGACGAGGAAGAGGGGAGAGAGAACAGGAGAAGAGAGCAAGAAGGAAGAGGGGAGAGAGAACAGGAAAAGAGAGCAAGAAGGAAGAGGGGAGAAGAACAGGAAAAGAGAGCAAGAAGGAAGAGGGGAGAGAGAACAGGAAAAGAGAGCAAGAAGGAAGAGGGGAGAAAGAACAGGAAAAGAGAGCAAGAAGGAAGAGGGGAGAAAGAACAGGAAAAGAGAGCAAGAAGGAAGAGGGGAGAGAGAACAGGAGAAGAGAGCAGGAAGGAAGAGGGGAGGGAGAACAGGAGAAGAGAGCAAGAAGGAAGAGGGGAGAGATAACAGGAGGGGAGAAGAGAGCAAGAAGGAAGAGGGAGAGAGAACAGGAGGGGAGAAGAGAGCAAGAAGGAAGAGGGGAGAGATAACAGGAGGGGAGAAGAGAGCAAGAAGGAAGAGGGGAGAGAGAACAGGAGGGGAGAAGAGAGCAAGAAGGAAGAGGGGAGAGAGAACAGGAGGGGAGAAGAGAGCAGAAGGAAGAGGGGAGAGAGAACAGGAGGGGAGAAGAGAGCAAGAAGGAAGAGGGGAGAGAGAACAGGAGGGGAGAAGAGAGCAGAAGGAAGAGGGGAGAGAGAACAGGAGGGGAGAAGAGAGCAAGAAGGAAGAGGGGAGAGAGAACAAGAGGGGAGAAGAGAGCAAGAAGGAAGAGGGGAGAAAGAACAGGATAGGAGAAGAGAGCAAGAAGGAAGAGGGGAGAAAGAACAGGATAAGAGAAGAGAGCAAGAAGGAGAGGGGAGAAAGAACGGGAGGAGAAGAGAGCAAGAAAGAAAGGGGAGAGAGAGAGAGGAGAGCAAGAGGGATGAAAGACAGAAGGAAGAGAGGAAAAGAGTAGAGCAAGAGGGTTCAAAGAAGATAAGGATGAGGAAAGATGATGCGGGGTAAGGAGAGAGACTTGAAAAAGTGAGAAAAAAAAGAAAAGGTAAAAAGGTAGGTAGAGAGAGAGAGAGAGAGAGAGAGAGAGAGAAAGGAGGAATACAATATAAACAACAATAATGGTATTAACAAACGAATTATCCTCGGATGAAATGTGAAATGAAAATAAATAGAAGCAAATGAAAATGGTAATAAGTGTATAGAAATGTATCGTAAACGAGGAAAATGAAACAACGCATTTCATACGGAAATAAATGACAATTTACAAATAAATAAATAAATAAATAGTCATAAATGCCCAAATTGGTCGAACATTTGTGTAAATTTCTGTCCGTGACCATTTTTTTAGAGTAGATCGAACAGATTATACATTTTATATTTTTAAATTTTTAATCACTTCAGTTTGTGTTAAAGTAGGGGTGGGAGGGATCTAAAAAAGGTTAGGGAAAGCTTTTTATTTTTTACCGTATACAATGATTATTCTTTCGAATTTCACCCGCTTTTGGATTTTAATTAAAAAAAAACTCGGTCAAAGCTTTCCTTTATGCGACTTCAGCCTTTATACACCCTCATATTTGTTTTAGGTTAGGTTACGCTAGGTCAGCTTAACCCGAGTTAACCTCAAAAAAGTAGGTCGTACGAGGAAAAAAACTTATTTACAAAGTTCGATGTAACTGGTAAAAAACGTGACTTACAATTGGCGTCACTTGGGATTTAGGCACATATATATATATATATCGTAAAGAACGACGCTGTATAGGAGATATTCCGCGCAAGACGAGGAGAGAGAGAACAACAAATGAAAAAATGCGCGGAATATCTCCTATACAAGCGTCGTTCTTTACGTTATTTATACTGCGTGTTCTTGCAGTTGAATGTGTGTATATATATATATATATATATATACTGTATATATATATATTTTCTTGATTCTGCTTCCGACCCGAATTATTCATTCTGACGAAGGTCAAGCTCGTCACTCCACCTCAGACCTACAGTTTAACGTGGAATCCGAACCACGTCCCACCAGCAGCCCAGCGTCTTAACCACTAGGCTACCCAGGTGTGGGTAGGATGAACGGCTGGGTTTTGCTGCACGCCGCCTGCCCTCACCGGGTCTCGATCCCGGGGCTGATGGATTCGTAGTCAGCGACGCTAACCACTACCCACCTGTATATATATAAATATATAAAAATAATTTATAATAGATATATATTTATGCATTAACCACAAAATTATTCTTAAACTGTCTATTCGAGATGAAAGGCAGTACTTATCCAAAATTAATTGCAAGAAAGTCTGCAATTTGAAGTTTGTTGTCCTTAAGCACAAAAATAAATAAAAAATAAAATTTAAAAAAAAAATTTATAAAAAAAATTTAAAATAACAGCTTATAAACGACCATTTTCTGAGAAAAGTACAAGTTATATATATATATATATATATATATATATATATATATATATATATATATATATACGAAACGTTTTTGTGTAGCTTTTTTTTACCTGCATTGTAGTTTTATATATGTTGAAATTTTGTAAAAAATATATAGTAACAATAATAATAATAATTATTTTGCATGTATTGTGTAAATTAGTAACGATTAATTGTGTATATGTTTAAACGATGGGAGGATGCAAACGTAACAGAACACGCGCGCATGCATACATGCGTGTATATATATATATATATATATATATATATATATATATATATATATATATATATATATATATATATATGAGGCTAATAACTGTTAATGTACACAGGTTATATAAAAATACAAAGGAATTCTTTAGTCTTACGTGTGAATGGAACTGAAGGTAAAAACCACTTTATATAGAAAGGCAGTCGTGATATTTTTACGTGTAGCGAATCATTCTTTTTTTAAACCCCATTACAGCTGTTTATACAGATTATACAACTCTTCTATCGCGAATTTCGAATCTATGTGAATAAAATAAGCTTTATATTATATAGTAAAGGTGTCTTCTCAATTCAAATAAAATCGTAATTATAACAATTATTAAAAAAGACAAATGGACATTTTACTCAGCGTTTCGCTATCTCATATATATATATATATATATATAATGTTTAACGGGCCACCGCATTGACGCCAGCGTGTAGCTTTAGCGGTCTCGTTGCAATGGGGCTGTGGGTCGATCTTAACCAAAATGGTCTTTCGTTGACCAAATTTGACGTACGAACCCTAAACACAAACGTCGTCTGACATCGATTTTTTGCCTTCCTGCTGCTGTTCTTTCATTATTATTGTTATTTTATATATATATATATATATATATATATATATATATATATAGGAAAAGGGTGCAGTGCATTGTAAGAGTAACACCATTTTTATATACTCGTACGTTAGTTAGTATCAAACAGACATTTTACTGGTTAAACGTATACACTACCTCCATCGTCAGGTAGTTTATACTTACTTATTATATAGAGAATGCAATATGACATTCCCTGTGTACTTTAATGCATTCTCGACGGAATAAAAGCTTATAAAAACCCACAAAAAGAAAACCTAAAAATCATGAAGGTTTCGATAACAACGACCCTCCTCTTCAAGTCGCCTCGACACACTGATAATTGAATTAAATCAGAACGTAAGTTAATGTAAACAAAGTAGAATTTCTTTCTTTTGGGGGGGGGGGGGGTAAATTAACGAGTCTTTCTTCTTTTATTTGATGGGTTTTACATTATAGAAAAAGTCTTAATACAGAAATTAACAAACAGTTTTAGCTTCTTTATGTTCTAAATTGCACGAACCCAAATATTAATAAATAAGGTCATAATGACACAAAGAAAGTCTTCAGGAAACTTATACAGAAAGGGAGAGACAAATAAGCTTTACACGAAAAAAAAAAATGCTTGGTTAAAACAACTAAAAAATAGTTAACTATTAGCACGCGATATCACTTGGTTAATCCAAATATACTATGACTGCACTAACTACTTAAGTTTTACATCTAAGTACGTACAGTCAGGTAAACCACATATAGCATAGTTGGATTAGCTAGTTATAATACGAATAAATCATTCATTTATGTAGATTTCTAAATTCTTGAAGTTCGAGAGAATCTTTAATTTCATTTAGTGCGCGCGCGCGCGCGCGCACACACACACACACACACAATTCCTTCATACGGTAAAAGGTATATACTGTATATTTAGCTGCATTTCTCCAATAGATATCACTTTGTATCAGTGAACAAGGTTTGCTCAACTAAAGCGCTTGTCAAACATGGTGTGCCACAGGACGCAGTTCTGGGTCCACTGTTACTTTTATTACATATAAATGACCTTCCACGTTCATCGGATATACCGAACTTTGTAATAAATGTTAATTCAGCTAAGAATATATTTAATTCAGAATTCATCAGTGTAATGAAATGGTTGACCACTAATAAACTCTTCCTAAATACCAGTAAAACAAATTTCATGATTTTTACTAAAAAACGAAGTGTGTATCTTGATGAACTAAATGTTGATGAAATCGCTGTAAAGGAGTGTAGGCTACTGTAACAAAATTTCTTGGTGTAATGCTTCATAAGAATTTGCAATGGGGTGATCATGTAAATTATATCGCGAAAAAGATTTCAAGGAGCGTTGCTATAATGTTTGAACTTAGAAATGTAGTCTCTAAACGGGTTTTCTTAACTCTGTACCATACTCTTGTTCTTCCTTACATAACGTACTGCACCCATGTTTGGGGGAAACTAAACTCCGCTAACAATGCTTTAAACAGTATCTTTGTCATCCAAACAAAAGCAATAAGGTTATTATCTGATGCTGATTTCCTTGATCACTGTAGTGCATTATTTCTTTAAAGAGCTAAAACTACCAAAGCTCGGATATATAATGAAACTGGCCCGTTTTATTTTTATTTAAAAGTGTAAGAACAAAATCATTAACTTACAATGGGTAAATAGATATTTTGTAACAAGAAATTCACTCACATCAGACCAGAAACAGATCAAAGCGTGTTATTCTTCAATTTAGATTGTCTTCATCTCAAAAATTACCCATTTTCAATCGACGAAAGGTATGGAACGATTTAAAGGCTGATATAAAAAATATCGTGAATGTAAATCCGTTTAAAACCAAGTTGAAATCTCGATTAATAATGACAAACTAATAAAAATCTAGGATTAATGTACATTACTATTGTTTATTCATTTCTCATGTGTAATCTAGGATTAAAGATACATTACTTGTGATTGTTCATCTCTTCTCTCTCATGTATAATACCAATTTCTTTGTATGGTATTGGTGCAATACCTTCAATAATTACTTTGCATTTATTATATCGATAATAATAATTTAAGATTAATACATACTTTAACTAATAATTCTTATTCATGATTTACGTATTATTAATAATAACTTTTATTTTTAATTAAGAGCCCAGTAAAGCCTAAAGTTTAAGGGCCAAATTAAATAAAATAAATAGCCCAGTTTCACAATTATTTATGTCACTGCAAGTTGTGAGACCAATGTATTTACTTTATTGATAATAATAAAGGTTATTTAATTCAATTAAAAAATAATTATTTTTGTTAAATGAACCCAAATCAAATTTATTTGAAGTAACTTCCTTTTATTTAGATTAATTTTAACAAAACTGGCTCTTATTATAATTTTCAATACAGTACACGTTGTTAGTTTAAAGTTCAAACAAATTTGTTGTTTAAACTGAATAAAGGTATAGCGCTGTTTATAACACTAGAAATTGTTTATCCACACGTAAGAATCAATTTGCTTCACATTTTTTCTCCCAAATTATAAGGAGGTGATTCTCTCGGGAATGGAGGTGTAATTCCATATGCTATTCTTACTACTCGACGTACTCGTACAAAAAAAAATTTGGTTTAACTTTGCTTGTTCTAATGCTATCCGCAACAGAAAGGAGTCTTTCAGAAGTTACCGTCGCCATCCAACTCCTGACTCTCACTTAGCTTTCTGCCCGGAATCGAGCAAAATCTGTTCTTCGACTCGCCAAAAAATCCTTCATCCGACAAAAAGGTGAAAACCTTTCCAATTCTAATTCTTCTCGCTCTTTCCAGCATCCAGCAAGTAACCTCTCCAACAACCTTACTTCCTCTTCTTTCCTCCTCTTTTCCATTCCGACGGCTCAATTGCCGTCTCTTCACCTGATAAAGCTGAATATTTCGCTCCAACTTTCGTCTCCAGCTCAACCCTGGACGATTCCGGTACTGTTCCTCCATCTTCTCCTCCCTCTGACTCTATGTCTGAAATTAAAATCTCTTCCAAATATGGCTTTTTCTGCCTTATCTTGTCTAGGCAAACTCTTTCGTCTTTGTCTTTCATCTGTACTTTTCCTTCCTGCTGAAAGTTCACTTTCATTCAGCCTGTCCCAAAGAAATGTGAATGTTCTCAACTCTCCAACTATCGTCCAACTGCTTTGATTTCTTGCCTTTCTAAAGTTTTTTATTCTAGCCTTAATAGGAAGGTTATTAAACACCTCTCCTCTCACAATCTTCTTTCAGATCGTCAGTACGGGTTCCGCGAGGGACGCTCTACTGGGGATCTTCTTGCATATCTCTCTGGCTCTTGGTCATCTTCCTTTCGGGATTTCGGTGAAACTTTTGCTATTGCGCTAAACATATCAAAAGCTTTCGACAGAGTGTGGCACAAATCTTTAATTTCCAAACTGCCCTCCTTCCGTTTCTATCCTTCTACCTGTGCCTTCATCTCTAGTTTTCTTTCTGGCCGATCTGTAGCTGTGGTTGTAGATGGCCAATGTTCTCTTCCTCAGGGCTCTGCCCTATCATTGACTCTTTTCCTCTTATTTATCAGTGATCTATTAAGTAGCACTTTCTGTCCCATCCATTCCCATACCAATGATTCCACTCTTCACTTCTCCACCCGCTTCATGAAGTGTCCCTATCAACGGTCACTCCATGCTTTGCGTGAGACGGCTATGATACACCTGACCTCTGATCTTTCTGCTATATCTGATTGGGGCAGAGAAAACCTTGTGGCTTTCAATGGCTCAAAAACTCGGTTCCTCCATCTGTCTACTCGTCACAATCTTCCACACGACTATCCCCTTATCTTCAACACGACTATCCCCTTATCTTTAACACGACTATCCCCTTATCTTTAACAATACACAACTCAATCCTTCCTCTTTTCTTAACATTCTTGGCGTTTCCTTTTTTCGTGATCTTTCATGGAAAGATCATATATACTCTCTTTCTAGGACATCACCCAAGAGGTAAGGTGTGCTGTACCGGCTGCGCAGTTTCTTCACAATCACTCAGATCCTGTCTCTGTACAGGGGTCTTGTCCGTCCCTGTACGGAGTACAGCCCACACAGTAGGGTGACACTTATTTTCGAAAGTTTGAATTTTTATCGGGACGGGCGCGTTTCTGGTTCCATTTTGTCAAAAAATATCGTGTGTAAAATATTTTTGAAATAAAACAATATTTAGAACTGCCTCAATACGGTCAAAGTTTGTATATTTTCTCGAAAAGTAGAAATTTTAGATCATGATGTTCTATGCCTCTAGCAAATAAAATATCACTTCTAGTTTGTTCAAGCTACTAATCTTGACCTAAAACATATAACTGGACTTCATACTTTCAACTCTAGGTCCCCCTCAACTCGAGTATTAGCCCCTCAAGGGGGGGGGGGTATCATGGGCGCCCATCTCCCTCTCATTGTTGCCTACTTTGCAGAGGTCACGGTGGACTTGCGGGCGGTTGGGAAGTCACAGCGGTGCTTCTCGACCACTTGTAAGAGGAACTGCCTTTGGTCTTCACTCTTGGTAAGGGCCAGGTTGAAAGACTGCATCAACGCCACCCCGCGCTCCGCGAAGTCATTGACAACTTGAAGGGCCTGGACTCGGCGGGATGCGGCGATGAAGGCTGGGTCCGTCCGCCACTCCTCCGGATCCTTGAGCAGGAAGGCGGTGCTGATGTCCAGAACCTTGAAGAACTCCTTTGATGTAGTCGTTGTGAACTTGGCCAATGTATTGTTGGCGATTGAGGCGGTGGACAGGTCCACATTGATACGCCGCGGGGGATCCTCCGATCCTTCCTTCTTCCATCGCTTTAATCATCTCCCGCTTTGTCGCCAAGTCGATACCCTCGTCGAAGATGGCCAGGGTGACGAGGCGCTCGCTCAAGTACCATAGGTGCCTGGCGAAGACTGTCGCCGTCGCCTTGGCCACCGCTGAGTCCGGATAATAGACGAGGGCCTTGAGCAGCGCGAGGTCCGCGGCTGGGGCCGTTGCCGGGAGCGGCGCTTTGTACCAGGCCGTCACGTAGATGGACACGGCGAAGATGGTGAATCGCCGGATTCCAGCCGCTTCGCCTGACGACATCTGAAACTGTTCCCGGAACAGGAACAGTTTGATGGCATAGATGACTTTTGCCATCCAGCGCGCGCGATGGAAGGCGCCGGGACGAGCGAACCGGGCACCCCGCTTGTTCGGACCGCCCAGCACAATTACAGAGAGCTCCAGAAGTTCCCTGTAGTCATCACGTGGATGTTGACCGTCGAGGAGGCGGCTGAATTCGATCAGCAGGTCGTCGCGGGCGTCCTTCAGGTGCTGCGGCATGGTTCCATCCTCGAAGGGCTTCGCTTTGGTTTGATCGATGAAGTCCCACTGGGCGGCGAATCGTTTGAACAGGAGGATGTCAGGACCAGTAGAGGGACCGAGGCACGCCGTGAATGCCTTCTCGCACACCAGTTCGTGGATGTGGTGGCGGCAAGCCAAATGAAGCACTGTCTTCTCGAGTTTCTGCTCAATGATATAGCAAGCTCCTCCTGAGAGTCCTGTGTTTGAGGCGGTGGTGTCAAAAGAGAGGGCACAGATCCGTCCCTTGATGTCCCAATCCTCGAGGGCAGAGAGGACGGCTTCCGCCATGGCGCGGCCGGTGCCGTCGGGGAGGCTGGGCACAGCCAGAAGCTTGTCGACGTTCTCCCCAGACACCAGAACTGGAAGGCGATCTTCAGCAGGGCCTCCGTCAGCCGCTGGTACGATTTTCCCGTCCCAGTGAACGGTCAGCGGCACAGTAGGATGGAAGGCTGCCTTCATTTCCGCTGCTGCCATAGCACGGAACTTTGCTCGGTCGCGGCGGGAGGATTCGCGGTTCAAGACCAGCTCCTCAGGGTCGTGGCCCAAGCTCCTCGCAGCCGCCGACAGCAAAAAAACACCTTCTCGGTCGGTAAGTTTCGTCCGATCCATCGCTGCGGAGAGATCAGGGGTGATCATCTTTTTCGACGCGCGGAATCGCTTGGGTGGTAAAGGGGTCGTAGATGCTTCTGCATTCGACGTGGACGGGCCCGGGAGAGAGAGCTCTTCCTCTTCTTCTCGGCGACGACGCCGTGTCGGTGACCGAGTCGGGCTGCTTGCACCTGAGCTGGAGCTCGATGCCAGTTCGACGAGTTCTTCTCGGCTCTCTCTGTTCGCCCTTTCATCATCTTGCCGGCGGCTCCTTTCCGCTTCCTGTCTCCTCGCACGCTCCTCCTCAGTGTGCAGCGTCATGTCACGTGTGGAGGAGATGCGGCCGCGCCGCACCTCGGCCCTTTGTCCCGTCAGGAACTCCCTGTCCTCTTCGATTGTGATCATCGACATCGCCTGTTCGTGTGCGATGTCGAAGAGGCGGTCAAGGGATGAGAGGAACTCGGCCTCGTTCCTGATTTGGGTCACAGTGCGCCGTTTCGAGTTCTTGTTCAGAGCCGCCACTTCTCGTACATTCGGAGAACCTTGTCCCTTGCGCGTTGGTCTTTCTGCGTAGGAATACGGGACCGCTCCCAGAATTCCTTGACTGCGGTCACTGTCTCAGCGGCTGCTTCCTTGATCGGCTTCTTGACGTCAAGGTGAAGGTGGAAAAAGTACTGAAGCGCCTGCTTTCCCGTAGGCAGCATGCTTCCTGTGATGCTGTGGTCCACGGTCCCCAGGAGATAGACTGCTGTTTTAGATCTTGTTGCCGAAGCCATCACGTCGTTTCAGAACTCACTGAAAAAGAGAATGAAACACTGTTAGTGTTGGCAAAACTCGTCCCAACCCATTTTCTACTTAGAATAACATGTTCTTTCGCCTGTATCAATACTTTGACCTCGTTGAGGCAGTTCTAATTATTATTTTATTTCAAAAATATTTTACACACAATGTTTTTAGACGGAATGACACCAGAAATGCGCCCGTCCTGATAGAAATTCCCAAAAAAAGAAAAACACCCCAAATAAGTGGCACCCTACCACACAGCCGTACTTGACTGGGTGGAATCAAAGGCTTTTCGTCTCATCAATTCCCCAGATCTTACTGTCTTCAATCCCCTCTCTCTTCGCCGCAATATTGCCTCACTCTCTCTTTACTATCGCTATTATAACGGAGACTGTTCTTCTGAACTCTCTAACTGCGTGCCTCCCCCTTTAAGGAGAGCACGTAGCACCAGACTTTCGACATTTTCTTATTCCTATCCTGTCTAACTCTCTAATGCGAGGGTGAATCGGTATTTTAAACCTTTCATCTACTCAACCGCTCAACTCTAGAACAATCTTCCTCAACCCATCTTTCCCCCTGTTTATGACCGCCAATCTTTCACATGCAGTGTCTAAGCATCTCGAAAACCCTAGACCTTGATTTTGGCTCTCTTCTTCTATGGGGGACGCGCATTTGCGGGCATTCGCTCCTGGCCCCTCCTTCCTGCATAAAAAAAACACTCGTCTATATAGTTAAAATAGACATTTTACGAGCAATGATTACAGAAAATAGGCCGTGTGTGGGGTCTCCTTAAAAAGAGAAATGCGTCATAAACGGCGCATAGCAGAGATATACTATATTTTTTTTCATGAAAGCAGTGGAGCATACCTAAGTTCCGTCTGGAAACCATTTCATTTTTTTTTGTGTGATTTTTGGCGAATTTTTTCGCACTTTGTTGAGATGACCCGAGTTGAAAATGTAAGAAATTTGTCCGAAATGATCTTCATTGAAAACAATATATTTTTCTGAACGTTCTTCCGAAGTTTCATCAAGATTGGTTGAAAAGCGATGATTTTAGAAGTTATCACTAATACCGATAATACTATTAGTAACAACAATATTTTGAGATAAAATTATTAGCTTTTTTTTTCGAGAAGAATATTTTCACCTCTATCACTTTTGCTCGCGCGCGCGCAATATTTTTGGAGTTGATACACTGACCTATGATAAAAAAAAAAAAAAAAATGGTGAGAATCAGCCGGTTCGGACTTATAACAGAGAGGGTTACAGTTCAACGTTTCCACTAAGTTTTATGAAGATCCGATTAAAAGCAAAAGCCTTGACCGTGGACTAATAATAATAACAGAGCAAAAACAACAAAATTTCTGCATTCCGCAGAAATCTTAATAAGAAGTCGGGGGGGTGGGGAGAGTGCAGGAATTATTCTCATCTGAAAAAGTTGGCTATGTAATCGCGAAAAATATGGGAAGAAAGAAATATACTCAGACTACAGTTAATACGCAATATCAAATTAATTCAACAGTAAAATAATAAAATACAATGAATAAATAACGATTAATCTTATAACGAATATTTACATAAACAATATAATAAAAACATTGTTTAAGAAAAAAAAGGCAAAAATAAAAAAATCGAAATCATAAATAAATTATTTATATATATATATATAATGTCTGGGTGCCATTCTTTTCGGTTATCGTATGACCTTTGCCAATAGCGAATCTATTTCTCCTTTTAAGCAATTGTCATTTATAACCCGAACTGACTTCCATTATTAAATACTGTGTTTTACAGTCTTGCATGTAAAGAAGAGACAAGGCCCCTTTATTTATGGAAAACCTGCCAAACTTTTTAGCTTTATTTATTTATTTAATATATATATTTTCGCTTTTGCAACATACCAACAATTCTATACCACAAAAAGCATATGGACAAAAAACAAGCAAACTGGATATATACTGTGTGTGTGTGTGTGTGTGGTGTGTGTGTGTACAGTATATAAGCCCATGGTACAGTTTACGACGTCAGAGTGATTAAGCTATATATATATATATATATATATATATATATATAATATATATATATATAATATATATATATATACTGTATACCGTATATATATATATATATATATATGTAACAGGCAGTCTGCCATTTTAACCATAGCTTTTAACAGGCTAGCCTATACAAACCAATTTATAAATACATCTTCATCGTATAGGCATCTTTTGATTATATATATATATATTATATATAATATATATATATATATATATATATATATATATATATATATATGCTGCAGTTAATAGAAAACGTTTGACACGAAGACATATTTATTTGATTCTAATGACGGGCGTGTTCCTGTATTTTGCATATTAGCTCTGCCATATTTTGATTTGGTAGCTTTACTCATTTATATATATATATATATATATATATATAAAATACTACGTACAGTCATCAAGAAAAACTTATACAGATAATAAATATGTTTTTTTATCTCTCAATTGTTGAGACGTGCATACGATGATTGTGATTTAATTAAATACCTTATCTTAATGCGTTGATAAAACAAGTGAGAGATAAAACAAAAATAATTCGCCGATATATATATATATATATATTTTAAGCTTTATTAAACTACATACTAATCTACTTGTATACGAGTCAGTTTTGAGGTGTGATATAAATAACCTAATGATTATTTTATACTGAGGGACCACTGGTATGCATACTGATAAAATACATTTGCTAAAAACGTGTGTGTGTGTGTGTGTGTGTGTGTGTGTGTGTGTGTGTGTGTGTGTGTACATATATTTTATTTTTTCCCACCTGAAACAATTTCCCTTTATTGGAAGCAAGAAACGTAAAAATCTTGGTTTATTTATAAATTATTATAATTTTAATGTGTAAAATGTAGTTCCTGAAATAATTTTGCCGACAAACGAAATTTTTAAAAAAGCATTACAAAATTCTAATTGGTACTACCCTATATTCCTTTTGATTATTCCTTCTGGGAACAATATTGAGAGATTCAAGAAAAAAAAAAAAAAGTGTCATTATTAAATTAGTAATTTTTCCTTTTTAAGAACTTTTAGGTTTCCCGTTGACTTTTCTTCACAAACTGTACAAATGTAAGAGTATTCATTTGTTTTACCACGCGCAACTCAATCCTCGCGCTCGTGGCTATACTGGGCTCTCATATTAGTTAAAAGGCAACGCGCATTATTTTATGTAGGGGGAGAAGACGCGCTTTACTGCGTGAATAATGTACAAAATATCCTACACAATATTAAAATAATTTAGCAAATACCAAGAATGAATAGTAACGTAAGAGAAATTAGACGCTTAAAAATATACATCATCTCAAAAAAAATCATCCATACAGAGACTTATTAGTAATAATTCATTAAAAGATACTTAATTCTTAAACAAAGTTACATTGGAAATAATTTTATTATCAATATTTAAATAATTCCATAATCTCGGTTCAATAAAGATATAGGCGATTCAGGCGAGTGAGGAGGAGGAGGAGGGACGGGGTTCTAGAAATATAATTAAATTCAGGGATACCCCAGTTATAGCTCTACTCTTATAGTCGGGTAGGAGTGAAAGTCATGACAGTGTTACGATTTATTTATTAACCCGATATAAATTAATAGTTCTCGCGCTTGTAAATGAGTACAAAACGTGTTATTGTTTTATTATATTTTTATCTTTAACAACTTTAACTCTTTAAAGACTGCACTCGTATCAGAATACAAATCAGCATCAGTTAATATTCTTATCGCTCGTGTTTACATCATAAAGATCTTGTTTAAGGCGTTGTCAGCGGGTTCCCCGCGCGAGTGTACGCCACATTTTGTTACGAAGAACGGGAGTTTGATACAAAGTTAATAAAATTCGTTTAAGATTGATAAGCTTAAGTTTAGACAGAACCGCAAAGCTTCTAAAAAAAAAAATTCAAAAATATATAATAGTTTAGGTCATTTTCTATAGCTTCAGAATTCCGTTCTGTTACATATAAGTATTACTCCAAGAAATCACGTTGCTTCACGTTCTTTCATGACAATCGATCCAACATTAAGTTTATCGGAATGTACAATTTGTTCGTTACTAAAGAAATTTTTTTTGTTGATATTTAAAAAAAAGAAGTTTTGGAAGTCAGCTCATGCACAACTTTGCAAAATTTACTTTCAACCGTCTTTCGTTGTATTAATATCTTCTTAAAAAAGACGCTGTCCTGTCATCCGCAATCATTATGAAGCTAAGTATATCAGAAGAGCGTCGAAGATCAATTATATACAATATAAAAAGTGGACCCAAAATTGAGCCCTGAGGTACACCATGTTTTATAATCAATTTAATGGAACAGACATTATTCAGTGCTAGAGATCGATATCTATTGGACAAATAACTTTTAAACCAGTCCTTTATAGCACCTCTAACGCCGTAACAATAGCTTATTGAGCAGAATATTATGGTCTATCATATGAAAAGCCTTACTCAGATGTATAATAAAAGGCATTACTGAAGTCCATAAAAATGGAAATCATGGTGATTTTCTCTTTTTACCAATATCGGCACTTGTCATAAGATTTTAAGGTAGCCATTTCAGTCTATGACTTCTTAGAAAAGCTATTTTGACGCGATAACACTACATTATAATAATAATAAGTCAGGAGGTCCACAAACTGGCACAACGACGCTTAAGGCAACTAATGAGGCCCAATGCGCTAATTCCTCCATTGTTATTATCAGCACCATCAGGATTCGAACCCCCGACGTCAGTTTCTTCACTTTGCATATAGGGAAACGGTGTTACCTTGCACTTAGCTACGGGATCTGGCAAACATTATATATATATATATATATATAACAATAAATAAAATTAAAATAATAATAATAATAATAATAATATAATAATAATAATAATAATTTTATTATTTTATTTTATTTAATTTATTATATATAATATATATATATATATATATATTATATATATATATACAGGGTGTTTAAAAAAAATTTACACTTATATGGCGCTAATATGTCATTGCTTACCACTTAAGCTTTTTTTTTTGGTTTATGTAACTATTTGTGTGTTTACTTGCTTGTTTTTTAACAATAATGTCGTTTTTTTCAGGGACTCAGAGTGAATAATGAGCGAACCCCATTCACTGGAAATGGCTACAAGGTTACATTAAAGCAACGCAGATTTCTGCGTTGCTTTAATGTAAACCTTGTAGCCATTTCCATTGAATGGGGGTTCACTCGTTAATCACTCGCGCAATCCCTGAAAAAAAACATTATTATTAAAAAACAAGTATATAAACACAAAAATATATTTAAAAAAACCTCAAACCATGTGGTAAATTTTTTTTGAAACACCCTGTATTACTGAACATTTATTGAAAAAATTTCGCTGAATGCAAATAATGAACAAAATGGTATAATGATCAAGATGGTATTGCAGGATCAGCTCCCTTAAAAAGAAGTACTCTACAGTTATTAATTTATATACCCTTGGAAATATCCAAATTGATAATTTTAAACGAGGTTATGGAATTTCTCTCAACAAGCTTCATTATCGGTACAGGAATGTTCTGGATTTTATTACTCGTGTTTTTCAATTTACCAATTATAGCTTGGACCTCTCCGGAGTATATCGTATAGGAACAAAAGATAATTAATTTAGTGGTCTAGATGGTACGTAGTCTAATGCGTGGTGATTTATGATTATTTCCCAACTTTTAAAAGCCAAGTTTATTACCTATGAATTAAACTGATCGCTCAGAGATTTATCGCTAGACCGCAATA
>JAJOZX010005794.1:57500-272890 GCA_023014485.1 Bathynomus jamesi | reverse complement strand
AGTCAATACATTTATCATATATATATTATATATATTTATTATTTATATTTAGGTGTACAATGAAGAGGGATTCAAGGAGACACTTCGGAACCTATTTGATATGGCACATGCTGATGCCTTGTCTCTAATCAAAAACCCAGAAACAAGGCCTTCTGCCTGGCCCAGCGAGAGCCTGGAAGACGGGGAGCATGGTGGGAGTAGACAGAAAAACAAGCTGCCCACAGGAAGATGGAGGAGGAGATGCGAAAGAGAAAGGCAAGATTGTTCTTCAAATTCCTACTTTCATTTGATTGCAATGATTAGGTTGTTCGTTAACACTAATTGTCCATTTTCTTTGATTGTATTGCAGGCAGTCAATGAAGGTGCATCAACGTCGGGTACAGCAGTATTGGTGTCCTCAACAGAATCCTCAGTCACTAACGAGTCATCCTCCACCGAAGATGAATGGGCAAAAGGTGTAAAGCGACCTTCAAAACAGGTGAAAAGAGTCAAGAATGTGATAACATCAAATCTAGCTGATGCCCTAGATCGACAACACTACAGACAGGATGGCAACCTACATAAACAGCAGAGACTGCATTGAGCCTTGCCACAGCCCAATGATTTAAAACATCACCCGGGCCTCCAGCAGAGGCAGAGAGAACGACATCGGATCATGATCTGCAGTAGCCTAAAAGCTTCCTTTCAGTCCGGTCCTGCAATCATCCACTGGGATGGAAAACTTATTCCGACTCCTCAACACCAGAGACCATGCGCATGTGGATCGCTGCCTGTGCTCATTTCCTCCTTTTCGGGTCAATCTCAGCTCCTTGGAGTCCCCAAAATACCAACTGGATCAGGAGAACACCAAGCCAGCGCAGTTTTTGAATTATTGACTGATTGGGGCCTCAAGGAATCTGTCGTGGGGATGTGTTTCAACACCACTGCCTCCAATGTTGGTCGTTTGAATGGAGCGTGTGTGTTGTTGGAGCAGAAGTTGAAGAAAAACCTCCATTTTGCCTGCCATCATCACATCATGGAAGTGATGATCGGTGGAGTTTTCACTGCTTGCTATGGCCCAATGAGTGGACCTGATGTTCCATTGTTCAGCAGGTTTCAGAGCAAATGGACCTTCATCGACACAGGAACATACAGCACTGGATGGGATGATGAAGAGGTGCATCGACTCTTGGCCCCTATTAGAGATTGGATTCTCCGCTTTGCTGAGGAAAAACACTCCTCAAAATCCTTTCGAGATGACTATCAGGAATTCCTCGATCTGTCCATCATTTTCTTGGGAGGGAGCATTGACACTACACCTTCAAGCGACCTGGCCCATGCACCAAGCCAGATGGTTATCTAAGGTTGATCTATTCATTGAAGATGTGGCTGTTCAGGGGACAAATCCCAGCCCTCACTCCACGAGAGCAAAAGTGTCTTAAGGATGTCAGTGTCTTCGCTGTTTCCATCTACCTGCAGGCATGGATGACCGCGCCAATAGCTGCTACTGCACCTCGCAGAGACCTGTCTTCTGTAGAGTCTTCGGGAATACCATGACCCCAAAATTTCGGAAGTGGCATTAAAAAAACTCAGCGGTCATCTTTGGTATCTTTCGGAGGAGATGGTGGGCCTCGCGATTTTTGATCCTGAGGTGTCTGAAGAGACTAAAACAGCAATGGTGAAGGCGATGGAGGAAGTTGAAGGAAAGCCTGATTGCCAGAAGAGAAGGAAAGGTGTTGCTGAGGGGGCTTCAATCGAGTCACTAGCAACAGCAAACTCAAAAAGACTGCTGTTGTCTCTGGGGTCAGGTGTGGGATACCTGAGGAAGGAGGTGCGGGATTGGGACAGTGATCCTGATTACCAAATAGTGAAGAAATCAGTGGCAAACCTCTCTGTCATGAATGATCATGCAGAGAGGGGGGTTGCTCTCATTAATGAATACAACGGCTGCCACACCAGGAATGAGGAACAACTGCAGTATCTCCTGCAAGTTGTTGCTAATACAGGAAGCAGTTTCCTCAACCACTGAAGTCAGCCTGGCAACTGGGCGGAAAACAAAGATCAAATGAGGTGCAGAGGGAATTGTTAGTCAATTCATTTCGGAATTGTTAGTTACCCTAATAGTCATGTACTGTCACCAAGATTAACTTTGCTATGATTTTCAGATTATACCAAAACTTCAAGTGTCATGTGCTACCCCTACAAATTAACTGATTCAAATAAAACTTTCCCAGAGGTGTTTTCTCATCCATCCTCATAAGTTACAACCCAGCAATAAAAACAAATCACAAAAAAAAATTCCACCCCTATAAGAGTGGACCACCCTACTACAGTGTACGCCCTTGACGATTGGTTAGGTTAGGTCATGATATTTTCGTTAGTTAGCCTTATAAAGCTAACTAAAAAAGGCTGGGGTCCAAATTCTACATTTGATCCGAATTATGATGTGCTGTTCGTGTGGTTTCAACTTTGAGAACTTGATTCGTCATGTGGGTCATTCTCTGTCAGATCAACCAAAAAAAATTGAAATTAACACCCTCATCTCTCATATTTTGCTGAAATTTGGTTTATAGGGAGTTTGAGAGCCCTGAATCCATTTCTGAAATTATAAGGTCAATCCGACCAACGGTTCAAGAGATATGACCTCGGGCAATTTGAGGTCACTCGCGAGGTTACTAACATTTGGCAAGCCATAACTTGGGTAATAATTGTCATAATTATATAAAAGTATATATATTTAGAATCAGAAAACGACAAGGAATCCAAATATGTAAGTTTTAGAACTCTAGGTTGAAAAATAAAAAAGTTACACTGTAACCAAATTTGAGGTCACGATTTGACCTCGGGGGTATCAAATGAGAATTTTTTTTTTAAATGTAAAAAATGAAGGCATAGGCATTGGCTATTAGAATCAGCAAAAAAAAGTTTGTTTGTTAGTATTTTTCACGTAACTAACATATAAGTGAACATATTCATAAGTTGTGCGTCAATTCTACCTATTTTTCACACTTAAGCTCTAATTTGACCTATAGAAATTAAAATTACATTTTTATAGATATAAAAAACAAAGTCAGAGTTCTTGACTAATAGAAACAATCATAAAAAGTTTGTTTATGTTGGTACTTTTCATGTAACTAACTTATAAGTGAACACCATATTTATAAATTGCTTGTCATTTCAAGGAATTTTTATATCTTAGCTATCAATTTGACCTCAAGCTCCAAGAATTTAATAAAAATTGTATTTCACTGCTAATCTGCACTGGCAATAGTAGTTGTAATAGTGAAAGGGGAAGACTAAGCTCACATGTAGCCTAAACAAACCTGTTGAAACATGTTGCTACTTGTCTAAGTGCAGAATCAACACAGATAGTTGCAAAATTCCTTGTCTACAGGTTAGTACAGTTCCAGCCAGCACTGTGGGTGGCTGGTGGGTATGGTGTTTTAATGAGCCTCAGAGACTATCAAGGCCTAAAATATTAAGTGTGTATAGCTATATATTTTCTAAAAAATATATATTACCTAATTGTAATCCTATATCTTTACAGATCAAAATACAATGGTTCGGCACTTGAAATACTGCAAGGACCCTATTCAAAAACACAAGAAACGCATAACAATCAATCTTAGAAAAGTGACTGATGTACTTGTTGAAAAATGTGCTGGAAGAGTGAAAAAAGACTTTGTTGTGTGTGAACTGCTGGACACTGATAATGAAAAACCCCACTATACTTAGTACCACTGAAAACAACGAGTCTGAGCAGGATTCAAATGAATCATCTACTATCAGTGGCTTGAGTAACATCTCTTCAATTCAAGATCTGGACAATGACAGTGATTGCTTGATAAAGGAAAATCCTTCAACTTCAGTTGAACCAGTTCTAGCATTTCTGGACCAAAACCAGTTAAAAAAAGTAAGTAATAAATTAATATAATAACTTATACTTTACTACAAGGTCTGTTTGATCTACTATATAGCCAATTATATAGCATTTAAGGTACTATAATTAATATTTAATTACTAACTATTCAGGTGTGTGAAACCTTTTTTTCTGTTCTTTTCAGAAGGGCTGTCATTAAGCCAGAAAAAGCGCAAGGCTCGTGGTAAGCTATCATCTGCTCAGAAACACCTGAAGGAGAGGCTAGAACTCAGTTATGGTGTTCAAATTACTGAGGAGGTAAGTGATACTTCAAAACCTGAAACTAAATCTGAAAAACATCTAGACAAATTAATGAATGAATTGAAACAGTCATTCCTGGAGAGCAAATGTCACCATCACAAACTACAAATATTGACACTCTCACCATACACAATTGAAAAAACAGCTAGTTTCTTTCAAACTACAACATACATGGTGAAAAGAAGCCGTTCACTTAAATCAGAACATGGAATCCTTCTGAAGATTCCACTAATGAGCAAAGGAAAAGTGATATCTGAAGAACACAAAGATATAGTTAGAAGATTCTATGAGTCAGAAGAGGTTAGTCGTATGTGTCCTGGCCAAAAGGATTGCGTGAAAGTTATCAGTGCTGAAGGTGCAATGAAGGTGCAAAAACGATTGGTCCTCGGGAATTTAAGAGAGATGTTTGAACTATATAAAAATGATGAAAAGAATCCCAAAATAGGATTTTCCACATTTGCAAAATTACGGCCATCATATTGTGTGCTTGCCGGTAGTGGTGGGACTCATTCTGTCTGTGTCTGCATATACCATCAAAATCCAAAATTGCAGCTGGCTGCATTGGGAGAAAGAGGTCTTTCATACAAGGATCTTATGGATTACAGTGTCTGCAGTACAGAAAGAGAGACTTGCATGATGCAACTTTGCAATGATTGCCCAAGAGAAGAGGGTGTCCTGGATTTTCTTGAGTTACTTGACAGTGTGAAATCAGCTCCAAATGAAATATCTTACAAGCAATGGGTGACTGTTGACCGTTGTACAATGGTTGATAAGGTGGAGCCACTTCATGAATACTTATCCCTAAGCATGAAAATATCCCGCATTGTTCGTCATCACTTTGTTGCTCAGCAACAATCACAGTACTTCAAGCAGTTGAAAGAAACACTACCACCTCAGAGCGAGGTATTTATAGCAGGGTTGGCAAGAAACCCACTTTTTTTAAAAAAGCCCAACCCAGGTGGGTTTTTTTCGGGTTTTTTCACCTAAAACCCGAAAAAAACTGGGTAAAATTGGGTTTTTTCATATGTCCATATGGTAGTTCATATTAGACCTACCTATTCTTATTTTTATAATAATACTGTACTGTACCGTACACTATTAATATAACATTTGTCTTGTTTTTAGCAAAAAGGTTGCCTTCCAGGCAATTAAGCATAAAAAGTTATTATTTTCTCAGATTGAG
The DNA here is from genome assembly GCA_023014485.1 of Bathynomus jamesi. Taxonomy (NCBI): domain Eukaryota; kingdom Metazoa; phylum Arthropoda; class Malacostraca; order Isopoda; family Cirolanidae; genus Bathynomus; species Bathynomus jamesi. Next base: position 267,548 of record JAJOZX010005794.1, on the reverse strand, counting down.
CTTCACAACAAAATTTGGAAAACATGGACCAATTTGAACTAAATTTGGTGTGGTAAATTATCCTATTTGTTAGGCTATACTTCCTATGGAAGACAGGCCCCTGTGTCTTCTGCTGGAAGTAGATGAATTACAGCTCCCAAAGGGAACTTAATTCAGCTAGTTATATCTATTTAATTCATATTACTGAATATTTTTTCTTTTATTTCAGTTAAATAAAACAAACTGGCAACAGCATATTTATCTTTACTGCTAGCCTACAGAATTAGTCTGTTTGAAGTTATAACTGCATTAAATAATGCCAAAGACCTTTGGATCAGGAAGAAAATCAGGGCATGAATGGAGTGAAGTCAATATTATTGATGGGACTAGTAAAGTTAGATGCAAACATTGCAGTAATGAAATAAGTAATAAAATAGAGCAAATAAAAATGCATTTAATGAAATGTTTGAAACACATGGAATCAAGAAACAAGACTGACAATACTGCCAGTACATCATCTTCATACTGCCATGACATAGACCTCTCAGATGATCCAGACTCATCCTCACCACCACTGACACAATTACAGATGAAAAAAAGAAAAATTCAAAAGAAAGTAAGCGATTTTGGCATGACAACAACAACTTTGCAGAAAAATGTCATTGATAACAAAATAGCCAAATTCTTTTATGCAAATAATATTCCATTTCTATGTGCAGAGTCTAAGTATTTTATTGAAATGATAGAGACTCTAAGACCAGGCTACACTCCACCTTCCCGTCGAAATTTGTCTGGTCCACTTTTAAATACAATCCATGAAGAAGTAGAAAATTCCTTGAAGATGCAGTTGACTGAAGAATCAGGATGTATAACACCCTGATTGGCTGATGTCTACACTCTATAACCTGCTACCTCACCCAAAGAGTTATACCTGTAGGTCTATTTGTTGACTCATGTTTGCTTGCTTTGCATGTAAAATCATTATAGGCGCCTATATGACAATTTTTAAAAATAATTGCATATGCACTTCTTAAGTTTCATGAAAAAAACCCATAAGTGGGTAAAATAGTGGGTTTTTTCAAGTGGGTTTTTAAAAAAAAAAAAAAACCGGGTGGGTTTTTTCGGGCTGGGCCCACTAGTGCCAACCCTGATTTATAGTAGGTGATTTCTCTGAGAATTATTCTTTCATTGTCCAGGATGCTGCCCAAGGGTTTCACTGGGACAATTCACAGTGTACAGTTCACCCTTTTGTCATCTATTATAGATCATCTGCAGACCAGGAACTTAGCCATTTTAGTGTCTGTTTCTTATCTGCATCACTAAAACACAACACTATAATGGTTTACTCATTCATATTGAAGCTTATGACATATGTTAAATTCAGATGCCACAATTGAAGAAGGTGCACTATTTCTCAGATGGATGTGCTGGCCAATATAAGAACAGATACAACTTCACAAATCTCTGTTACCATGAAGAGGATTTTGGTCTGTCTTGTGAATGGCACTTCTTTGCTACATCCCATGGCAAAAATGCATGTGATGGGATTGGAGGAACAGTGAAAAGAGCTACTGCTCGTGCCAGTTTGCAGAGAACTACAGAGAGGCAAATTCTTACACCAGAACACATGTTTCAGTTTTGTGAAGAAAACTTGAGCAAGAAGATAAATTTTTTCTTTGTAACTACAGCTGATTTGAAAGATGCAGAAGAACGGTTGGAACATCGATTCAAGGATAGTAGGGCTATTCCTGGAACTCAGAAATATCATAGATTTGTTCCCCTAAACAAGGAAGAACTGATGGTGTATCCCATTTCAAGTGGCATTGGAGAAAAGAAAAGAATAAGGAAAAGTCATTTTACTAATGAACCTGCAATGCTTGGTAACCTAAAATGTGTCAAACCAGGAGAGTATGTTGGCTGCATTTATGACATACAAGTTTGGTATGGAATTGTGGAGGAATATTGTGAAGAGTTTGATGATTTCACTGTGAACTTTCTACATCCCTCTGGTCATCAGGATCAAGTGCATATTATTATCCATCAAACAAGGATTCACGTGCAGTGCCAGGACATCATATATTAACTGTAATGAGTTGTCCTACCCTAAGAGGAGGCAGCAGAATTCAATACATTTTTCCACAAAAAGAAATTGATGAGAGCATCGAGCATGCAAAAATTGTATTAGGCTAGCACATGAATCCTCTAAGTAGGTCTTCCCCTTTCACTATTATAACTATTATTGCCAGTGTAGATTAGCAGTGAAATACAATTTTACATTTTTTGCCTTTGTTTTTATATCTATAAAAAATGTAATTTTAATTTCTATAGGTCAAATTATGAGCTTAAGTGTGAAAAAATAGGTAGAATTGACGCACAACTTATGAATATGGTGTTCACTTATATGTTAGTTACATGAAAAATACTAACATAAACAAACTTTTTTTTGCTGATTCTAATAGCCAATGCCTATGCCTTCATTTTTTACATTTAAAAAAAAAATTCTCATTTGATACCCCAGAGGTCAAATTGTGACCTCAAATTTTGGTTATAGTATAACTTTTTTATTTTTCAACCTAGAGTTCTAAAACTTGCATATTTGGATTCCTTGTTGTTTTCTGATTCTAAATATATATACTTTTATATAATTGTGACCATTATTACCCAAGTTATGGGTCGCCAAATGTTAGTGACCTCGCAAGTGACCTCAAATTTCCCGAGGTCATATCTCTTGAACCGTTGGTCGGATTGACCTTATAATTTCAGAAATGGATTCAGGGCCCACAAACTCCCTATAAACCAAATTTCAGCAAAATCTGAGAGATGAGGGTGTTAGGCACTGGTTGATCTGACAGAGAATGACCCATGTACCCTAGATGAAGACTAAAAAAGTGCATAACTTAACATGTTATTACATTATCATTTGTATAATTTAGGTCTCGGGGGTATGGGGGTAGAGCCCCCGTAAAGATCATGCATCACAAATTGATCAGTATAGGGTTCACTTTGTGATGCATGATCTTTACAAGGGCTCCACCCCCATACCCCTGAGACCTAAATTATACAAATGATAATGTAATAACATGTTAAGTTATGGTAATTGTATACAACATCCCCCTCACCTCAATTTTATGAAATTGACTTAACAATTGATGTAAAACCTTTATTTATAGCATGTAATTACTTTATTTAACGTATCCCATTAGGGTATATCTTAGGGTTAGGTTAGGTTGGTTTCCAAAAATAAAGTAATTACATGCTATAAATAAAGGTTTTACATCGATTGTGAAGTCAATTTCATAAAATTGAGGTGAGGGGGGATGTATACAATTACCTAAAAAAGAAATATATATATATATATATATACAAGTAAGAGTAGTACCTAAAATTAGATTAGGTTAGGATAGTTTTACGGTGTATATATAATATATACAATATTCATTTTACTACATATATATAAATGTATGTGTATATACCTTTTAGGTCACTCATATTGACTATTTCTACAATTTCCATAATTTATATATCAATGGATTCATTTTTACATCGCGAATGCGCCCTAGATAGTCTCTACTGAAGGAATTACCCGCATTTTAGGGTATTTTTTCATACTTATACCCCAAAACAAACTTCATGTCCTAACTTAGTTTTGGGCCAGTTCTCTCACTTGGGACTATCCAAATCGCATTCCTGGTGTAATAACGAATCCATTGATCTATAAATTATGGGAATTGAAGAGACCGGAGTGATAGTAAAAAATTTACCCAAATAAACACTAAAAACAAGACGACGACGTAAACAGGAACAAATTTACATTCTCTGAATTTGACCACGGACAATATACCAGCACATCATAAGAAATAATTTAACCACAGATTCTATACTCATGCCCTTTCATTTGTTTCTCAATTAGCCTAAGCACCATACATGTAATTCATGTAAATATACATGTATTGTTAAAAACCTATAGAAAAGGGCCCCCCCAAAATAAAATTATCCTCAGGCCCCAAGTACAGTTAATCCGCCCCTGCTTAAATCATCATCTGATGAAAGTTAAGAAAGTTAGCAAACGCATTATTTTTGTCAAGACTACATAAGAACATAAGAAATTTTTATAGTGGGCACACTAGGGGCCACTTCAGCCCATCGAGGTGGCTCCACTAGGTAAAAACTGACTGTACATTGGCAATAACCAATTTTTACAAAACTAATTAAGTATCAATTTAAAACTAATTAATTATCAATCCAGAGGATGTCATAATAGGCTACTATCCACAAATATGTTACACACTATATCTATTTATAACTGACATGCAAATATATCAGATCCAAAGATCCAGTCAATTTCATTATGGTACCCATCAATATCAATAGACTCAGAAACTTTAGGTAAACTTCGGGATATTCTAAACTTTCTAATTCCGTGTACCAAATAGAAAACGCCTAAAGTTCCCAGAATGGCCTTTTCTTATCTTTAATCAATTTTGATTAGGTCACGCTTCCAACTAGGTCTATTACCTAGTTGAACCTAAGCTGCTTGATTGATTGATTGATTGTTTGAAGTTTTATATGGAGGAGCTCAGCCAATAAGGCTATTTACATCCTCCAAGACCAAAACACCTTGTTCCAGGAGAACTTCCACTGTTCCTACATCAAGCCTAAGCTGCTTCTTTTTGATTGATTGATTGTTTGAAGTTTTATATGGAGGAGCTCAGCCAATAAGGCTATTTACATCCTCCAAGACCAAAACACCTTGTTCCAGAAGAACTTCCACTGTTCCTACATCAAGTGCTGGGTCTATTATTATTGGGATGAGACAGCAATAGACTGCTTCTTTTTCTTCTTCTTCTACTTGTTATAGTTCTTGGGTGGTGTGAGTATCCAAAATTAAAATGGTCACCTACTTCTCCCAGAGACAGTCCTCAATTGCTTCAAAAAAAAAAAATCTTTATTGCGCATCATTCACAATCCATAGCATAACCAGTACATACAAGTACAATCTTACGTATTATACACTGAACTTAATACAAAAATAAGGACAACAAGCCACTTAACCTAACATACAAGTACAAAAATAAGGACAGCATAGCCATTTAACCAATTTTAGCCAATTTTGAAAAAATTGTAAAAAGTAGAATGCAACGATATTTAGAATCCTACAATTTATTATCTCCAAATCAATATGGCTTTCGTAATAATAAAATAACGGAAATGGCTATTTTAAATCTTATGGAAAATGCAAATATAGCTAAAGAGAACAAAGAAATAATTATATCAATATTTATGGATTTCAGTTAATAAATTATATTGTTTCGGCTTTAGAGGAGCACTCAGTGATTGGTTTAAAAGTTATTTGTCCAATAGATATCATTTTCTATCAATAAATAAAGTTTGCTCAACGAAAGCGCTTGTCAAACATAGTGTGCCACAGGGCTCAGTTCTGGGTCCACTGTTATTTTTATTTATATAAATGACCTTCCACATTCATCTGATATACTGAACTTCATAATGTTTACAGATGATACAACTGTGTGTTTTTCTTGCAAAGATGTTAATTCAGCTAAGAATATATTTAATTCAGAATCCATCAATGTAATGAAATGGCTGACCACCAATAAACTCTTCCTAAATACCAATAAAACAAATTTAATGATTTTTACTAATAAAAGAAATGTATATCTTGAACTTAATGTTAATGAAATCACTATAAAGAAGTGTACTGTAGCAAAATTTCTTGGTGTAATGCTAGATAAGAATTTGCAATGGAGTGATCATGTAAATTATATCGCGAAAAAGATTTCAAGGAGCGTTGCTATAATGTTTAAACTTAGAAATGTAGTCCCTAAGCAGGTTTTATTGACTCTTTATCATACTCTTGTTCTTCCTTATATAACGTACTGCACCCTTGTTTGGGGAACTCCGCTAACAACGCATTAAATGGTAGCATTGTCATCCAAACACGAGCAATAAAGTTATTATCTGATGCTGATTTCCTTGATCACTCTAGTGCATTATTTAAAGAGCTAAACTTACTAAAGCTCAATGATATAACCAAACTGGCACATTTCATTTTTATTTACGAGTGTAAGAACAAAATCATTAATTTACAATGGGTAAATAGATATTTTGTAACTCATCAAGAAATCCACTCGTATCAGACCAGAAATAGATCAAAGCTTGTTATACCTCAATTTAGATTGTCTTCATCTCAAAAACTACACATTTTCATTGAATTGAAACTATGGAATGACTTAAATACCGATATAAAAAAATATTGTGAATGTAAATTTGTTTAAAACCAAGTTGAAATCCCGATTAATAATGGCATACTAACAAAAATTTTGAAAACACATTTCTTGGGATTGTTAATTTCTTATCTCTTATGTATAATATTGGTTTCTTTGTATGGTATTGGTATAATACCTTCAATGGTGACCTTGCATTTGTCATGTCAGTAGTTATAGTTTAAGATTAATACATACTTTAACTATTAATAATGCTTATTTACTTATTTATTTATTTATTATTAATTAATGACAACTAGCTGTTTATTTTTAATAAAAGCCCAGTAAAGCCTAAATCTTAAGGGCCAAATTAAATAAAATAAATAATCGAGCTTCACAATTATTTATGTCATTGTAAATTGTTAAAGGAATGTCTGGTGGTAACCCAACATACAAATACAATCTTATTGTAACACAACTTAATATACAAAACGTCATCACATTGCAATTGTTTGCAGAATTACTTTCAAGAAGGCTTATGTTTTCTTTAAAATAATATAATTTTCTTGTGGGTCATATCCAGCACCATCCAGGAGAGTGGGTAAATTGAGAGTATGTACACCAGTGGCGTATCCTGATCAGCTGCTTTGGTTTATCGCACTTATTCATATATAAAACTTGGTTGAATGATTTGTTCTTATGTAGCTTAGCGAGAAATAGGAGGACGAAAAGATGGTACATGTTTATTTACAGAGGTTTCGGAAAAGTTGTTTCCATCATCAGTGCTAAAAAGTTTAAAAACAAATAGAAATAAATAAGTATAATAAACAAAAACGAACAATATATTAAAATGGCGCGACAATTAGCGATATTTAATAATATGGTTACAATATATATTAAATAAGAAGATTAAAAATGAAATGATATAAAGTATAAAAGTATGGACAATAAGTGAAATATAAAACGGTTAAAAGGTGAAACAGAATTGAAGGGGTTCTTACCAAATTGTTAACGTAATGAGAGACTAATTGTACAGAAGATTGAGAATGGTTGCTTGTTGAAAAAATTCCATATTAGAAAGATGGAGCCTGGCGGAGTGATGGTGGATTTCTTTTGAGTTTAAGAGTTTATTTGGCGATGTTTAAATTGAAAGCGGAACTATTAATTCTCGCTAATTGTCGCGCCAATATATTGTTCGTTTTTGTTTATTATACTTATTTATTTCTATTTGTTTTTAAACTTTTTAGCACTGATGATGGAGATTGAACTTTTCCGAAACGTCTGTAAATAAACATGTAGCATCTTTTCGTCCTCCTATTTCTCGCTATATATCTATATATATACCTTACAACCTTACCGTACAAAGGTTTCGCGCGATGATTTCTCATTTCGCGAAGGTCAAGCTTTCGCCCCTCCTCTCGAGTTGGCCTGGTGAAGTAGTGAGTTCGATTCTTGCGCTCTTCACCCCTCATAGCCAGGTACGCCCGGCTCATCGGGGATTGTTCTGAGCCAGGCGTCTAGTCTTCTTTTGAAGATTTCCACTGCAACTACCTTCATTTTTCTTAGGTCTTTGGGCAACTGATTAAACAGTTTTGGTCCTCTCACTACAAAACTATTTTCTTTCAGGGTTAAGGATGTTCCCTGTCTCGCCTTCAATTTGGGAATACGACACACTACCGTTTCTACTTTCCACCGTTGTTTGGGGAGTTATAGGATTCAGAGTAAGATTAGGGACTAATTTCTCCATTATTTTCCAAGTGTAAATAATGGTGTATCTCTCTCTTCTCCTCTCCAGTGAATATAGGTCTAGTTCGCGTAACCTTTCCCAGTAATTTAGTTCTTTGCACCCATTGATCTTGGCTGTGAAGCTTCTCTGGATCCCTTCCAGCTGTCTAATGTTTTCTTTTTTATATGGGTGTGGTGATTTCGGTATAGAGTATCCGATGTTATCTGTTTAAAGGTGTATTATTATTTTTATCCGCTACTGTATCTAATGTTATATTTTTCTGTTTCAGAATTATGTTGTTGAAGTTTTTTGTGTAATAGAGGCTGAATTACTGTAATCTCTCAATCGAGCCTTATGACAATTTATTACACAAAATTATCTGAAGCATGGGTCGGATTTTGCGTCCTGTTGACACTGCATCTGCTACTGGCACTACTCCTAGCAAGTTAGACATACTCATCAATTATATTTCACATAATGTATTTGAGTACATTTCTCAGTGTCAGACCTATGATGAAGCCATTGAACTTCTACACGCTACGTATATTAAGCCAAAGAATGAGGTTTTTGCTCGGCACCTCCTTGCCAGCAGGCGCCAGCTACCCGACGAATCTATCGACGACTATGTTCGAACTCTGAACAAACTGACTGTTGATTGTAACTTTACAGCTGTAACTGCCAAGCAACATCAAGAAGAGTATACTCGCGACGCTTTCATTAACGGTCTCTTGTCAACTTCAATCAGACAACGACTTCTAGAAAACAAGAAGCTGGACTTCTCATCTGCTATCGACCAAGCGCGAGCATTAGAATTAGCCCAGCGCAATGCTGATTGTTATTCTGAACTGCCTTCTCAACTTGCAGCCTCGACCTCTATTCAATCAAAGGGTAACCCTGATATGCAGGACCATGACTCATCAGTTAATACTAGTGATACTTCAGTTATAGCCACAACCGTTAAAGCTAATCAGAAATGCTACTTTTGCGGGAACCGTCGCCATCCACGCAGTAGGTGTCCTGCCCGTGAAGCAGTGTGTAATAGATGCCAGAAGAAGGGTCATTTCATGAAGGTGTGCCGTTCTGCGGCTGTCAGTGCTTCGGCTACAATGGATAGTCCAGTTTTGGCGTTATATCAGCGGCTACTCCATCGTGTTTATCTAAATCGAGTATATATATATCGGTCGATGGACATTTGTTAAATGCTTTAATCGATACAGGTAGTTCACAGAGTTTTATACCTCAAGAAACGGCGCATAAATTGAACTTAAAACAGTATCCGTGTTCCAGCAGTGTACATATGGCGTCTACCTCATTCAGTTTCGCAATTAAGGAATTCTGTAAGGAAACCCTAATAGTGAGGGGATTGGAGTATCCTGAATCGAACCTCCTCCTAATGGAGAATCTGTGTGCTGACGTTGTCCTTGGTCATGACTTCCTGTCTTACATGAAGACGTCAACGTTAAATTTGGAGGAAGTAAACCATCCCTCAACATCTGTGGGCTGGCTTCTGTAAAAACAAGCTCTCCGTCGCTATTCAGCAATCTATCTGAAGATTGCGCTCCTATTGCAACGAAATCTAGATGTTCCCCCGACGATGAGAAGTTCATTGCAGCCGAGACCGACCGCCTACTGAGAGAAGACATTATTCAACCTAGCACTTCTCCATGGCGAGCACAAGCGTTTGTTGTGAGTGGAGAAACTCGTAAGAAGAGAATGGTAATAGACTATTCCCAGACAATTAACAAATACACATACCTTGACGCTTACCCTCTACCTCGAGTGGACAACCTCGTCGGTAAAATTTCTCAGTATCGCTATTACAGTACTTTTGACCTAACTAGCGCGTATCATCAAATTCCTATAAGTGATAATGACAAACCTATGACAGCCTTTCAATCAGGTTCAAAACTGTATGAATTCTGTCGTATTCCATTCGGTGTTAAGAATGGTGTAGCATGCTTTCAAAGAATCATGGACGATTTTGTATCCCGTTATCAGTTGACAGATACCTTTGCTTACCTGGATGACATCACTATATGTGGCATGACGAAGGACTTGCACGATCGGAATCTGAAACGATTTATGAATGCTGCCGATGAGTTTGGCTTGACTCTCAACATGACAAAAAGTGTCTTCTCCATTACATCTATTAAATTACTTGGTTACCTTATATCTGATGGTAATATCAGACCCGATCCTGACCGTCTATAGCCCCTAATGGACCTTCCCGTTCCTCATGATGCTAAAGCTCTGAAGCGTGTTATGGGGCTACTGTCTTATTACTCTCAGTGGATCCGAAACTACTCGAGTAAAATTAGATCATTGGCTGAGGCCAAATCTTTTCCATTGTGTGAGGATGCTAAACTAGCTTTTTCTAACCTGAAGCATAATATATTGTAGTCTGTTGTTCAAACTATTAGAGATGACATACCTCTTGTCATAGAAACCGATGCATCTGATTCTGGTCTGGCAGCTACCTTGAGCCAAGAAGGAAAACCGGTTGCCTTTTTCTTGAAATCATTGAATAACAGTGAGCGAAACTATCCGGCTGTTGAAAAAGAGACTTTGGCTATAATAGAGGCACTCCTTAAATGGAAACATCATTTAACTGGCAGACACTTTACTCTAATCACTGACGAAAAATCTGTTTCGTTCATGCTGGATCAAAAACACAACAGTAAGATAAAAAATGATAAAATTCTACGTTGGAAATTGAAATTGACATGCTTTGATTTTGACATTCAGTATCGTCCTGGACGTGATAATGTAGCGGCTGATGCACTCTCACGCGTGTTTTGCTCTGCTGTGGACTCTATGTACTAACTAAACTTCATAACGACCTGTGTCATCCCGGTGTCACTAGGATGTATCATTTTGTCCGATCGCGTAACCTTCCATTTTCTGTTGAAGAAGTGCGGCGTACCACTGCATCCTGCCCGGTCTGTTCCGAGAGCAAACCGAGATTTCACAAGCCTAACTTAACGCCTATAATAAAGGCTACTCAACCGTTCGAGCGACTTTCAATGGATTTTAAGGGTCCTCTACCGTCAGTTTCTCCTAACAAGTATTTACTTACTGTTATTGATGAATATTCCCGTTACCCGTTCGCTTTTGCTTGCAAGGATGTCTCCTCTCAAACTGTAATTCGCTGTCTCTATCAAATATTTGCATTGTTCGGTATGCCTGCTTACGTACATTCGGACAGGGGTACTGCATTTATGTCTCAAGAGCTAAAGAACTTTCTACACTCTCGTGGCATTGCCACTAGCAGAACAACTCCCTACAACCAACAGGGTAACGGACAATGTGAGAGATATAATGGCATAATATGGAAGACGATAATACTAGCCCTAAAATCTCGCAATTTGCCTGTTAACAGCTGGGAACTCGTTCTTACTGATGCTCTCCACTCGGTGCGATCATTGTTGTGTACGTCTACTAATTGTACACCTCATGAGCGTCTGTTTACCTATGCTAGGCGTTCTTCTACAGGTTGTACTGTACCTTCCTGGCTCTCCTTTCCTGACAGCAAGGTTTTCCTTAAGTAACATGTGCGTAGTTCTAAATACGATCCTCTGGTCGTGGAAGCGGAAGTTCTTGAAGCAAATTCTCATTATGCCCATATACGCCTGGCTAACGATAAAGAGAGTACTGTGTCAGTGAGAGACCTAGCACCACGCGGCATTTCATCGTCTGAATCTACACGCTCTGAACACTCTCTCACGCCTCATCCAGACTCTCACGACCAACCGCAGCCACAGAGTAGTAACGAGCCTACGGACTGTCCAGAGGAACCTATCGTTATTGAAGACGCCGTCCAAGACTGCTTGCGCGTCGGTGAACAGACCGATCACGTTCCCGTACCAGAACCGATTGTACTGCGCAGGTCTCAACGTGTGAGGCGCAACCGAATCGCCTGAATTTATAATTACATTTAGCATTTACTATTATTCTATAAAGTTACTTTTCCATATGTGGGAGAATGTGGTGATTTCGGTATAGAGTATCTGATGTTATCTGTTTAAAGGTGTATTATTATTTTTATCCGCTACTGTATCTAATGTTATATTTTTCTGTTTCAGAATTATGTTGAAGTTTTTTGTGTAATAAAGGCTGAATTACTCTAATCTCTCAATCGAGCCTTATGACAATGGGGATGTTAGGACCGAGCAGTATTCCAATTTGGGTATTATCAGGGTTTTCAGTAGAGGAATCATTACATTCCTATCCCTTCGTTTAAAGGTTCTCAATATCTGACCAGTTATTCTCTTTGCTCTGTTTACTGCGATCTTATTTTGTGTTTCAAATTTCGTATCATCTGTCATTACAACCCCTAAATCTTTTGCTCTGGAATTTCTCTGAATTTCCTGTCCATTTGGGGTATAATATTCCACGCACTTTAGGTCTTCTCTTTTTCTGTACCATAATAGCTGAAATTTCACCGTGTTAAACTTCATATTGTTGTCTTCCGTTCACTTGTAGATTCTGTTTATGTCCGTTTGTAGAGATCCTATGTCTTCTGGGTTTCTTATTTTTCTACTGATCTTTGTGTCATCCGCAAAGGATGTTACTGTGCTGTCTCTGGTAACGTCCTCATCTATGTCAGTTAGCATGATTATGAAGAGTAGTGGAGCTAATACTGTTCCTTGTGGTACTGAGTTGAGGACCTCTGATTCTGATGAAGATACTCCTTGTACTGTAACGACTTGCCGCCGCTCACTAAGGAAATTATATATCCATTTCCCTACTTTTCCTGTTATTCCCATATATTTCAGTTTATGTATCATACTTTGAGTTAGCCTTTATCGCTTCTATAGCGTCGTCTTCTTTTTTTGTATGCTTCTCGATTAGTTCCTGTACGACGACATCGATACTCTGCAGTTTATCATTTAATATTTTTCTGATGTTGTTATCTTTACAATTACTTAATTTTGCAGTCACTCTTTTTCTTTTTCGAAACAATGCCCTCTTTTGTCTTTCGAACCTGCTTCTCTTTCCTCTTTGTTGTATCTTTGGAACATGTTTTTCCACAATTTATAACGTCTTCTCCTCTAACGTCATTAGCATCTCCTCCTTTGTCTTGGTCTCGAAAATGGTTTTCCAATCTATTACTTCCATGCTGGATGTCACATCTTCCCAGTTTATAGCTTTGGAGTGAAAATTAAAAATTTCGAATTTGCTTCTTTCTGTTGTGGGTGTTCTTTCCTTTCCTGTTGCCTTCATATTAGTTGTTATTTCAATGATGTTGTGGTCCGATATCATAGTTGGGAATATTTCTACATTATTAATTAGATTACTGTTGTTTGTGAATACCAAATCTAGGCAGTTGTATTTTCTTGTGTTTTCTGTTATTTCTTGCGTTAACATAAATTCATCAGCTAGAGCTAGTAGCATTTTTACCTGCTCCTGGTCTCCTCGTGTGCCCCCCCTTGTCCTGATGTATACACATATTTTTTCCTATCCTTTTATATTTCATGAATGGGAAATTAAAATCACCACAGAGAAAAATATTTGGGGTTGGAGAGTGTAGATCTTTTACCAAGTTTCTTACCTCTGTAATGGAATCTGAAAATTTTGAGGTTGGCGTGTTTGGGGGTCTGTACATTACAATTAGTACCATATTTAATTTTTAAATTTTTGCTGCTACACATTCTACGTAGTTGTTTGAGGTACTTATAGCCATTTCTGCTATGTGCCTTTCGCGTGTGTAAATAGCACATCCTCCTTTACGTCTCATTGTTCTGTCGCTCGGAGGATGTTATAGTTGTCAATTTGTATTTCTTTTTTGTCAATACAGGACTCACAATTTTCACAGTTCGCCTGGCAGTCCTTTAGATGAGTTTCCATGAGGCATGCAAAGTCTGCTCCGGCTTTTTGCATGAGTCCTTCCAGGTATACAACTTTGTTCGACAGTCTAAATTTCAGCCTCCTTCGATTAGTATTTAACCTATTATAAAAATCACTTAAATTGTTTCCCTTGACCATAAAATTCATGTGTACATTATATTTCCCTTTTGAAATGAAACGCTCTCCTTTTCTTAGGCTTTAATCAACTTAATTGAACAACATTTCTGTTAATATAAATAACAATAATATAGTTACTGTAGTGACCGGTAGTGACACTATATGCAGATACAGTACAATAATCAGAATTAAGTTACACAACGAAATAATTATAGACTCACCTCAAGTATAGAACAACAGTTCCAGACAATATTCTAGATAGCCAGTAATAGTCGTTAGTCTAGCAGTTGTCAGTCTATTAGTTAGTCAATAGCTATATCAGTATATCTAGATAGGCTAGTAGTTCACACTAGTACAACGACAATCAACACTACATCCATAATCGCAATGCTAATGATCATCCCAAAACATCATCGCTGCATATCCCCCCTAATCCGTCAAAACCAGTGCTGCCAGATCAATATTAGTTTTTATTATTGTGGCGGATTGGTGTGACTAAAAGTCTGCAGATAGACACACCAAAAAAAACACCTTAACAATAAAAACTAATATTGATCTGGCAGCACTGGTTTTGACGGATTAGGGCGGCATTTGATACTGTTCCTCATGCAAGATTGTTGGTAAAAGTTAGAGCCTATGGTGTAAGAGGTCATATAGCTGACTGGATAGAAGATTGGCTGAGAAACAGAAAACAGAGTTCATCTAAATGGAAATAAGTCTACTTGGAGACCCATATTGAGCAGAGTCCCACAGGGAGATGAGATTTAATGTTGATAAGTGCAAGGTTATGCATATTGGGCCAAAAAATCCAGAATTTGAATACAATATGAATGGAATTTGGATTAAAAATGATAAGGAGAAAGACTTGGGTGTCACTGACTAATGAACTTAAACCCTCAAATCACTGTATGGAAATCAGAAATAAAGCAAATGCTAGACTCAATCTCATGCAGAGACACATTGAATACAAATCACCCAGTATTATAAAGCAACTATACATTTCATATGTGAGACCCCTCCTTGAATACTGTATTCAATTTAATAGTCTGTGATAGCGTGGGGTAGACACCACAGTTAGGTTACTTAGGTTCTAGCAAACAATCAAAAGCACTTACCGGTGCGTTGAATTAGATATTCCTTTGGGAGCCTACCATTAGATTTCTGTGTCCCACAAACAGCCACCTAACTCTCTCTTACATTACCAATTTAGAAGCTATAGACATTACCCCTAACTATACTTAAGTACGAACAACTTCCTACCCCATTTGTCACCTTAGAAACACCACCTAATTACACTCAGCACCAACGATTAGGTCAGATAGGAAAAAACATCTCTAGGCTAGCCCAAACAATACGAACAGCCGCGTTGGTTCGTTTATGCCTTGTTGTTGCCATTCAGCTTAGCTTTTAGTGATATTTCTCCTTTCGTGACTTTTAGACTATATATATATATATTATATATATACAGTGGTGGGCACGCGCAACAATTTTTGTAGCGCCGCAACCGCAACCGCAACTCTGCTGAAATAGTTGCGCCGCACGCGCAAGCGCAACCCTTTTCAAAAAGTTGCGCCGCAAGCGCAAGCGCAACCAAAAATGTTGCGCCGCAAGTTGCGCCGCAACTTTTTGCGGCGCAACTGCCCACCTTTGCATTTAACGTATATCTGCAGTGGTGGGCACGCGCAACAATTTTTGTAGCGCCGCAACCGCAACCGCAACTCTGCTGAAATAGTTGCGCCGCACGCGCAAGCGCAACGCTTTTCAAAAAGTTGCGCCGCAAGCGCAAGCGCAACCAAAAATGTTGCGCCGCATAATATATATATATATATATATATATATATATATATATATATATATATACATATACACTAGTGATGGATCGAGTGGTCGGTTTTTCACAACCGCGGTTGCGGTTGTGTTTGCGGTTGTCGAATTTTTTCCAACCGCGGTTGCGGTTGCGGTTATCATATACTAGGAAAAATGCGTAATTATTAACTGGATTTAGCCACTATAGTGCGATTTAGCCACACTTGGTACATAATATATACTAAATAGTATTTATTTAGTAAATACCTTATGTTGAACACAAGTTTTGCAATACACCGCTACCGCTATTTGTGTGTTGCAAAACTTGTGTTCAACATAAGGTATTTACTAAATAAATACTATTTAAATGAAGTATATTCTAAACTTATATAGCTATTATGAAAGAATAGGTCAAATTAATTAAAACCATATTTTGCACTAAGTGTGTTACCAGGATGAGGGACGAGGACCCATCGCACTGTTCATCCCACCTACCACTTTCCCCAGCCTCCACCCATTGGAAAGTTATGGATTATGATTCATTTGAAAAACTGATGTCAAACTTAATGACAGGCAGTGTGAATTTCAAGAATAATATTTTTGCTGCATTTTCACCTTTCAAGCGGCAACGCCTCTCATCGTACAACGTTCCCGCTCCACGCATAAGGAGACCCATCATTTTCTTTTTAAAAAAAGAAATATTTCTAATTAACCTAAAATTAAAATTAACTAAGCTTTTACAACCGCAACCGCACTTATGGAACGGCGGTTGCGGTTGCGGTTACGGTTGCGGTTGTGAATTTTTGTGCGGTTATTCGATCCATCACTAATACACACACACGTCACCTCATAGTCCCTATTTGATACAAGATATTGAAAAACTGGAAAAAGTACAGAAACGAGCAACAAGAATGATCCCATCTCTAAGACAATTGACATATAAGGAAAGACTGGCGTATCTAAGCATGTTCTCATTAAAAAGGAGGAGGTTAAGGGGTGATATGATAGAGGTGCATAAAATGATAAAAGGGTTGGATAAGATAGATTTTGAGTCTCTTTTCATTAAAGATCACAATAACCAGACTAGAGGTCATAGTATGAAATTATTTAAGCCAAGATATAGAACAAATTTAAGAAAACATAGTTTTACAAACAGAGTACCGTATTTTTCGGTGTATAAGACGCACTTTTTTTTCCAAAAAAAGGGGTCTCAAAATCACTCTGCGTCCTATACACCGAAGGTCATAATATTACCTTTGGTAATTATGTGTAAAGAGTCACTCAGTCATTTTACACACCAAAATACATTTTTCTAGTAGTATTTGATGTGATTTGTTCAAATCTGACCTCCAACAAAGTTATAGCACTTTGAAGTTTGGTTCATTTTCAAGGGAAATGGAGGTCAAAATCTAAGCAAAACACATCAAATATTACTAGAAAAATGTATTTTGGTATTAACCTAACCTTACCTAACCTAGCCCTATGCAGAGCTGGGCAATAAATACATTGAATGTATTTAAATACTAAATACTAAATACATGGGAGAAATGTATTTAAATACTAAATACTAAATACATTTTACGAATGTATTTAGATACTAAATACAAAATACACCAATTGTATTTAAATACATTTGTAAATACATTTTAAATACATACAAATTTTAACATATGCATTCACTAATTCATGTTTTGATAAATTTCTACTTTAGGGGACACGGTGAATTTCGAAATAAATACACCACTCGATAGATCAGACGATTTTAAAAGCTTTTTCATCAATGAATTTTCCATCGCAAATTGGATTGATTGCAACGAGTTAGTTACACAGGCCCACTTAAGGCAGAGCCGTTTTGTACGATTATTCGGTCAATTTCAAGATATTTTTTGATGTCTAAAAAAACACTTACCTTCAGATGAGTGTACAGATTCGTTGTAGCATTGCTTGCAGCAGAGACTTCGTTTTTACACAGCAAGCAGGTGCACTTTACCTTATTACCGTCTTTAGATTTAATTTTAAAGTATTTTCCATCAAACAGAGGGTGCACTAAATTGTTATCTGCAGATATATCACTGTTTGATTCACCGGATTTGCTTGTTGAAGCCATGACACGCACACGATAAAGAAATCAACCGCTTTCGACTAAGAGTGGCACACAACTGATTGAACTGACACGTTGAAACATGAACCAAGCTGTACTACACTGTCGACGCGTCGTACTGTGCTAGTACAGAACGTGTATTAAACCAATAAAAGTATTTACATTTTTATATTTTGAGTATTTAAATACATTGTATTTAAATACTCATTAAAGTATTTAAATACTATATTTAAATACATGAAAAACAATGTATTTATAAATACAGTTCTAAATACACAAATGTATTTAAATACTGCCCAGCTCTGGCCCTATGTGGTGCCGCGTTTGTTAGCGGGCTAAAGATAAAGTAAAGGCCAATTTGAGGCTTTATTCAACATAAACATAGCATAGATCTGAAACACAGAAAACAATAATTAGTAAAGACTTGTTACACAGAAAACAATAATTAGTAAAGACTTGTTACACAGAAAACAATAATTAGTAAAGACTTGTTACACAGAAAACAATAATTAGTAAAGACTCATTACAGTCCTCTCTTCTTTTATAATACGTGATACATTGCACGGTAAGAAACAAAACGACAAGTTCAAGATATTTTGGAAGAAAGAAGAGTCTACAAGTTTAGGCGTTGAGCTGGGTAACTGATTCGAGTGCTTCTTCTCAGAGGGGGACTCGTCTCGGAGGTTACTGACACAGGTGGGCCTCTCTCGACTTCGACTGGAGTCGCTTCGACGGGAGCTGTTGGGACCGTGTGTCGGCGGATCTCAGCGGGTTCTGAGTCGTCCGTTAGCGGGGTGGAATTGATTGGCGGACTGGGTACGGGGGGTTCATAGTGATTCGTGTCATCCGTATTGCTACGTCCCGCCGGTGCCAGGTCCCTGATGGATACGGTATCTTCTCTCCCATTCGGATGCCGTATAAACGCGTAGTTGGGGTTTGCCTCAATTAACTCAACTTCCTCGACGAGGGGGTCGTTCTTGGATCGGCGAATGAATTGGCGAAGGAGTACAGTTCCCGGAGAAGACAGCCACGTCGGTAGTGCAGAACCGGTAGAAGTACGCCGCGGGTGCGTGAATAGACGCTCGTGAGGAGTTTCGTTCGTGGCCGTACACAGCAGCGATCTAATCGAGTGCAGCGCGTCTGGTAGGACGGACTCCCATTGCGACATCGGCAACCCGCGATCTTCTATGGCTAGTTTGATGGTGTTCATGATGATTCCATTGTAACGTTCGCATTGCCCGTTTCCTTGGGGGTGATACGGCGTTGTGCGACTAGTCGCGATACCATGTTTAGTTAGGAACAGTTTTAGTTCCGAAGACATAAACGATGTCCCTCGATCTGTGTGGATGTAAGAGGGAGTTCCGAAGGTAGAAAATAACTCGGTGAGACGGGCGATAACGGTTGACGTGTTCGTATCACGGCACGGGAAGGCAAAAGGAAAGCGTGAATACTCGTCGATTACTGTTAGGATGTAAGGTCGCGAAGTTGCGCTCGGAAGCGGGCCTTTAAAGTCGATGTTAAGTCGGTCAAACGGGGACATGGCCCGTATTAAGTGACTAACTTCTGGTTTATAGTACTGTGGCTTACATTTAGCGCATGTTTGGCATTCCGACGTAACTCGTTTGATGTCATCCACTGAGAATGGTAGGTTCCTAGCTCTCACAAAATGAGTCATTCGGCGGACTCCTGGGTGTATCAGATTAACATGCAGCTGGGCGAGGGATATTCTTGGAGTAGCAGCGCAAAAGGATCGCGACAATGCGTCTGCGGCTCGGTTCTCGGGGCCCGGTCTGTATTTTATTGTGAATGAGTAGCCGGCTAGTTCTACACGCCAACGGAGAATCTTATCGTTCTTAATACGACCAGTAGCTTTTCCATCGAACATGAAAGATACGCTCCGCTGGTCGGTGACGACAGTAAAGTGTCGATAAGCTAAGAAGTGCTTCCACTTGCGAATGGATTCGATTACAGCGTATGCCTCCTTTTCAACGATGTGATGGCGACGTTCTGTGTTATTCAGAGCGCGAGAAAAGAACGCCACCGGGCGGCCGTTCTGGGTGAGGGTGGCTCCGATTGCTGAAGAGGAAGCGTCCGTCTCCACAGTGAACGGCAGTTCTTCATCGATTGAACCGACGACAGCTTTCGAGATATCATCTTTGAGTGTTTGGATCGTTGATACTTCCTCGCGAGTTAATGGGAATGATGAAACGTTGAGCAGAGGTTTGATCTTGAGGGAATAGTTCTGAATCCATTTAGCATAGTATGCGAATAGTCCGATTACGCGTTGTAGAGACGACTTGTTGCGAGGAGTTTGAAGTTCTTGTAGTGGCCGGAGGCGTTCGGGATCGGGCCGCAATACGCCATGAGAGATAGAATATCCGAGCAGGTGCACTGATGTCATCGAAAGCTTGCATTTTTCCTTGTTTAGACTCAGATTTACTCGTTTAGCGGCTTCCCAGAAATGTCGAAGGTTCTCATCGTGCTCTTCCCAAGTGGTTCCGCAGATGGTGAGATCGTCGAGGTAGGCGTATGTTGATGATAAGTTGTTCGAGGATATGAATTCGTTCATGACGCGCTGGAAGGCCGCGGCTCCGTTAGTTACTCCCATAGGGATCCTTCTGAATTGGTATAGATTTCCGTCAGCCTCGAATGCTGTGAAAGGTCGTTCAGACGGATCGATTTCTACCTGGTAGTATGCGCTTGACAGATCAATTACGCTGTAGTATTTGTGTTGTGAGACTTTGTTGGCTATATCATCGATTCGCGGAAGAGGATATGCATCTAGCATGGTAAATCGGTTGACGGTTTGAGAGAAATCGATTACCATGCGTTTTTTTTTGTTTCGGTAGATGTGATGACTACTTGAGCACGCCAGGGTGAGTTACTGGGTTCAATTATCTCATCCCTGAGTAGCTTTTCGATTTCTTTCCCAATGAAAATTTTGTCCTCAGAGCAAAATCGTCTGGACTTCGTGGCGATGGGACGACAATCGGCAGTTAAGTTGCCGAATAGTGGTGGGGCTGAAATTCTTGATCGAGTAAGGCCGCATATATGGAGTGCTGGCTCCGGACCTCCGAAATTGATGTTCAATTCCTTGTGTCTGATTAAGAATGGGGTACCGAGTATTATGTCAGCGCACAGATCCGACAAGACGGATAGTTCGAGCTTTTCGTAGTCGCGGTCTCCCATCGTAACCTTCACTGTACATCGACCTGAGATGGCTGCGGATAGATTAGGCGAAGCCATTGATACGACGCCCGAGTGCGGAAGAATGGGCAGCTCTAAGTGTTTGGCTAGATCCTCACGAATGAAGTTGTCCGAGCTGCCAGTATCCAACAAGGCGAGACACGAACGGCCGTTGACGAGGATATCGACTGTTGAGTTGGTAGGCATGGAGGAGCTACACGATAGAGTGGTACTAATGGTCGCTAATGCTGCGGCTGAATGAGACGCTGTGGTTTTATCCTGTTTTTGACGTGCCGAGGAAGTACTTGAGCGGCAGACTTTGGCCCAGTGGCCGGTCTTTTCACATTTCGCACAGATAGAATCCTTTGCTGGACACCTGCTTCGTGGGTGGCGTCGAGACCCGCAGAAGAAGCACAGAGCGGCTTTGTTGTCGAAATTCGTAGCGGCTGAAGAGTTTGGGAGATCGTCTCCTTGGACGCAGGCAGGCCGGGCAGAGTCAGTAGTCGGCGACGGTTCGTGGCGAGAGCCAGTGGCTGCAACAGCACCGTAATGAGTGAGGTACGATTCTGAGTTTTTCTGGGCCTGATCTAATGTTCGAGCCTGGACGATAGCCTTTTCCAGTGAGAGTGTGTCATTTTCGAGTAAGCGGGTACGGATGGCGCTATCTCTAATTCCTCGGATGAAAGCGTCTCTCACAGATGAACTCCTGTTTTCGTCGGCGGAAACCGATTTGAAGTTGCAGTCATTGGCTAGTTGTTGAAGAATTTGCAAGTACTCATCGAGGGTTTCCTCGGGCTTTTGGTGACGGGTGGACAACAGGTGGCGAGCGCATACCTCGTTTGGCTTCTTGACGTAGGTGGCCTCTAAGGCTGCCATGGCATCCTCATAAGTAGAGCAGTCTTGAATGATATCAGCGACATCGGGGCCGATATGTATGAATAGAACCTCCAATTTATTGGGGTTGTGTTCGGCGATAGTACTCAAGAAATATTTGAATCCGCGCGACCATAATTTCCATAGTTTCCCAGCTTGGGGAGAATTCGGAGAAGTAATAAATTTATCCGGGCGAATCACCTTCTCCATGATATAGTAAGATTACTGGATGAATATTTGCTTGCTGTATCTGAAAGGCCGACTGAATGGCTGATTGAAATGTTGAATAAATTGTGGTGCCGCGTTTGTTAGCGGGCTAAAGATAAAGTAAAGGCCAATTTGAGGCTTTATTCAACATAAACATAGCACAGATCTGAAACACAGAAAACAATAATTAGTAAAGACTTGTTACACAGAAAACAATAATTAGTAAAGACTTGTTACACAGAAAACAATAATTAGTAAAGACTCATTACACTTACCTAACCTGAGACACGCTAAATCCACAAGGCCGGCGTCTTCTAGTTTTCGAATACGCATTGCACTGAAATCTATGGCGAGATTCTCCTAACGAGCACTCGTTTCCGCACAATTCGCACTTACGGGTCGATGGTAAAATATTGTGCTTTGTAAATATTTTTATTGCTCGGGAGTCATTAGAATGCACGGTTATTATTCGTTTTTTGACCCAGTCACACCCAGCTATAACAGCAATATATATTGAATAACCAATCAAAACTGAATAAGAAAATATATTTATTATCTTGTGCAAATTTGTATAAAATGTGTTTTTTTATTAAAATATATTTCCTATTTTTGGTATTTTTTCAATATATATATATATCGACTATTTGGTGAATATTTCTTATTTTTGGTGATTCTGGCTACTTCTGCGTAATTCAATTTGTCCTGTTTTACAAATAAATCATTTTTAGCAATTTTTCGTCTGTTCAGTTCGGTCTTTTTGTGACTAGAAGTATGACGTGTCGACGTGATCCGCCATATTGCCCTCGATGAAGACAAGAGTTTAGACCTTTTTTCAATCACGAAATAATTAAGACATCCGTGACCTGCCCTAAATACAATAGTGCTTGTATTTTAAGAAAAGACCAGAAGGTCTTTAGATGCCGTAAAAAAAATCCTAAAAATAAACGTGTGTCATTTCAGTTTAAGGGCAGGCGAAATTTAGCGGACTACCCATGCAAGGTTGGCACATGTTATTACATTATCATTTGTGACACCGGTTAGGTCAACTGTACGCCCTAGATGATTGGTTAGGTTGTCATGATATTTTCGTTTAAATTCGTTAGTTTAAACGAAAATGACGAGTGCAAACTTTTCTGGTTAATTTTGAGGTGTTTTGTACGAAACTGCCATCCGTTTCCTGTGCAAATGTGTAGTTTTCAAGATGACGATATCTCGAAAACTACGCATTTGCATAGGAAATGGATGGCAGATTCGTGCAGAGCACCTCAAAATTGACCAGAAAAGTTTGCTCTCATTATAAAAAGAGACTGGGTCAAAAAACGAATAATTACCGAATGCACTTCGTATATTAAATCCTCAAAATAATATTCGCACCCTTCACATGTCATCGCGACCAACATCTATGAAAAACTAACAGAAGTGGAACTAGTAACCTAAAAAGCCTAGTAACCTAAAAAGCCTAGCTCATATATCATGTTCTTATGACGTCACCAAGCAAATAGAATAAGAATAGAATAACCTTTATTAATAATAAAATAAATACAGTAGTCTTTTTACAACTTACAATTTTTACAATGACATAAATAATTGTGAAGCTCGACTATTTATTTATTTATTTATTTTTTTTTTTTATTTGGCCCTTAAGCTTTAGGCTTTACTGGGCTCTCATTAAAAATAAGCAGCTAGCCGTTATAAATTAATAATAATAAAATAAATAAATAAGTAAATAAGTATTATTAATAGTTAAAGCCTGTATTTCAATAAATGCAAAAAACTTCACTATTTTTACGTGAAGGTCAAAATATGAGAATAAAAACCCACTCTAATAGACAGAGTTTATTTCCACGACAGTTTCGACGCCCACTGGCATCCTCCTCGGGTGGATACAGAAACACAAATGAAACAAGACAAGAGGGAAAAACAGTTCAGGGATCGACCGTTAAGAAATTCGCACCTAGGTTGGATTCCATTCTCTCGAGACAGGAGGGGCATTTTCATTAAGTACATTCGCACAAATTTTAAAACTATCTTCCTGTTCTAAACATACAGATTCTATTATTTTTACATAATTATTACATTTATAATTAAATTTATTACATTTAATATTGCATAATTATTAATTACAGAAATTATAAATTTATTATTACATTGGTTATTACATTGTTGTTTATTATACAGAAATTATAAACCGAAAAACGAATGAAAAAGGCGATTAGGAAATAATCCAGAGACCATTGAGAAATTCGCACCTAGGTTAGATATCGTTCTCCCGAAACCAGAAGGGCATTTTATTACAGGGTCAGCTTATAACTACATTTCCACAAATTAAAAATATCTTCTTGTTCTATACATACAGATCCTAATGTTTTGACATAATTACTGCATATATTTATTTCCACATTAATTACTTCCATTATTACATTTACTAAAAGCGAGTAAGGAAACATTCCAATCCAGAGACATTTAAGAAATTCACACTTAGGTTCGAACACGTTCCCACGACTCCGTAAGGGATTTATTGACCAAGAATCTCATTAAAGGGTCTAACTTATAAGTACCTTCGCACAAATTAAAATTATCTACTTTTTCTATACACACAGATTCTATTATTTTTCTGTATTTTCCTGTATTTCAATATTAAACAATATTAATGGACAATATAAAACATTATTAGTGGACATTAATCCAAGATTTTTGTTAGTATCCCATTATTAATCGGGATTTTAACTTGGTTTTAAACAAATTTACATTCGCAATATTTTTTATATCGGCATGCAAGTCATTCCATAGTTTCAATCCAATGAAAATGGGTAGTTTTTGAGATGAAGACAATCTAAATTGAGGTATAACAATGTTTGATCTATTTCTGGTCTGATATGGGTGGATTTCTTGATAAGTTACAAAATATCTATTTACCCATTGCAAATTAATGATTTTGCTCTTACACTTGTAAATAAAAATAAAATGTGCCAGTTTCGTTATATCATTGAGCTTTAGTAGGTTTAGCTCTTTAAATAATGCACTAGAGTGATCAAGGAAATCAGCATCAGATAATAACCTTATTGCTCGTTTTTGGATGACAAAGATACCATTTAATGCGTTGTTAGCGGAGTTTCCCCAAACAAGGGTGCAGTATGTTATATAAGGAAGAACAAGAGTATGATAAAGAGTCAATAAAACTTGTTTAGGGACTACATTTCTAAGTTTAAACATTATAGCAACGCTCCTTGAAATCTTTTTCGCGATATAATTTACATGATCACTCCATTGCAAATTCTTATCTAGCATTACACCAAGAAATTTTGTTACAGTACACTCCTTTATGATGATTTCATTAACATTGAGTTCATCAAGATATACATTTCTTTTATTAGTAAAAATCATGAAATTTGTTTTACTGGTATTTAGGAAGAGTTTATTCGTGGTCAACCATTTCATTACACTGATGAATTCTGAATGAAATATATTCTTAGCTGTATTAACATCTTTGCAAGAAAAGGAGAGAGTTGTATCATCTGCAAACATTATGAAGTTCAGTATATCAGATGAACGTGGAAGGTCATTTATATATAATAAAAATAACAGTGGACCCAGCACTGAGCCCTGTGGCACACCATGTTTGACAAGCGCTTTAGTGGAGCAAACCTTATTTACTGATACAAAATTATACCTATCGGACAAATAACTTTTAAACCAATCACTGATTGCCCCTCTAAAGCCGTAACAATACAATTTATTAAGTAGAATATTATGGTCTATTACATCAAACGCCTTACTCAAATCCATAAATATTGACATCATTATTTCTTTGTTCTCCTTAGCTATATTTACATTTTCCATAAGATTTAAAATAGCCATTTCCGTTGTTCTCTTATTACGGAAGCCATATTGATTTGAAGATAATAAATTGTAAGATTCTAAATATCGCTGCATTCTACTTTTTACAATTTTTTCGAAAACTTTGCTGAACACAGATAATGAACACACCGGCCTGTAATTTGTTGCTAGTGTAGGATCACCCCTTTAAAAAGGGGTGTTATACAACCAGTTTTAGCATTGATGGGAATATTCCTTTGGAAATACTGTGATTGATAATTTTAGCCAAAGTTACAGATATCTTATCTTTAACAAGTTTCAATATAGGTACAGGAATGTTATGAATGTTATTTTTTGTATTTTTAATTTACCAATAATATTCTGGACCTCAGTAGAGGTAGCAGGAACAAAAGAAAATGAATTTAGTGGGCTGGGTGGCATATATTCTAGAGGTGAGTGATCATTATTTATTAATTGTGAGCGAAGCTTATCCGCTATTGAAGTAAAATGTGCATTTAAAGAGTCTGCAATAGCAGTATCATCAGTGATTTCTTTATTATCAACATTTAATTTCTCTATTGGAAGGGCGGGAAGAAAATGCCACAAAAATGTCATAATATTCAAATCTACATAATTTGATAAGGACGCATCTGCGAGCATAGTGACTTATCTGAAAATGATGAGAAAATTATGCTTTAATATTTTATAATTATATTTGCTTTTGATATTCTGAGTGCGATGAAACTCATATTATCCTTACCTTTTATATGGGCTAGAGGAACTGATGGATTTTTACAAAAATTCATCATCTCTTAGTCCCTCCTGATTGTGTATTGGTTTGGCCAGTTTTACACTAAGTTTCTACTCTTCCCAACCCACTGATAAGTGATAACAAGAAAAACAGTACGTATTGCATAATGATTTACTTTTATGTTTCATAACATATAGTATAGTCTCCCGTATACTTAATACTATTTTCTTATAATGAGTATGGGTGAAAGAAAATGTATCACCATACTTTTGATGGAGGGCTTTAACAAAAGTCAGCCTCGCTGGTAGAAAATTACGGACATTTTCTGACAACTAGGTACAGTAGTTGGTCATAAATTTTTTCCTGAAAAAAGGCCTTGAAAATAGGGTGTCTTATGTACCGAAAAATATGGTAATTAAGTTTTGGAACAGTCTGACAGAAAAAGTGGCGACTTCAGATACACTTGATTCCTTCAAAAGAAGGTTGGGTAGTTTGATGTCTGCAAGGGACATCTGGTGATAGTGTTTAAGCCCATTTTTATTGCATGAATGGTACTAGTTTATTTCATATATATATATTATGTGCATTTAGGTGATAGATCCCACAGCTCAACACAAGTGTTGTGGTGGTGTCAATAATCCAGCAGGGTTGAAGCACCTTAAACAGAAAAAAACAAAACAAACAAGTGTTGTGGGATATAGGGAGGCAGCATCTTGGGTTAGGGGATACTCTCTGTCCTTACACACCCCATTTAGAGAGATTCCTCTGCCGAGCCGTGCCCCCCATAGTACTGTGAGGTATTGAAAAACTCATGATCTTCACTTGCCCCACAAATACCTATAAATGGAAGACCTAAAATGGGTGCGCACACATTTCTACATTACTGTACAGTCTTTCCACTTTTCCTCCTAAGTACTATATATATTGTAATGTATATGGTTGTAAATTTTGACTTGGTCCGCAATTGATATGGACCGTGACCTATTTTTGGTTGGCAAGGTACTGGTATTGATGGGTACTGTAATGAAATTGACTGGATTCTTTGGATCTGATATATTTGCATGTCAGTTATAAATAAATATAGAGTGTAACATATTTCTGGATAGTAGCCTATTATGACTTTGATCCTCTGGATCCAGAGATTCTATCTTTAGTTTTAAATTGATAACTAATTAGTTTTGTAAAAATTGGTTGTTGCCAATGTACAGGCAGTTTTTACATAGTGGAGCCACCTCGATGGGCCGAAGTGGACCCTAGTGTGCCCACTATAAAAATTTCTTGTTCTTCTTATGTTCTGGCGAATGATAGAAGTCAATTACTTTGGCAGCAGTTTCACTATTCAGGCGTTTCCCCAAATGCGGATTAGGAGTTGAAAGCACTCCCTTCTCCCTCACCAAACTCTTTGCTTGCCTAGCCATGTAATCTGAGTACTTAAATTCTTCTCTGATCTTTACTTTGTCCATCTTTTTGGTAGGATAGTAAGAATTGTCAGTTTTTCACTTTGACTTGTAACTTGATTAAATTTCTCTTTTAGTTGTTGAAGAATCTCCAGTTCTGTATCATCTGAGTCACTGCATGAAATTGGTTGTTTAGTTGCAAGTTTAACTTTCTTTTCACAACTCCTCCTACTTTCCTCAACTTTCTCTTTGCATAACCAGCACTGTCAGAGTTTACATGGTTTTATTGGGGTCTCATCAAGTGTGGCCAATGAAGCATTGAATTTACTAAGCTCATACTGCATTTCAACTATATCTCCAATGGTTTCTAGCTCAGATGGAGCACTTGATGAGGTGGATGGTGATTTTTCAAGTGGTTCACATTCAGGCATTGGGGATGGACAGTTTGCTAGTATATTTGGTATTATTCTACTATTACACCCGTCTAACGTCCAGCAATTATTATATGTTCATTAAGTAGATTTTTTAATTCTAAGACACTTTCCTTCTATAGCATTTGTCGCAAATGCTTCATTTTCGAGATATAAATATTTTTTTGGTGTGTATCTAGTGTGTGTTCGTACCTTCGTTTGTGTTGCCGTCACATGTCTGCCCAATCAGAGCGCTCCATCCATTTCGAATTTGAATTAGTTTGCTACTGGAATGGCTTTGTGTGACATGTGTTCATTCAATTATTACTACTGTATTGTCGCTTTCTATGAAAATTTAGAATAAAGTGTTGAGTTTCTGCGTGCTCAGTGTTCTACCGACAGT
Organism: Bathynomus jamesi; assembly: GCA_023014485.1. Classification (NCBI taxonomy): domain Eukaryota; kingdom Metazoa; phylum Arthropoda; class Malacostraca; order Isopoda; family Cirolanidae; genus Bathynomus; species Bathynomus jamesi. Next base: position 238,708 of record JAJOZX010005794.1, on the reverse strand, counting down.
AGTGAAGTGTCCACACTGTAAAATGGAGTGCACATATCGTCAAGACCAGAAACTGTGGTGTTGTAGAAAAAGTTACGTTGTGTTTAAAATGAAGAAAAGACGGTACTGTGATTATTCGGTTATTATATAGAAAATGGCGCAACCCGAAGTATGATGTAAAAAACATTTTATTAGGTCAATTTCGATGTGCTGAAGCCAAATCTGTTAACCATTTGGTGTGCAAATTATATTTTTACAGATTATAAGTAAAATTATAAATTTTTGAAGTTCATTCATTTGCCCATCATTTATGTTTTGGTTCCAATAATTTTATTCTGGGAAAATATATAGAAAATGGCGCAACCCGAAGTATGATGTAAAAAACATTTTATTAGGTCAATTTCGATGTGCTGAAGCCAAATCTGTTAACCATTTGGTGTGCAAATTACATTTTTACAGATTATAAATAAAATTACAAATTTTTGAAGTTCATTCATTTGCCCATCATTTATGTTTTGGTTCCAATAATTTTGCTCCGCGAGTCAAAGTAGTTCTTAACAGAAGCAATTTTATAACCCTTTTAAAATGCGCCCTTTTAATGTTGGTATAGCAATGGAGTGTGAAGGGTGTTCTGTTAGATACATTGAAGCTATTGTAAAGTTTTACGAAAATGATGAAGAAGCAATTCTATTTTTCCAAAAACATGGTGTTTTGCTTTCTGAGTTGTCGTGCCCAACGTGTGGTTATTTTACTCTTAGGTTAGGTTAGTTTTCATGTGCTTGTTAGCCATTTTGGTAATTATTCGTTTTAGTGCTTTTCCTCCTTTCTGAACCAAAACATATTTTCCTGGTGTTTTGTGGTGTGATTTGTTCAAATCTGAACTTTGTTTCTTTGGGAAATGAGCCATTTTTGAGAAATTTTAAAATTGAAAATTTCTCAAAAACGGCTCATTTCCTAAAGAAACGAAGTTCAGATTTGAGCAAATCACACTAAAAAACACCAGAAAAATATGTTTTGGTTCAGACCTAACCTAACCTAAACAGACCTAACCTAACCTAAAGACCTAACCTAACCTAACCTAAACAGACCTAACCTAACCTAAAGACCTAACCTAAACTAACCTAACCTAACCTAACCTGACCTAAACTGACCTAACCTAAACTGAACTGACCTAACCTAACCTAACCTAACCTAAACTGACCTAACCTAACCTGATTGGGTTTTGTTGCCAGACCGTAATATCCAGCTTTTCACATCTTTCCAACAACGCTCAATATTTTGAATGTGAACGGTGTCTTCCACGAACCGCTGTGAATGGTTGACTGTCCAGTGAATGTAGCCTAGATTTCCAAGTTGTGAATACGCACGCCACTCGTCGGAATAGATTGTAGTCCCAGGCCTAATATGTTGCTGGATCAGGCGAACAAGAGTTGTTGCGTCTCTCTGAGGAACCGCAAACAACAGTAGTTTTTTGGAACTGCGTTCCAAGGTACCAAAAACCCAGGCAATCACAACCTCCGCAAACCAAAATGAAAACCAGACTGAAAAAGCATTCTTAAATGAGTATGCATTATGAGAGATTCAAAATGTACGTCTCTGATTGGTTGGATAAGGTCACGTGAAACAAAACTATTTTTAATTGGTTGTTTTTACCTATGTTTCCTAATTTTGCCACGAGATGTCTCCCCATAAAACTGGAGAGGGCGACGTTCGTTAAAATTTTAACAGCGTTAAAAGCTAAATACTCGGTCAATGGCCTATAATGGCTACTTTTTACGTCTAAATTTTTTTATTTTTTTTTTTCCATAAAAATAATTATTACATTTCTTTGATTTTTATCAGTTTCCCTGAGGTTTCAAGGTGTCCTGAATATGAATTTATATGTTAAATTGTCATAGAATGTCTCCTATAAAAAATGAACAAAGCATTAAAACGAATATTAACCGCCATTTTTTAGGCAAATGCTTCAAAATAAGAGTAAAATATAAATAACATTTACTCTAATTTGAAGCATTTGCACACCAAATGGTTAACAGATTTGGCTTCAGCACATCGAAATTGACCTAATAAAATGTTTTTTACATCATACTTCGGGTTGCGCCATTTTCTATATAATTACCGATTATTCTGTCTTAGATTTTAAAGGTAATTCCTATTTTTCTTTTAGGTTAGGTTAGGTTATTAGGTTAGGTTATTAGGTTAGGTTATTAGGTTAGGTTATTAGGTTAGGTTATTAGGTTAGGTTATTAGGTTAGGTTATTAGGTTAGGTTATTAGGTTAGGTTATTAGGTTAGGTTATTAGGTTAGGTTATTAGGTTAGGTTATTAGGTTAGGTTATTAGGTTAGGTTATTAGGTTAGGTTATTAGGTTAGGTTATTAGGTTAGGTTATTAGGTTAGGTTATTAGGTTAGGTTATTAGGTTAGGTTATTAGTTAGGTTATTAGTTAGGTTATTAGGTTAGGTTATTAGGTTAGGTTATTAGGTTAGGTTATTAGGTTAGGTTATTAGGTTAGGTTATTAGGTTAGGTTATTAGGTTAGGTTAGGTTAGGTTATTAGGTTGGTTATTAGGTTAGGTTATTAGGTTAGGTTATTAGGTTAGGTTATTAGGTTAGGTTATTAGGTTAGGTTATTAGGTTAGGTTATTAGGTTAGGTTATTAGGTTAGGTTATTAGGTTAGGTTATTAGGTTAGGTTATTAGGTTAGGTTATTAGGTTAGGTATTAGGTTAGGTTATTAGGTTAGGTTATTAGGTTAGGTTATTAGGTTAGGTTATTAGGTTAGGTTATTAGGTTAGGTTATTAGGTTAGGTTATTAGGTTAGGTTATTAGGTTAGGTTATTAGGTTAGGTTATTAGGTTAGGTTATTAGGTTAGGTTATTAGGTTAGGTTATTAGGTTAGGTTATTAGGTTAGGTTATTAGGTTAGGTATTAGTAGGTTATTAGGTTAGGTTATTAGGTTAGGTTATTAGGTTAGGTTATTAGGTTAGGTTATCAGGTTAGGTTATCAGGTTAGGTTATCAGGTTAGGTATCAGGTTAGGTTATCAGGTTAGGTTATCAGGTTAGGTTATCAGGTTAGGTTATCAGGTTAGGTTATCAGGTTAGGTTATTAGGTTAGGTCAGGTCAATTTTGAAGGTGAAATTTGTTTTTCCTATGGTTTTTGATGTTTTGAATGAATCTGACCTTCAAAACTGTCGGAAATGACTCGTTTTCTGTGATTTCCCCCACATTGCCGGCTGGGGGGGGGGGATCTCAAAAACGAGTCATTTCCGACTGTTTTGAAGGTCAGATTCGTTCAAAACATCAAAAACCATAGGAAAAACATAAATTTCACCTCGAAAGGGAGACAGGTGTAATACTGTACATTTACCGTATATTTCAATAGGTTGCACATGCTTTATGATTATTTGTTAGTTTCAATTCAGGATTTTGATCAATCAAATTTTTAGTTAATGCATGAATGCCTTTTTTCACTTTTCCTTTGTGTTTTTTAAATGGGTCATAACAGAACCTGCTCATATTCAAACTGCTGAAATCCATGTTTATCTAAAAAGAAAAAAAACAAACATATGTAGCTTAAAAGCCAGGGTTGGGTTCAATTACACAAAATGGAAACAATTACAATTTTTTATTTTTATTTTTCAAATTAATTAATTAGTATCGTACTTCACAATTTCAAGATCAATTACAATTAATTTTGTCTGAATCAATTACAATTACACAAATATAACTATGTATTCTATATATCTAAAAAAAATATGGTAATTATTCATTTTTTGACCCAGTCTCTTTTTATAATGAGAGCAAACTTTTCTGGTCAATTTTGAGGTGTTCTGCACGAATCTGCCATCTGTTTCCTGTGCAAATGCGTAGTTTTCGAGATATCATCATCTTGAAAACTACGCATTTGCACAGGAAACAGATGGCAGTTTCGTACAAAACACCTCAAAATTAACCAGAAAAGTTTGCACTCGTCATTTTCGTTTAAACTAATGAATTTAAATGAAAATATCATGACTTAACCTAACCAATCATCAAGAGCGTATAGTTGACCTAACTGGTGTCACATACTGAACTGTCTGCAAAACATTAGGACCGATCAATTTGTGATGCGTGATCTTTACGGGGGTGGAGCCCCCATACCCCTGAGACTTAAATTATACAAATGATAATGTAATAACATGTGCCAACCTTGCATGGGTAGTCTGCTAAATTTCGCGTGCCCTTAAACTGAAATGACACACGGTTATTTTTAGGATTTTTTTATGGCACCTAAAGACCTGGTCTTTTCTTAAAATACAAGCACTATTGCATTTAGGGCAGGTCACAGATGTCTTAATTATTCTGTGATTGAAAAAAAGGTCTAAACTCTTGTCTTCATTGAGGGCAATAAGGCGGATCAGGTCTTCAAAATCAAATATGCATAACTGACACGTCATACTTCGTCACAAAAAAACCAAACTGAACAGACTAAAAATTGCTAAAAATGATTTACTTGTAAAACAGGACAAATTGAATTATGCAGAAGTAGCCAGAATCACCAAAAATAAGAAATATTCACCAAATACTCGATATATATATATATTGAAAAAACACCAAAAATAGGAAATATATTTTAATAAAAAAAACATTTTATACAAATTTGCACAAGATAATAAATATATTTTCTTATTCAGTTTTGATTGGTTATTCAATATATATTGCTGTTATAGCTGGGTGTGACTGGGTCAAAAAACGAATAATAACGAATAATAAGTAAATCAAACAGCTATGTGGAACTCCTAGCCGTGAAAATAGAAAAACTAAACTTGATAGTAATAGTCATCTATAGACCTCCAAGCACCCCAACCGAAAAATTCTCGGAGGCCATTGATGACATTAGAAAGCTAATAAAGGCCATAAACCCTCCATCCCCCAATATAATGATCTGCGGAGACTTTAACTTCCCATTTATAAAATATAAAAAGGTGAATAGGAATATATATATTCACCAGGACAAGGGGGGCACAAGAGAAGATCAGGAACAAGCAAAAATGTTGATGGCTCTCACAAACGAGTTTATGCTGACACAGGAGATAACAGAAAATACCAGAAAAAATAACTGCCTGGATCTGGTATTCACGAATAACACGAACTTGATTGCTGATATAAAAATAACCCCAACCATTATCTCAGACCACAACTTAATCGAGATATCAACAAATATGATGGCAGCATTAGAAGACAATACACATATTGTGGAAAGAAGTAAATTCGGGGCCTTTAACTTAAACTCAAAGACTATAAATTGGATAGCAATCAGATTGTACATGGCCCAAATAGAATGGAGAACAATTTTCGAGAATAAAACAACGGAAGAAATGCTAACAACTTTGGAGGAAAAAATGCTGAGAATTTTAGAAAAATATGCTCCAAAATCACAGCCAAAAGAAAAGAGGAGCTGGCTAGAAAGGCAAAAGAGAAGACTATTCCGCAAAAGAAAGAGAGTGGAGGTGAAGTTAGGAAACTGCGGAGATAATGGCAGGAAAATAATAAGAGAAAAACTGGAGGGTATCGATAGGGAAATACAAGCCATAATTAAGGACCATACAGAGAGGGAAGAGGAAAAGGCGGTAGAAGCAATAAAGGAAAATCTAAAATACTTCTATAGCTATGCAAAAAGGAAAACAAAAATGGTCGCCGCTATTGGGCCCTTAAGGACGGGAAATAATGAACTAACCGACGATCCAAAAGAAATATCTGATACATTGAGAGCTCAATATGAATCAGTTTTCAGTACCCCAAAAAGTGACAAAGCGATACCTGACATAAATGCATTCTTTGAAGAGGAATTGCAAGGAGAGTATATAACAGACTTTGAGTTTACACCAGAAGATGTAGCGAGAGCTATAGAACAAATGAAACTACATTCAGCTGCAGGTCCGGACAATTGGAACGCATTATTGATTAAAAACTGTAAAAATGAAATAGCTACACCTTTATACTGGATATGGAGAAGATCCCTAGACACTGGGGAAATACCGAGCATCTTGAAAAGAGCAAACATTGTCCCTATATATAAAGGAGGGGACAGATCTCAAGCAAAGAACTATAGACCAGTGTCATTGACGTCCTACCTCACCAAAGTATTTGAAAGAATAGTTAGACAGAAAATTTATGATTTCCTGGAGACACGGGAAAGATTCAACGAAAATCAGCATGGATTCCGATCAGGTAGATCATGCCTATCACAACTAATAGAGCACTACAACAATATCCTAGATGCATTGGAAGGCAATGACAACTACGATGTTATATACACAGATTTTGCTAAAGCTTTCGATAAATGTGACCATGGTATAATAGGACATAAAATTAAAGACATGGGAATAACAGGCAAAGTGGGAAAACGGATCTACAACTTCCTTAGTGATTGTCTGCAGGTTGTCAAAATTCAAGGTATATCATCATCAGAATCGGAAGTACGCAGCTCAGTACCACAAGGGACAGTACTGGCCCCACTCCTGTTCATTATCATGCTAACAGACATAGACAGCGGAGTAAACAGCAATAGTATAGTAACATCCTTTGCAGACGATACAAAGATCAGCAGAAAAATCGGTGATGTACAATTGTACATGACGTGGAGGCCTTGCAGAGGGACACGAACAAAATATACAAATGGTCAGAAGACAACAACATGTCATTCAACGCCGAGAAATTTCAGCTCTTGAGATATGGTAGAAAAGAAGAACTTAAACAGACTGCATATTATGCTCCAGATAGACAGGAAATTCAGAGAAGCATGAAAGCGATTGATCTCGGGATAATAATGACAGATGATGTGAAATTCGAAACACAAAATCAGATAGCGATAAATAAAGCAAAAAGAGTCGCCGGACAGGTTCTAAGAATGTTCAAGAGAAGGGACAGGACAGTAATGATTCCCCTGCTAAAAACACTGATTATACCAAAACTTGAATACTGCTCAGTTTTGACGTCCCCATATAAAAAGGAAGAAACTAATAAACTAGAAGAAACGCAAAGGCATTTCACAGCCAAGATTGATGGCTGCAAAGAACTCAACTACTGGGAAAGACTACGTAAACTAAATCTGTACTCACTGGAAAGAAGAAGAGAGAGGTACATCATAATCTACATATGGAAAATGATCGAAAAACTGGTACCAAACCTAAAACTAAACCCAATTACCATTCAAGCAACACTGGAAAATAGGAAAGGCAGAATGTGTAGTGTTCCCAAATTAAAAGCACGACAAGGGACCTCCTCAACCCTGAAGGAAAATAGCTTGGTTGTCAGGGGGCCAAGACTTTTCAACCAGCTTCCTAAGGACCTCAGAAACGTAACGGGGGTCAAAGCTGAAGTCTTCAAGAAAAGACTGGATGCCTGGCTCAGGACAGTACCAGATGAGCCGGGCGTGCCTGGCTATGTACGGTGGAGAGCGCAAGAAAGTAACTCGCTCCTCCACCAGGCCAGACCTAGAGGCGAGGCCACCAGCTTGACCTCCGTGTGAAGAGAGACCAACACACGAAACAACATAAGGTTCATAAGGTAAGGTAACCAAAAATATATATCTAAGTATAACTAAATAAACTATCAAAGGTTTATTTTCATTGGATGATGTATGACTGCCAGATCTAGGGGTGTAATTTTTAACAATTGACATTAATTGACCAGTTACATCAGTTATAGCTCAAAAATCAATTACAATTACCTTTATTTTATTTTGAATCAATTACAATTAATGGAAATTAGGATCAATTAATTAAAAATACAATTATAATTATTCATCGTATCCAACCCTGTTAAAAGCTATTTTTGCTTAGATGGCACAAATAAAATTTGGGACCTACTGATCTTGTTTCAGAGGTCTACAACAAGAAAAAATGTGGTTTGATTTACAGATTGGAATAAATACAGCTGCCAAAAAAATCCTTACTCCAAGGTTTAAATAAGCTTATTTTCACATGGGTACATACTGTTGTACACAATGAATAAATTCACAAAGTAATTCTATTGAAACTCATCTAACTCTTAAAACTGAACTTATTCTATAGGGTAGTACCTATAGCCTAGTATAAGGTACTTATATACGTACATAGCTTTACCTTTAAACAGGAGAGCATGTTCGAAGTTCTTCACACTTTTGAATGTCCATATAAATTAATTAATTATGTAATTTAAATTACCTATATTATATAATTCTCTGAAATGTACAAAAAAAAAAAAAATGTTATAATAGGGCCAGATGGAAAAAGGTACTTGGTCAAAATGGAGGTGGGTATGGTCCACTGAAATGGCTGTAGCGTCTATACTAACTTAACACTAAAAATCTTGTTTTAGGTTAAGGTAAACACTGGTGTAGCTAGAGTTTGTGCCACCCGGGGTGGTCCTTGAGTTTGCCACCCCCCTGAAACACAATACACAATACACATAACAAACATACTTAAACAAAAAGTGAAAACGACGTATAGAAAAAAACCTGTGAAAAATATTAGGACAACATGTTTACTTCTGAAGTGAAAAAATTAACTTCAACATTCTACACAGTTATTTTTCTTGCTTTTCTGTTAGCAAAATCTTCGATGACATTGTCGAAGTCTATTTCGTCTGTCAATTGTTGTTCTATAGACAGTATGGCAAGATTTCTCAACCGCAAGGTGCTCATAGTAGATCTTAGGTCAGTGATGGCGAACCTTTTTATCCAAGTGTGTCACTTGCATACATGCATTTTAAATTTAACTACAAAATCATAGATAGCTGACTTATTAATCGAAAGTACTAGGGCATAGATGATTTATTGCAGTTTTTCATCAGAATACCAAACATTTTCAACATCCATCGCGTGTCACTGCTGATACACGTGTCATAGGTTCGCCATCACTGTCTTAGGTAATTCTTTATCAGTTTTAGTTTAGAAAAACTCCTCTCACAGCTAGGAACACTAACAGCAATTGTGAGAAAAATCCGCAGCAGTATTACAATATTTGGAACCGAGTTACCAAGATTATACTTTTGAATAAACTGCAAAAGTTCAAGGGGGCCTTCCTTCCACGTCTCTGTTTCATCTTGCATAGCAGCAACAGCAATAAAATGCTGGTCTTTTTCTCTCAATGAGGAACTCTTCCTTATCAATGTCATCGTGATTGTGATCTAGTTGACACTCATATTTATCATCCAAAAGATTCGATGGGGTAAGGAAGGCATATTTTCAGCAAGTTCATGAAGCTGTTGAAATCTCAGTTATTTCTTGGATCACTCTGTCCAGCAAAGAAAATATTTCTCTCGCCAACTCAGTTTCGTATGGCAATTCAGCATCTCGTGATCCTTCACCAAACATTTGTTTCTTCTTTCTACTTCGATGCTGATGCTCCATAACTATCCCCAGATCATCACAAATTCCTTTGGCATAGGTTACTCCATTATTCACTAGCTCGTCCCTGTTTTCAACTAGAAATGCTTTTAAAGCCCTGAGTTTTATATCACATTGTTGTATGTTCAATCCTTTGGTTTGGAGGTAAGCCTGTGTGTCATTAATTTCTAGAAGGACGGGTCCCCACAGGCCAAGAAAGCACAGAAAGGAAAACGATTACAATGCACCAAGCAGCATGCCAGCATCTGACCTGGTAGCTGTATTTTCTTCTTCACCAGTTAACTGTTCTAAAGCACTTAAGATTTTTGAGAAATGTTTTTTTACAACACTCACAGCTTCTCCCCTTGCACTCCACCGAGTTTCTATTACGCGCTTGACACTTTGACCAGTGACTGTTTTTAGAACATCCTAACAATGGGTTGATGAAGAAAAAAACGTGAACAAACGCTCCACAATTCCAAAAAAGGTAACAGAATTCGCAGCAATTCGCTTCACGATTGGCCGCTTCCTGATCCACCCATCAGGAAGCATTTTACCTCAACTTTCTGAAGTATTTCTTCTCTAATTCCTTCTCGGCCGAATCCTGGGATTACCATTATCATTTTACAACTAATACCAGCATATTAGTTTTGATATTGATTATTTATAAATATTAAACGTATATTTATAGATTATAACGTATTTACAGAACTTTATGGGTTATTTCCCTTTTTAATGAAATAAATGCATTTATACCAATGTTATTATTAATTAAGCACAACTAAGCGCTTAAATAGGTATGATGGTCAATAAGGCCATCTTCAAGGGAACACAATCCTTACCATTGTCGGAAATTAACGAAGTAAGCAATGTTTTCGTGGAAAAATAAAATTGTGTCTGGTGTCTTGTATCCTTCTACTGTCCCGACAAAAAAAACACCTTTTCTTTTTCATTGCAGTAGACCAAAAGTGCCGCCCGGGGCGGACCGCCCCCTCTGCCCCCCTCTAGCTATGCTAGTGGGTAGACATGTGTACCCAAAATTGGGTAAAAGGGGAAAAAAAAATCGGTTGTGACATCAAATGACCTACACAAGGTCAAAGGTCAAAAATAAGAAATTTTTTTTACCACTGAGGTAAAATATGAATAGAAACAAAGTTGTAGATCTGCTTAAAAGCTTTAAAATAGTGTTTAAATGGTCTTTGTAAGTGCAATAGGAGCCGAGATATTTCATGTTGAAATAGGGTATGACCTTGGAAATTGACCTTTTTTTTTTACAAAATTCGAAGGGCCATATGACCTAGAGTGTTGAAACAAGTGTCATTCTGTTTTTCTCAGATATCTATAAGTGTGCCAATTTTTAAAAAAAATTGGTGATGGTCACGTTTTTTTTCACTGTTGAACTGACATGGAATGACCCAGTTGTGTCTTATAGGCCTAATGCTTAGTACACAGGGCTCAGGTTGCATGTACTTGTACAGCAGTGAAAAGGTTAAATTTGGGATCTAGCTACTCCCAATACTGATCTTTTGTGTTAGTTTGTAGATTAGTTTTAGGTTCTGAGTTTATAATTATACTTTTTTCAGAGGAAGTCTCTCAGGTTTATAGAAAGTAAAAAGTCTAAAATATTTTTAGTTTTAGCTTTTTAATATAAAAATTCTAATACTACTGTACCATACACAGAACACGGGTAGGAGCCTATTAAAATGAGGAATAAAATTTTTCTATCAGAATTATTTTCTTGCAAGAATTTCATGATTTCTCAAACAAGAATTCATAGGCGAAACTCAGACTTCCTCAGTTTGTTTCCAAACAGTCAGCCAAATATACTTGCTAAAAGTGAAATGAGGTATTACTCCTGTTCCTGTATGTTTTCATGGAGTTCCAACTGCACTGAAAGGAGTTCAGACAGTAATGTTGGTGCAAAACAGCTAAGGCATAGTACAATCTTGCAAAATATCTCAAAATTGCTGGACTTGTCGGGTAAAAGAAATGTACACACAAATTCTGTTGATTTATTAGAAGCTCAAGGATTTGGAACTTCAGTAACTACTGCATCATCATCTGTAAGTGAAATATTGGCTTCCTGCAAGGAACGATTAAGAAAGGAAGAAATAGATGAAGCCATATTACATGCTGAGTATATCGTGGCACACGCTCTTGGAATTACCAGAGTAAGAATGTCATTATTTTTAGTTGGCTAAGGAGACTTTTACTTCAACACATTGTTTGATAACTATTTTTTAAGTAGGTTTATCAAGAAATAGATTTAAAATCCTGAAAATACTTATCCTCTGAACATTACTCTCTGTAGGCTATAAGGCTGTCTACTCAAGTTCATTTATGTTCTAAATGCTCTAAAGTTGTTACATAGGACCTGTAATTTTCAGTAAGTTAAAGTATTTTTATAGTTTTACTATTACCTCCATATTTTATTTATTTATTTATTTTTTCAGACTGAACTATACAGAATTATGAATGAGCATGTAACAAATGAAAGGCTCGAGAATATTGAAAATATGATGCAATGTAGACTTGCAAAGTAAGAAGTTTCATCTTAATAATAATAATAATTTGAAGAGTTAAAACTAACTTGGAAGAAGTATATTTTTAATTCTTTAGTTATGTCTACTTTTGTCATGTTAGAAAAGTAAATGTCCAGTATTTTCCCAGCAAATGAGTAGATCATGACTTTGAAAGGATTAATACTTGTTCTTAGGAACATTCTCAATGTGAGAATTTTACCTATATTTTAAAGGGATGTAGGAACCAGTGGTAATAATAATGATTGGGGTTGTTTAACCTCCTTCACAACATCTAAGGTCATATGACGGAGGGGACCTACAGCTTTATGTGGGATCCGAACCACGGGTTGCTACATAATCTGGACATGGACGATGGTCTCCCATCCAACTACTATCCAGACCCAGTCTCTCTTAACTTCACTGGTCAGTGGGAAGTGGTGTTACCATACAACATTGGCTACAACATAGCCCTAGGAACCAATGAAAGTAAGCCCCCAGACATAAGACCTCCAAAAGCTGAGCCCTTTTAGTAAATTTTAAATAATTATAGCTGGAAAAATTCAGTGTTTCCAAGAATGAACATTTCCAGGAGAGGCGGAGGCTGCCTAGATATGCTATTGCACACAAACAAGTTCTAACTTTAGCATGTTGCTAGATTTAACCAAACTGCACTCATTTATGCTGATGCAATGTAATTATACCAAGGTTATGCAGTTATGCTAATTGTATACAAGACAAGACAAGAGATGAGAAGACACACTACTATTTATAGGAAGACTTAAATATGCATACAATATATTTAAATGAGAATATAAATAATTACAATTATATAATAACAATTATATAATAACCTTGGTTTTGCTACTGCCTGAATTGTTCATTCTGGGTTTGTTGCTCCACCATAGACCTACAGCTTAATGTGAAATCTGAACCATGACCCACGACAGGTGGTCAGAAATTACAAAGTTCTCACCAGACTTGATCTCATAACCTCCCATTCAGCAACCCAGCATCTTAACCACTAGCTACCCAGGGTACCCATTTATTTACCAACCAATTTTTATTGTATGGAAGGATGAACAGCTGGGTTTGTTGAGTGCTGCCTGCTGTTACTGGAAATTGAATCCAGGGCTGGTGGATTCATAGTCACTGATGCTAACCACTACACTACTGAGGTGTGTAATTATAATTATATAATTTGCTTCTCAAATAAATCTCCACCTTTTGAGTAAATGTGCCTTTTGCCTTTTGAGCAGGGCTGGATTAAGGCTATGAGGGGCCTAAGGCTAATAAGAGGGAAGGGACTATATATGTACTATATATTGTATATAATTCATAAAATCTTCAAACAAATAGAAATTTATATTTATCCAAATTTAACAACTAACAAAAATCAAAGCTATGTACATTAAAAAAAATTAAAAATGGCATACAATTCAAATAGACTAGAGAATGATTTCTTCCTTCTTGGCTTTAAACTGTGATATCAAGCAAAACACCCCTTCTTGTGGCTTTAAAATGTGATATCAAACAAAATGCCTCCTCTTGTGGCTTTAAACTGTGATATTAAACCAAAACACCTTCTTGTGGCTTTAAACTGTGATATTAAACCAAAACAACACCTTGTGGCTTTAAACTGTGATATCAAACCAAAACAACACCTTGTGGCTTTAAACTGTGATATCAAACCAAAACACCACCTTGTGGCTTTAAACTGTGATATCAAACCAAAACACCACCTTGTGGCTTTAAACTGTGATATCAAACCAAAACACCACCTTGTGGCTTTAAACTGTGATATCAACCAAAACACCACCTTGTGGCTTTAAACTGTGATATCAAACCAAAACACCACCTTGTGGCTTTAAACTGTGATATCAAACCAAAACACCTTCTTGTGGCTTTAAACTGTGATATCAAACCAAAACACCTTCTTGTGGCTTTAAACTGTGATATCAAACCAAAACACCTTCTTGTGGCTTTAAACTGTGATATCATTAACATACATTTAACCCTTCCCTTGTAGTGGAAGGGCTAACCAACCTTATGACAAAGATTTAGGGTTTATGATATAAAAATTAAGGCTTAAACTCAAGAGCCTAAAAAATATGAGGGCCTAAGGCTACAGCTTTATTAGCCTAATAGTTAATCCAGCCCTGCTTTTGAGTTTGCCCACTCAAAAATGTTTAAAATCACTGATTTCTTGTTAAGAATAAAATTTTCTGATGCTCAAATGAGCTCTACTAACTGCATGTGCAAATGCATAGTGTGTACAGTGTGTACACTGCTTAAGGGCCAAAAGTCTATGCAAAACATCAGGACCTTTTAGTAGATTTTTAGTAAAATTGAAAAAATAAACACTTTAATGCGAGTATGAGGATTAGGTTTTGGGTTGCCAACTCCATGAAGTTTGAAAAAAAGGACAAGAACATCAATTCCAATATACTGTCTACAAGGTTAGGGAAAGAAGTAAAATTTTATTTATAATTTATTACAATTTATACTGCATGCTTTTTATTGCATATTTTCTGAAAGTAAATATTTTTATTGATATACAGATATTGACCCATTGAGTCATGCATTGACAAAATTTATGGTAACAATATTTATTTTTAAATTTATACTTTTCCGCTACATGGAACATTAGCATTTAAGTGAAGAAATGAATTTATAAAATGTTACTCGACTTAAGACTTTATAATTATTTCTTTTTAAACAAAAGTTTTGTTATAAAACTGTTGTTTGGAACAAGATTGTTATCAGAAAAGGACAAATGACGTCCTTTCCGAACTCAAGAAAGGACAAGGACAAAAATCTTCAAAAAAGGACGGTTGGCAACCCTAATTAGGTTATAAAATGTGACTATTAAAAAAAAATAGATGCTCAAGTTGGAGGTAGAAACATAATATAGATAATTTAGATAATAGATAAATCATCAACATATTGAGAGTTGGCTCAGTATGGAACTTTTTTCTTGTAATTAGTGCTAAAAAAGTAGGATGCAATATCTGCAGAGGGGAACTTCTACAATATGATGGAGGTGCTGCAACCTTAATTTTTGGGGAAAATTCCCAGGAAAGTCTTCTTTATGTTAAGTTGATTTGATTGCTTCCCACTCATTGTCATTCATATTTGCTGTCCACAAGTGAGATTAGTGTTTCAGATTATTGTTAATGCTGCAGGATTCACTAGCCAAATAATAATAGTGGATTGCCAGAATTGGTAAAAAATCTGGTCCAGATCTGGATCCAGTCTGGAATGGCCAATCTGGTGGATTAAGCTCTGGTAATCTGGTCCAGTTCCAGCCCTATTATTAATCTTGTCTAATCTTTTGTAATCCTTTTATATTTGAATTTAGTTGTGGTCAACAATTAACCCACCCATAGGGTATACACTACCAGTCAAAAGTTTAAGTACACCCTGAAATATTCCTAAATTTCAAATTTTGTTCAAAGTTTTTTATTTATTAAGTTATGACAAATTCATAAGTACAAACATGGGAATTTAAATAACAACAAATCAGAACAATTTCCCCAAAACAGTCTAAATTTTAGATTCATCAAAATAGCCTCCTCTAGCAGCAATTACAGCAGAACAAATTTGAGGCATGAGCTCAACAAGAGAAAGAAGATAGTCTGGTGAAAGCTACTGCCAGCACTCTTGTACCGTAAGAGTTCCCAGAGCTTCTGAGTACTGGATGGTTGCTTGGCTTTCATTCGTCAATCCAGTTCATCCCACACTAGCTTGATGGTGTTCAGATTCAGGGACTGTGCTGGCCATTCCATGACTGAGCTGACATTGCCATTCTTTCTGCTTCAGGTAATTTTGACACAGCTTGGAAGTGTTTAGGATCATTGTCTTGCATTATGAACTGTTGGCCAACTAGTTGCAGTCCAGATGGGATGGCATGGCGCTGTAGAATGCTGTGATCAGGGCTGTGGAGTCGGAGTCGGAAGTAAATTCATTGCTAGAGTCGGAGTCGGTAAAAATGGACCGACTCCGACTTTTTTTTTTTTTTTTTTTTTTTTTTTTTTTTTTTTTTTAATGATGTACTTTATATTGGTTCAGGTTAAGCTCCTTAAGCTTTAACCTCCTATCTTGCATTATAGTTATTTTATGATGATTCCCCTACATCATGATCTTTCTAGGAGCTTTTCCTGCATATCACTAATTACTGTTGATTTTCTTTTCAGAAATTTATATTTGAATACATTCTGTGTAAGCTAATTCTAAATTTTTATTTTCAAAAGCCCCTTATAAAATGGTTTTGATTTTTGAGTATCATATATTAGGCTTTGTATACTTATTAAAACCTTAATAGCTTTTAATTTACAATTGCTCAATGCGTTTTGGTTGTAAACATGTACCAACATGTTTTGATTAGCTATATTTATTTGTGTAATGGAATTTTATTATTATTTTTTTTTGTCATGCAGCTATTTAAGTTTTCACTTTGATCTTAGCAAATAAATTACATATATATATATATATATATATATATATATGCATATCAAGTTATACAATAGTAGATTTTTACTTTCGTTAATGTAGACTGTAAGTAATGTTTTTGGTTTAATAATTTTTTTTCCTTAAATAAAAATGCCATAATGGCATAGCTACAACCATTAAGACTTAAATTTAGAGAAATTGAGCTTAAAAAGTAGCCTGATGATTCACTTGGTAGTGATGAAATGCCATTCTGGGTTAATATAATCAAAGTATATTTTATATTATTATTTAGAGGCAGGAGTCGGAGTCGGCCCTTCTAAAATTCTAGGAGTCGGAGTCGGAGGCTTGGTCTACCGACTCCACAGCCCTGGCTGTGATAGCCACATTGGTTCAGTATTCCAGTGACTTTGTGGAGATCTCCAACTTGCTCCCCCGCAAAACATCCCCAGACCATCACACTTTCTCCGCTGTGCTTCACTGTTGGCACAACACACTGCTGTGTCATTCTTTCACCCGCTCTGCACCGCACAAATACTCTGCATTTGGATCTAAAAACTTCAAACTTTGATTCATCAGTCCAAAGGACAAATTTCCACTGCTCAACAGTCCATTTTTGGTGTTTTTTAGCCCAGGCTAGCCTTTTCTTTTTGTTCTGGAGTCTCAGCATTGGTTTCTTTGCTGCAGTTTGTCCTTTTAATCCTGCCTCTGTCTTCTCTGAACAGTTAATATTGAAACTGTTGTACTTCTGGAGTTGTTCAGCTGGGCTTTGATTTGAGGTGCTGTGAGGCGTCTCTTGCGCAGACTGGTGACTCGGATATACTTGTCCTCTGAGTGTTGTGGTTCTTGGTCACCCTGACCTTTTTCTGTCCTTATTTTGACCAGTTTCTTCGTACTGTTTAATGGCACAAGCAACTGCATTCACAGAAACTTTTAATTTTTTTGCAATTTGCCTCAGTGATTGGCCCTCATTTCTCAGTTACAATTGACTGTCTTTTTTCTGTTGTTAACTGAGCTTTGTCCACCCATTTTTTGCTTTTTTAAACACACAAATACACCTTAAACTACACAGTTAGCTCCTTTGCAAGTATTTTATATGTAAAGACCTGCAGCGCATGTTAATAACTGAACACATGTATTAACATACACCTGAAGAAACACACTACCCCAGTAAAGACTTTTAAACTGTTTTTGGACCTTTGTGCAGAGCTAATGGCAGTAATTTTAGGTTGCATCCTAGACATCAATTAACACATTTTGAAGGCTATTTTGAAGCAGCTTCTGTGTTATAACACACTGCATAGGGCAGATGCACTGAAGCATACAATATGAAAGCCAGGTAAGCAAATTCATCTCTAGTACCTGTTAAGTTTACATTTGAAGTTTGTCATGAGCTAAGCAGCAAAACATTGGAAATTAGTAGGTGTACTTAAACTTTTGACTGGTACCAGTAGTGTAGTGTACAGGGTGTACATAAAGTCAGGATCTATTTTTGTGAAGCACTCGGAAATTATATGGAATTCAATCATAAAATGATAAAGTGGTAACATTTATTAAATAATTAAGAGTAGGATTTGACGTGACGCCCATCAGTATCCCTGCACAGCTCAAATCGTTCCGCAGCATTTCTAAACACATTCTGGAACATTTGCGGGGTTATGTTATCTGCAGCAGTTCATATACATAAGTTTTCAAGACTCTTAATCTTCGTCTGATAGACGTGCGATTTGATAAAGCCCCATGCAAAGAAATCTAAAGGGGTTAAATCTGGTGATCTCGCTGGCCAAGGTCTGTTGCTTCCGTGTCCGATCCAGCGATTTGGAAAACGTCCATTTAGATAATCCTGAGCAATTTTGGCATAGTGACAAGGAGCACCATCATGTTGATAGACGATGGTACTAACAATCCTATCCCCAATCAGCTGAGGTTCAAGGAATTGCTGCAACATGTCTAGATAAATAAGCCCCGTAACTGTAGCTTCAGCAAAGAAAAAAGGACCATAAACCTTAGATTTTGTTAAACCCATCCAGACATTAACTTTAGGTGAGTCTCTTTCCCAATTTTGGACGAAATCATTCAGTCTTTCATCTGCCCAAATTCGACAGTTATGTCGATTTACTTTTCCACACGTATGGAAAGTGGCTTCATCACTAAAGAGAATGTTGTCCATTAAATTATCACTCCAGATTTGTTCTATGAGATCAGCACACACAGCACTTCGTCGAGGGAAATCTTCCTCATGTAAATCATGTAAAACCTGCAAATGATAGCTTTTCTTCTGCAAATTAACTTTCAGAATTTTGTGCACAGATGACGTTGGGAGGCTGATGCAGCACGAATGGACGTACGTGGCTCCTCAGTGATAATTCCGCATACTGCATTCATGGTAAGATCTGACATACACGGTCGTCCTGATCTTGCTTCATCATTTACAGATCCTGTTCGTTTAAATTTGTTCACCAATTTTCGTATTGTCTTGTCTATTGGCCCCGGCTTATGAAATCTCCTTCTAAACTTCTCTCTGATGTCATTGTATTTCTTTCCCTCGATTCGCCAAATTACTATTGCCACACACACTTCTGTATTCATTCTAAGGGCTTCTGAAAAGAAAAATAGAAAAAAATAATTATTTCACAAAAATAGATCCTGACTTTATGTACACCCTGTATATAATTAAAAAAAGTTTGAAAAACAAATTTTTGAAAGTAAAAAATAAGTGAACATTTGCTGTGTGTTTGGGCTATGTAACATAGTTCGTAACTGTAGCACTTTAGTATGTTCACGCAATCTAATGAATGTAGTCTAGTAGTATGTTAATCCTACTTGGCCCCTGATTGCGCACTGATGTTCCACCACCCCTGCTATCAAGAGGGCCATGGTTGAAGCACTGGAGAAAATAGAGTGGACACCAAAGATCTGCCCAAGAGGATCAGGAAGGAACAGTGATTTTGTAGTGTCCATTGTCTAATGATGTCTCTGACATTCTTGGTGAGTATGTCAAATTCTTGAATGAGGACCCCCAAAAAGTGAGAGAGCCATCCCAGTTTGAAGATGAAGCAGGATACAATCAGGAATCTGAGGGCTGTGGATGACAGCTATGAGGAATAGTCCTATTTTGAGACTAGCTCCCACATCACGCATTCTGAAGATCTGCTCCATGTTTTCTCCACCCATAGGGCCCTACTCCCAAACTGTGAGGAATTGACCATATTCTTGCACACCAGACAACAATGAGTGGTTGAAAGGGGAACTGTGAGAACCCTGTATTGAAGGGATAATACTCATTGAAAAGTGAGGAGGACCTGGAATCCTGCAAAAAAGGTTGTGTACTACTATAACATGCATGTAGCATACTTTTTCCTCTTGAACATTCTGTAGGACTATATAGTGCTTATAAAGGAGATAAAAGAAACCAACAGCGCAACCCCTTGAATTTTGATTGAAGGTGAAATGTAACACAAAGTAGCTTCTTAATAAAGTAAACAAAATGCCAGGTTCCAACATGAAACTTTCTATTTTTTTTTTTTTTTCAGGAGTAAAAAAACACACACACACACACATGGTGGGAGAAAAGTCTAAGGATTTTATACATACAACTATTTAGTTAACATTATACAAACAAGTGTTAAATTGTAATTTAATCTTCAAAGAGTGTTCCATCCACTATGATACATTTGTGGATTATCTCTGTGAAACTCTTCATTGTTCTTCTGAACATATCAAGTGGGATCCTTTTCAGTTCTATTCTGCAGCCAGGGGTATTTGCATTTGGGTAGATGAAACCAGCAGTGTAGAGTTTGCCATGCAAAAAAACCCAAAGCCAGAAATCACATGAAGTTAAATCTGGTGATCTGGCTGGCCACTTGATAGGACCTCGCTGCCAAAGCCATCTTCCTTCAATGTTTGTATCAGGAATCTTATGGGCAGCTGTCGAGTAATGTGGTGGTGCTATATCATGTTGATAAAGCCAATTCCTGCCAATGCTACTAGTAAACTGTGGCAAAACTCACTCTCAATACTGGACAATTTTTTCCATCCATGATATTTCTTGATATGTCAAAGGAAATGAGTCCTGAATAACCAAATGCATGTCCAAACTGTTAGTGTAGCCATTGTAACTGGTTTACCCAGTTGTATGTTGGGATTTTTTTTTTTGCCCAGTAATGAACATTGTGTTTATTTCCTTTACTCATTAAACCAAAGTCCCATTCATCCGAAAATTTGATCTTTTGAAGGAAATCTGGATCACTGTTCAACTTTTGTCTCACTTTTTCAGCAAACTGCAGCTGTCTATCAGAATCATTGTCATATATGAGCTGAGAGTAAATGGGTTTGTAATCTTGGTACCTCTGTGATTTCAATATTTTTGCTACTGAAATTTTGGAAATACCAAGTTCCTCTGTGACTTTTCCAGTTTTCAAGTTGTTGAATCAACTTGAAAAGTGGGAAAACATTTTCTTTGTTGTCTCCTGTCGCTGTTACTGGCCTTCCACTTCTTGGATGATCTTTTACCAGGCTCCCTGTTTGTAAAATTTTGAGCTTCCAGTATCAGAGTGTGGTTACATTTGGTGGTGGTTTATTATATTTTTCTTGAAATAAATGCAAACTTTCTTCACAAATATTGTTATAAGAAATAGCCCATGATACAAGATACACTTTTTCTTCATTGCTGTATTCCACCCTTGCTGACTGGGCCTAGGGCATTCCTGTTCTAGCCTAGGGTCATTCCTGGCCTTGTATAGTTACTTTGAAAAGTATCATACATAATGCAGTGATATCATTGGAATTTATTTATTTATTAACACATTATTTGCATGTATAAAATCCTTGAAGGCTCTTCTCCCACCCTGTATGTATATATATACATATATATATATGCTGCAAACCCACAAGGAAAAAGAAAAATGATTCCAAGGCCTTTCGTGTATTCAGATAACAGAGTTGTGTTAGCAGACTTGTTGCAAAGTTTAAGGAAACAGGATCCATAGAAGATAAACCACGCAGTGGACCTTCAAGGAGGTCCACCCCTTCTTTTTCAATGAACATGTCACTGGAGGCACCTACCTACGTATGCTCAAGGAAGAAGCATTTCCCAGTGTCTTGAACGGAGAAGAAATTTCCCAACATGGTTCCAGCAAGACGGCGCTCCTGCACATTACAGCACCCAAGTAAGGGAATACCTGTACCAACAATTCCCTGGTCATTGGATAGGATGTCGAGGGCCTGTGGAATGGCCAGCTAGAAGCCCAGATCTCACGCCACTAGATTTTTATCTCTGGGGCCACTTGAAAGCGCTGGTATACGCAGAGAAAATTAGGTGTGTTGAACATTTGCAGCAGTACATTATTGGGGCATGTAATACCATTACTCCTGACATCATTCACCGTGTGCTTGCTGACTGGGTATCACGTCTGAATTTGTGTATTGAAAACAATGGTGGACATACTGAGCACGTTCTGTAAATAAAAGCTTTTGTTTTGCCTTTTTTTATTATTTTTCTTATGGGACACCCTGTATATATACATATATATATATATATATATATATATATATATATAAGCAAACAACCACAAGGAAAAGGAAACACAAAGTCCGAGCGCTTTCGTGATATATTCACATTATCAAGGAATATATCACGAAAGCGCTTGGACTTTGTGTTTCCTTTTCCTTGTGGTTGTTTGCTTATTAATAAGGTCACGTGTTATTTTGTGATTTTAGTGCATATATATATATATATATATATATGTGTGTGTGTGTGAGTCACATACAATTGTTTCTGGTGCTCACCAGACATTGTGGGGAGTTTTGGTTTATTTAGAGACCATCAGAATCAGTTTAACTTTTTATTTAAAAATAGGCGATTAACCCAAATTTTTTTTGTCGATAACTAGTCGGTAAACATTAGCCCTGATAGACCTATCCCTTTCGCACGAAGGGCTACAGTTTATTTATATATCATTATTTCCGTTTTTATTACGGTTATCACGGTATGTTCTTGGTTATATTTTAAACTTGAAAATTTCCTTTGTGTCTTTGTAACTTGTAGGCAGTAACAGTTTTTAAACTCGTAGATGTATGCTTTGAGTAATAAAGCATTCTACGTTCTCTGTATCACATGCCATGAAAGAATTTAATGGATCACGTCTAAAACCAATATTTTAACCCATTAGTGCCCATTGGTAGAATTTCCTACTGGTAAAATTGTCTTGTCATTATTGTATCACTTTTTCTCATATTTGCATCATCTTTGGTACGAGTCATTGATACGATGTGATCTAAAAGGTCGTGTCATATCAATGACTCGTACCAAAGATTGTGCAAATACAAGAAAAAGTGACGTGATAATCAATTTTGCTGGTAGGAAATTCTACCAATAGGCGCTAATGGGTTAAGTCAGGAATGGTTTGAAAGTTACGTTAAAACCACTCTAGTTAAGTTTTGTTTATTTCGTAGTTTTTGTAATTTTTAAAAAATGTGCATCTTCAAAATTCAAAAGTTTGCTTCTCGTTTTGCTAAAAGCAAAAGGTTTCTTTTTAAAAATAATTTGGAAAAATTTGTTGGATTATTAAAGATACGGTAAATACAGAGTCGAATTTGGGATGAGTCGGACTCGTCCTCTGTCAAGTGCTATTATTCTTTTGTTTATTTTACTGAGAGAAGCATTTTATTTCCTATGTCAAGTGCCATTATTATTTTGTTTCTTACTAAGTGAAGCATTTTTTTAATACTGTATTGTATGAAAAGGTGAATGATAAAATTTTTTGTTTTGCACTCAAAATAATTCTAGCAATGGTAAGTGAAACAAAGTTTTATCGTTTTTTAATGTTTATTTTGTTTATTTTGAACATTGTATCAGACTCTCACTAATCAAACTTAAAAGGTTAGAGTATTTATGCCTCTTTAGGGGTAAATAGGGGGGTAATTAAGGTAATTCATGATGAGTCGGACTGGCTAGAGCCCGATATAGTCCAACTTATCAAGTATTTACTGTAGTGTGATATCATTTAATTCTGTATAATTCATTCAGTTTGCATTGACCATTCACTACTTTGCTGACCAAATATTGGAACCCAATATGTGTAAGATGTAGTGCCTTTTCAGAATGCCTCTCCAGTACATCTTGGGAGATTGGGACTTCCATACCATAAAGCTTAAACTCCGTCCTCCCGTTTTCATTCCTCGTCAGGAAACAGAAGGTCTCGTCAATCTAGCCATCATCCATCTAAGAGAAATTCATCAACCCCTGATATTGGACATTGGCTGCGGATCGGGGGCAATATCCTTGGTATTGCTCAACCATTTCCCTCAAGTAGGTCTAATTTGAACTTGTATGTGTTTTCTGTTTCTTGATGTAGGTTTTTGCATTTCCTGATATAGGTTCCCACCATCGTGCAACTTTTGCCATTTCAAAGAAGGTTAAATAACCCAAAACATTATTCTATTTTCTCAGTAGTGAGTCTTTACTGAATTGAAGCATAGAATCAAATGCATTTTATACATTACATACATATGTACGTACATTATCTAAGAACCTATTTCCCATTCTCTGTTGGGGGACATGGCATTTGAATGTATCATGACCACCACATGATATGTTCTGAGTGACCCCCCCCCCCCCACCCCCCCACCCCCCACCCCACCAAGACTAAGGAATAACTCCAACTTTTGGGAGTACCTTTCATGACAAGGTTGGGGGTTAGGGTGCATCAGCCTATAAGGGGTGAAATTTCGAACTTCGGATATTGATTTGGCCCTATGATATTATGGTTACAATCCCCAACAAACCTTCAGTGTCCACATTTGAAGCTGTTCTGACAATATTTAGTGGGTCCACCTCGAAGATGAAAATTTGACAATTGTGGAATTTTATGGTTTTACTAGAAAATCTTGTGTGTAAGCGTTGTAGATTTTGTTTGAAAAAAAATTGTAAATATAGTTAGTTTTAGGCAAGTTTTAGCCTCAATTCATGAAATTATCTGTCTTTTTAGACTTTTTTGTATTATTCTGAGAATCATGAAGTGAGTTACCAGGATGCGGGATGAGGACCCAACTTGCCAAGCATCCCACCAACCACCTCCACCTATTAAAAATGGTATTTCATGATAAAATACTTGTAAAAATTGATTTATTGCTTATTGATATCTTAATTCTTCTTCTTTGTCCTTTTTTCTTTTAAAACAGATGATAAAGAAGCTTGTCTCTTTCTCAGATTAGGAGTGGCTTTTCTGTCAGCTTCTACAACTTGGAGAACATTTTGAAGATGTTCTTCAGTCCTTGCAGCCTCATAAAAGTCACTGCATAGTTTTACTGCCCTCTCAGAGCCATCATTTATGACATTTATAGCCAAAAGTTTTTCTTTGGAAGATATAAATGATGCTGTTGTTTTCTATTCAACAATCTCAACCATTAAAAAATCATAGTGTAACTGTAGTGAAGATGAACCATGAGTTTTTGTCAACCAAGTCAGCTAGTGTGGTTTCCGATCGTAGATTGGAGGGAAATTAGGCTTTCCAAAACTAGATCCATGTCTACCTTCTGGAACCACTGTCTCAATCTTGTGTGGTTTATAGGAAAGGAGATGGTTTGTTATAGCACGAAGTTCATTTTTTGGAACCAAATCGCTGAATAATACAAGAGGGATCATCTCTGATGAAAGGTACCAGAGATGACATTTCAAAGATGTTAGAGCACTTTTTGCTATTTGCTTGTTTACTTCCTCGTATCTAAGAAGCTTTTTGTAAAGCTGCAAATCGTGCCATGGTGCATCAAAAACTGAAGAGCAGGTCATCCACCATGGGTAGTAAATCAGTGAAATGAAGGTTGCAAAGTCTCTTAGTTTCAGAATTTGTTGCTTGTTTGTGATTGTTACTGAAGGTAGTTTCGAGATATTATCTTCTAGTAATGCAATTTTTAGAGCATATATTGCTTTACTCATCCATCTGGCTCTGTATAGCACCAGGTCGCTGAAGGGTTATATCCTTATCACTAGGTCCTGCATTTAAGTATAACACAACTAAGTCAGAAAATTGTTTGTAGTCATATCGTGTATGTTGCTTTTCTATATTACTTATTTGAATTGCATAATCAGTCCATTCCTGAAGAATCTCCTGGACAGCTTTGGAGTACTGATTGAAGTCAATTTTTTTCAATTTTTCATCCTTGGAAATCGACTGAAACTTTTCTCGAAATCTGTTAGACATTAATTTCTGGTCCACTCGAAGTTTCTACTTTCATGTCCTGAAACACATGACTCATAATAACTTCACCAACATGATGCCTGCATGCAGACCATAATAAAGGCCGTCCAATCTCTTGTTGGATAGTTATGCATGCAGCGCTCACATGTCCCATGTTGGTTGCTGTAGTGTCGAAAACCAAGTTCACTATTGAATCGGAGCAGTTCCACAATTTCAGTAGCTTCATAACTTCTTCAGTCAAGTTTTTCCCAGATTGGCCACTGCCACCAGCACTAGGATGATATGATGGAATACCAAGTAGTTTGAGATCCATTGAATTTCCAACTGATACGGCTAATCGTTGTTCTGTAACATATTTATCCTACAGAGTAGAAATTATTTTCGAATCCCAATGAAGAGAGGCCAATTTAGGAGGATTCCAGGATTTTTTAATGGAACTTGAAATTTTTTGGGCTACTTCACGTCTTGCTCTATCAGCTGTAGCATATGAAGTTGCCACTGCCTTAGTGTTACCACCACATTCTTCAACAAAAGCTTTTGTGAATGAATGCAGCCTGTTGTGCCAGAGTCATTTTCATTCTTGATGCCAAAGAAACAAGTTTCGGTCTTTTCAGAATGTCATGAGGAATGATAGCTTGAGTACCTAAACAGACTGTTGACTGTGTGGATTTTCCATCTTTTTCAGCTCCATCATTAGCTTCTGACTCACTCTCAATGGTAGTTGTATCGCTTGTGCTACTGCTTTCTAATTCAACATAACTGCAAGAAGCTTCAGTGTCTCAATTCCTTTTCTTTTCTCGCATTTTCTTCACATTTTTGAAAATTAATGCGCTTCATTTTGGATGCTAAAGTTTGATCATGAGCTCCAAAAGAAGCAATTCTATCCCCTTGCATAGATTGAAGAAATTGTATATCTTCTGGATTACTCATAATTTTTTTGGCATTTTTAATCCACAGTGGAAAAGTCATTTTAAGTTGCATTTCCATATCTTCTAGTCTTGTCTTTGTACTTTGTAGCTCTCTTCTTTTCAATGGAATTTCTCTCTGTTTCACATTCTTTTCTGACAACGAAATTATTTTCTCACATGCTTTTTTCTCAGTAATCATTGGTATGTTGGCTTTATTGTAGAATGGTTGAATTTCTGTTAAAACAATTTTAGCTATATCTCGCTTAGTTCTCTCTTTTAGACCCTGTTGCTGGTGAAATAGGAAACATCTAAGAACTTGTTCACTTGTTGGCAAGCGACATCCTACAATCTTTGCATCATTATTTGTGATGCCAGGACCTAATCCAAATATACAGGTTTTTTTTTGTGTTTTTACATCAACTTTATCTGCACTACTTGAACAAGTTTTACCACTAGAAGTGGCTTCACTGGCTTTACCACTATTATCCATTATATCATATATCAACTATTATCACCAACATATATCAAAAATTGACCTGTAATAGAAACATAGATTAATATTAATAGTAGCTATGGCTTAAACACAAGCAAACTAAACATACTAGGCCTATAGTACTTTAAGGATCATTCAATTCAATAAAATAAAGGTATATGTGAAAAAAATAATTTAAGGCAATTTATCCCAAAAATTGTCATTTTTGTAAAAGTTTAGGAGCTAGGTGGACCCAGTAGATATTAATCAATTGACCTGAAATTTTGCATGTGAATTTTTTTTTTAGGGAATGTAACCATAATAATGTAGGGCCAAATCAATTTTTGAAAGTTGCCATTTTTGATGCACCCTATTGGGGGTATGACCCATTGGCATGTCAGGTGAGATCAACGTCTATACACACAAGTCGCACCATTTTCATTCCTTTGTTTCTCTTAATTTTTGTGTCCCATTTCTTTTGAAATTAAAAATATATATATTTAAAGGAAACATGTTCTGTATCTTCAGATTTATATTTAACGGACTAGCTATATTCGTGTTCAGTTTATTCTTTATTTGAATTAGGACAACTTTCACACACTACCTCCCATATATATATATATATATATATATATATATATATATATATATATATATATATATACAGGGTGTCCCATAAGTTCAGTCTCATACACAAATTTATTTTAAATTTACAAAAGTAATACATTAGAACTGAAACAAATGTTTAGATTTATGTCTTGTCATGGGACCTTTTTTCTTGCTGCAGGTAGAATATCATGCAATGGCTAATATGGAAGCGAGTTACACTCCTCAGGAAAAGGTGGAAATTGTTCTTTTGCATGCTTCTGGCCTAAGCCAAAGACAGATAGCTGAAGAATTTCACCATCATCCCAATAAATCACAACCTGGTCAGTGTTCTGTTGGTTGAATACTTTCAAGATTTAAGAAGACTGGGAGTGTTCACGATGAACCAAGAGCAGGTTGCTGAGAACTATAACTGGTGCTGAAAATAGTAGTAATGTACTTTCTAGGATCGCAGTAAGTCCACAATGATTAGTGAGAAAGAATGCGTATGAAAGTGGACATTCAAAGACATCCGTACGCAGAATATTGCAACATCACAAATTTTATCTGTGCAAGATCCTTTTTGTACAAGAATTGCATGGGGATGATACGGATCAATGACTTCAGTTTTGTGAATGGTTTTAGTCAAAAAGAAACCTAGTGGATGATATCATGTTTAGCGATGAGGCGTGTTTCTACCTGAATGGATACATAAACTTACGCAACACTGCGTACTGTGTGTGGGATAATCTTCATGTTGCTGTTGATGCTCATCACCAAACCAACCCAAAAGTAGTGGTGTGGTGCAGCATTCATGGAAATCTTGTTTTGGGACCAGTATTTCTGGAAGGAGGACTTAATGGTGAATGATATATTTAGTTGTTGCGGGATATGTTGGAACTGTATTTGAACAAAATGCCACTCACTGTGCGACATTGGTTTTATTTTCAGCAGGATGGCGCACCACCTCACTTTGACCCTGAGGTGTAACATTGGTTAGATTTAGTTCTTTCTGAATGATGGATTGGGCGTGGGGGACCAATTGAGTGGCCACGAAGATCCTCAGACCTCACACCCCCTCAATTTTTTTCTCTGGGGTCACTTTAAGTTTGCTGTGTTCATTGGCCATTCACATACCATTGAAAACCTTAAAGGAAATATCTGTGCTTTTGTGCACAAATCACACCAGAGTGCCAGTTGTGCATTTAAGTTTGGAACATCGTATCAACATGTGTGAACAACAAGGACATCAATTTGAACATTTGTTTTTGTTCTAATGTATTATCATACCTCTTTTAATGAAGCCTCGGACAATGGATTTTCATTTAACATACATGAAAAAATATTCATTTAATACTGTATAATAATAAGTATAGTACTATTCAAGAAAAAAATCAATCAAACATAATTAGTGAAAAAGAACCAACGATTAAAGTCCACCATCTTTGTTGTTTACATCCTCTAGGCCAGGGGTGGCCAAGGGCCCAAAACGTCGATCACGATGTACCAGTAGATTGCAGAGCAATTTTTAGTAGATTGGAGAATGACCAGTAGCTTAGCCTAGCAACAGAGACCTTACATTTCACAATACTAACAAGCACACGACCCAACTGCTACTACTAAAAATTAGCGTTCTTTATGTTATCACCTCCATTATCAGTAGCAACATTTATTTGTTTTATCTTTGTGTTTACCAGTCATTTAACAAAAAATAACAAAGTTTAACTTCAATAATTCTGAGAGATATTTAATTAATGTCACAGAAAATGATACTGCTAACTTTAATTTCTGCCAGAACTTCATACCACAGTAAGCTGAGCTGTTATGAGCATGTGTCACTTAAGTGATGGGTCAGTCATTTGGAATAATCGGTGAAGGTCAGTCTCCAATCCAATTGCGTTAACACTGTTAAAATGAGTGCTGGACCAAGTGCCAAGAAACAAAAAACTTCAACTTTCACAATGAGTGGGAGACAGCATATTTTTTATGATGAAAAATTCCAAATGTGTGTGTTTAATTTGCTATGCATGTGTCACTCGTCAAAAAGAGGAATTTAGAGAGGCATTTTAAAACTATTCACAAGCGGTATGACAGTGATTTTCCAGCTGAAAGTGAACTACATAAGAGAAAAGTCAATAAACTTAAGTCTCATCTTAGTGCTCAGCAGTCTATCTTTACAGGGCCTAGCACAAAATTGAAAGCAGCAATGACTGCGTCATTTCGGGTGAGCCGTGTACTTGCGAAACACAAGAAACCTTTTCAGGATGGAGAAATATTCAAAGAAACATTTACAAAGGCAGCAGAGTCATTGTTTCAGAATTTGGTAATAAATTGGAAATATTGTCTGCTATTAACCAGCTTCAGCTATCCAGAAACACTGATGCAGCATTGTGAAGTAATGGATGAGAATTTGGTGGAACAACTGAAGAAAGCATACATGACTGCGTGTTCCTTTCACTTCAGTTTGATGACTCGACAGATGTGATCAACACATCACAGTATGCATTTTTATTAGAATGTTTAAAGATATGACTGCCAAAGAAGAACTGCTAAAATCCTACCTTTAAGAGGGAAAACTCGAGGTGAGGACATTTTTCATGCATTCAGTGAGTTTGTTAATGACACAATTCCCACTTCACAAGCTTGTGAGCATAACAACTGACGGATCACCTGCTATGACTGGCCGCTCCAATGGGTTCATCCCTGTGCAAAAGTGACAAAAGGTTTCCAAACTTCTTTAATTATCACTGCATACACTAGGCAACAAAGATTTTGTTACAGAAGACCAAATAGGTGCTCCTAGCTAATTTCGGTATGCTGATTTCAAATCTATAATTAGATTTTTTCTATCACGTCTAGATTTTGTGTAAAATGCAAATCACTTTTAGTAAAATTTTCTACCACGTCCAGATTTTGGTTTTAATCGGCTTAATGCCAGTAATATGAAACTTGCTTTTCAAGGTTAAAGCAATTTTTTTTGCCAACTATATACAAATTCGAACAATTTTGATAAATAAAATTTATCCCGAGTTGGCAACACTGAGTCAAGAGCATAGTAACGGGCAACGGCCCAACGGTCAGTCGCTATGTGATAGTCAAGCAGAACGGTTGTTGAAGCTCTCTGCTGATGAGCAAGTGACAGGTTGTGGTGACTTGTGTGTTTTTATAGCATTTGTTTTGTACTACGGTGTGTATTTCTTTTTATTTTGCACATCGTAATAATTACTTTCTACGTTTTTTCAGATTGTATGGTAATTCAAAATGGCATCAAATAGACGTGCTTGTGTAAATCACCCAGACAACTTCTGCTTTGTCTGTGGACAATATACACCTAAGCCACAACGTAGAAACATAACAACAAAGATTAAACTTGCCTACAAGTGTTATTTTGACTAAGTTAGGAGACCAACAGAGGGACTGGGCACCACATATTTGCTGTGAACAGTGCAATGCAATGTTAATAGCTTGGATGAATGGTAAAAGAAAAGCTATGCCGTTCTCAGTCCCCATGGTTTGGCGTGAGCCGAAAAATCACTTCAATGATTGTTATTTTTGTTTGACAAAGATTGCTGGTTTCACAAAGAAAAACAAATCAAAGATCACGTACCCAAACTGCGAATCAGCAATGAAACCAGTACCACATGATGAAACAAATCCACCATCAGTTCCACCAGCAACGATAACAGACAGCAGTTCATCTGAAGATTCTGCTAGTGATATAGAAACAGGGAAAGATGGCATATATGTTCCAGATGCAAATATTTCCCCACATTTGTTAAGTCAAGCGGAGTTAAATGACTTAGTGCGCGATTTGGAATTACCAAAAGAAAAGGCAGAGTTGCTTGGTTCAAGACTTCAAGAATTTAACCTTCTCCAACCAAACACCAAAGTTTCCCATTTCCGCCATCGCCATTTGCAGTTTTCATCATTTTACTTACAGGAAGAAAACGTTTGTTTCTGCCACGATATCAGTGGTCTGATGCAAGGGATTGGCTGTCGCTATGATCCAAAAGAATGGAGACTGTTCATTGACTCTAGTAAAGCTAGCCTTAAAGCTGTATTACTGCACAACGGCAATGAAAAACCTTCAATACCTGTAGCACATGCCACTGGCCTTAATGAGACTTATGAATTGATGAAACTGCTGCTAAGACTCATCAAATATAAGGACCACACATGGAATATTTGTGGCGACCTTAAAGTTGTATCATTACTTCTTGGGTTACAGTTGGGCTACACAAAGCATATGTGCTTTTTGTGTCTATGGAACAGCAGAGATGACAAGAACCACTACAAAAACATGATTGGCCATCTACTAGAACTGAACATGTTGTTGGTAAATACAATGTGAAACACCCAGCACTTATTGACCCTCAGAAAGTACATCTTCCACCACTTCACATTAAACTTGGCCTTATGAAAAATTTCGTGAAGGGTATGGATCATCAAGGTAGTGATTTCCAATATTTAAAGGATAAATTCAAAGGAATATTGACAGATGCTAAGCTAGAAGCTGGAGTTTTCACTGGACCACAGATCCGCAGTGTCATCCACGACTCATCGTTTCCATCTAACCTAAATGAGAATGAACTAGGAGCATGGACATCTTTCGTTGAAGTTGTCAAAAATTTTCTTGGAAACCACAAAGCTGAAAACCACCGTAAACTCGTAGAAAACATGCTTAAATCTTATGAAATAATGGGATGCAGAATGTCTTTGAAAATTCATTTTTTACATTCTCATCTTGACTTCTTCCCGGCCAACCTTGGGGCTGTAAGTGACGAGCATGGTGAGCGCTTCCACCAACAGATCTCAGTTATGGAAAACAGATACCAAGGTAATTTCAACCCAAATATGATGGGAGATTATTGTTGGTTCCTGCAGAAGGAGAGCTCGTCATCCTACAAGCGACAAAGGAAGAGGACACACCAAAGTTTCACTTAAGAACAGGAATTTGCCTTTCAGTAGTAACAACAAAATACTAACGCGCTTTGGGTGGATGGTTGGGCGCAGGGGTGGTAACTCCGCCAGCAGAATTCCGCTGTCTGTCTTAAGCCAGAATAAAGGAAGAAAGACATCCCTGTTCACTAATTATTTAAGTATGCTTAACATAAAACGTGGCACGGAAAAGTAGCTTAGACGGCTTTCGTAATAGAAGCGGGTGAGAAAAAAAATGAAAAATAGGGGTTTTCGGTTACACAAAATCTGGACGTGATAGAGAAATTTTGATATCAGATCTGAAATCAGCATCAGCGCTTTAGTAGGAATCAGTAGTTCACGTGTCTGTAACAAAAAAAAAGTTGAAATTTGTTGCCTAGTGTAATTCACCAACAAGTATTGTGTAGTAAAATGTTGAATATTAAAGAAATTATGGATATTTTCCATAAGATTGTGTGTTCTATTCGGGCAAGAAGTCTACAAAGGCGTCTCTTCCAGTCTCAGCTAGAAGGAAATAAAGCAGAACACACTGACCTTTTATTGCACACTGATGTCAGGTGGCTAGGTAGAGGTAAATTCCTGCAGAGGTTTAGGGATCTCTTGCCTGAAATTAAAGACTTTGTGAAGTTAAAAGAAACATACCGTATTACAAAGAGTTGGAAGATGAAGTGTTACTGTTAGATTTAGCTTTTTTGATTGACACCACTGCTTTTCTAAATCAGCTAAACTTAGAGTTGCAAGGTAAAAACAAAACTATTGTTGAAATGATTACCTCAGTGAATGCTTTTAAACTAAAACTGGTATCCTTACAGCTGCAGCGACACCAACTGCGGAACTTCAAAAACATGATGTCAGAGCTGGAAAGTCAGGGGAAAGAATATGACCAGTTTGACAGTGCTTGATACGTTGAACAGTTGCAGAATGTTATTACAGACTTCAACAGATGGTTCCAAGACTTAGCAACACTAGAACCTGTAGCAACATTCATGTGCTTCCCATTTCGTGCAAACTTTGACATTGATGATATTGCATCAAAAATGGCCTTATTGTTTAATATGGACATACCTGCAATTGAGAATGAAATTTTGACTGCAAAACGACATTCAAATTGAATTCAGGTCTTCAGAAGGAAACTTTTGGCACCTATTTCTTGAAGAAAAGTATCTGAATGTCAAAAAAAGTACTGTGTACTTGACAGCATTTTTTTGGATCAACCTACCTTGTGAGTCACTGTTCTCACACATGAATATCATCAAATCAAAATACTGAGCCACTCTGACAGATGATCACCTGGATGCTTGTTTGAAGCTAGCAATCAGCAGGTACAATCCGGACTACACACAGCTTGCTGATGCCATGCAGTGCAAATCATCATATCAGTAAAGTAAGCTTTTCCTATTCCAGTATACCTAATTTCTAATAAGTTTGGGGGTTAAAATTTAATGAAAAATGCGCGCGCGCGTGTGTGTGTGTGTGTGTGTGTGTGTGTGTGTGTGTGTGTGTGTGTGTGTGTGTGTGTGTGCATGCACTCATTTGGCAATATATTTTTATTCTCTCCATATATATATATATATATATATATATATATATATTATATATATTATATTTCGCCATGATATCTGCTAACGTATAGTGGGAAATGGCAGTAAACGCCCCAATACAAAATATATATATATATATATATATATATATATATATAAAATTGGGCTGGTGGATCATATAGGGAGAACTTTGGAAAAAGTAAATCCCATCTCAGTAAAGTCTGACCACCCCTACTCTAAGTCAATCAGCAATTGTCTCAAAATGTATACAGTAGTCCACCAAGATTTGTGTCAGTTGTGTCATGGTAGGTCTCTTCATGTTCACTATCAAAGTGTGTTTTGTGAACATTTTATGCCCATTATGTTTGGGAAATGGCCTGCAAGTGAATGTGTTGGTAACCCAGCCAAGGTGCCCAGGAAAGTCATTAGTATGGACGTGAAAATGAAAGTGGTATGAAGGGTTGAGGCAGGTGAGCATCAGGTTGATGTGGGTTGGTCGCTTGGCTTGGCTTCCTCTACTGTTAAAATGATACTCAATAACAGTGAGAAGATAAAAAGAACCAGCCAGTCTACCACATCCTTAGTTGCAATGAAGGTTTCCCACACAAGGAATAAGCTCCTGGAAACAATGGAGCGCCGGTGGTCGAAAATCACATATGTATTTTTAAGTAACCAACTTTTTTCTAATGTTTAAGACCTATTTTGGCACATTTAATCATTTAGTCATTCTGTAAGAAAATAATAGTACTTAAAGGCATTTATTTATCATTTTGACTGATTTCCGTATTAAGGAAGAACCCATCTCCCTAAGTACCATGTTATAATGATCTCTATTAACAGATTTTTTGCTTAATGGACAAGCCTCAAGAATGTATCTTGTCCATTAAAAGAGGTATGATAGTATTACTTTTGTAAACTTAACTTCAAATAAATTTTCCCATGAGATTAGACTTATGGGACACCCATATATATATATATATATATATATATATATATATATATATATATATATCCCCGCAAGGGGGTTCTAAGCTCGTGCTCTTGAGTGCTCTTTGTGCTCGTTTGTACGTGCTTGTTCCTGGAGGTTTCACGTGCGCCCTCCCAGCCCTAGCACCCAAGGATGATGGGGCTCGACCCTGCAGTCCTTGTCATCCTTGGTCTTTTTCCACTTTGACTGTCCCCTCCACCCTTTCTTTTTCCTCTGTCTTTCCTCTCACTTTTTCTTTGTTTTTCCGCTGAGATATGCCCTTTAAATAGAGGCGAATCGGTTCTTCCTGAACTAAAAAAAAAAAAAAAAAAAATATATATATATATATATATCTGACATAAATGCATTCTTTGAAGTGGAATTGCAAGGAGAGTATATAACAGACTTTGAGTTTACACCAGAAGATGTAGCGAGAGCTATAGAACAAATGAAACTACATTCAGCTGCAGGTCCGGACAATTGGAACGCATTATTGATTAAAAACTGTAAAAATGAAATAGCTACACCTTTATACTGGATATGGAGAAGATCCCTAGACACGGGGAAATACCGAGCATCTTGAAAAGAGCAAACATTGTCCCTATATATAAAGGAGGGGACAGATCTCAAGCAAAGAACTATAGACCAGTGTCATTGACGTCCCACCTCACCAAAGTATTTGAAAGAATAGTTAGAGAGAAAATTTATGATTTCCTGGAGACACGGGAAAGATTCAACGAAAATCAGCATGGATTCCGATCAGGTAGATCATGCCTATCACAACTAATAGAGCACTACAACAATATCCTAGATGCATTGGAAGGCAATGACAACTACGATGTTATATACACAGATTTTGCTAAAGCTTTCGATAAATGTGACCATGGTATAATAGGAAATAAAATTAAAGACATGGGAATAACAGGCAAAGTGGGAAAATGGATCTACAACTTCCTTAGTGATCGTCTGCAGGTCGTCAAAATTCAAGGTATATCATCATCAGAATCGGAAGTACGCAGCTCAGTACCACAAGGGACAGTACTGGCCCCACTCCTGTTCATTATCATGCTAACAGACATAGACAGCGGAGTAAACAGCAATAGTATAGTAACATCCTTTGCAGACGATACAAAGATCAGCAGAAAAATCAGCGATGTACATGATGTGGAGGCCTTGCAGAGGGACACGAACAAAATACACAAATGGTCAGAAGACAACAACATGTCATTCAACGCCGAGAAATTTCAACTCTTGAGATATGGTAGAAAAGAAGAACTTAAACAGACTGCATATTATGCTCCAGATAGACAGGAAATTCAGAGAAGCATGAAAGCGATTGATCTCGGGATAATAATGACAGATGATGCGAAATTCGAAACACAAAATCAGATAGCAATAAATAAAGCAAAAAGAGTCGCCGGACAGGTTCTAAGAACGTTCAAGAGAAGGGACAGGACAGTAATGATTCCCCTGCTAAAAACACTGATTATACCAAAACTTGAATACTGCTCAGTTTTGACGTCCCCATATAAAAAGGAAGAAACTAATAAACTAGAAGAAACGCAAAGGCATTTCACAGCCAAGATTGATGGCTGCAAAGAACTCAACTACTGGGAAAGACTACGTAAACTAAATCTGTACTCACTGGAAAGAAGAAGAAGAGAGGTACATCATAATCTACATATGGAAAATGATCGAAAAACTGGTACCAAACCTAAAACTAAACCCAATTACCATTCAAACAACACTGGAAAATAGGAAAGGCAGAATGTGTAGTGTTCCCAAATTAAAAGCACGACAAGGGACCTCCTCAACCCTGAAGGAAAATAGCTTGGTTGTCAGGGGGCCAAGACTTTTCAACCAGCTTCCTGAGGACCTCAGAAACGTAACGGGGGTCAATGTTGAAGTCTTCAAGAAAAGACTGGATGCCTGGCTCAGGACAGAACCGGATGAGCTGGGCGTGCCTGGCTATGTACGGTGGAGAGCGCAAGAAAGTAACTCGCTCCTTTACCAGGCCAGACCTAGAGGCGGGGCCACCAGCTTGACCTCCATGTGAAGAGAGACCAACACACAAAACAACATAAGGTTCATAAGGTAAGGTATATATATATAGGGGTGTGCCGGATAGTATTTTTTACTATCCGGCCGGATACCGGATAGCCGGATAATAAAAAAAAATATCCGGCCGGATACCGGATAATATCATTCAAATAATTCATAATTTTTTATATATTATTATTTAGCTATTACTTGACTAATTGACTATACTATCAAATTTTAATCACTATTTGATGTAAATTATAGCTATCTTTCAATAACTTTACTAATTACCTATATTTTATCCTTTTCAGGATTGTTTCATTGCCTAAATCATATAGCTATATAGCTAGTTAGTATTAGTTATAGGCTTACAGCAATATTTTAACATTATTTACCCCCTAAAATGGCTAGTTTTATTTGGAAAATATTTACAATACATGAGACTAATCCAACGATAGCTATTTGCTCCCTATGTTCCAAACAGATTAAAAGGGGATCAGAGAAATTGGGTGCTAGGTGCTATAGCACAAAACCTTTGCACAATCATGCAAAGATGCTGCATTCAAAAGAATATAAAGAAGTGTCTCAACTTAACAAATCATCTGAAAATCAAAATCAACCTATAGCGACCACCTCAATGGCTCCGAAGGAGAAAAAATTAGTTGCCATGGAAAAGCAACTCACGTTAGAAGAAAGTTTTTCCTTTAAGAAATTATGGGATATAAATGACTCAAAAGCTCAAGCTTTACATAAAAAGATAGGATTAATGATGGCACTGGACAACCATCCTTTTAGTTTAGTTGAACAAGATGGCTTTATAGGACTGATGGCCCACGTACAGCCAAGGTATTTGCTACCAAATCGAACATATTTTTCAGAAAAAGTCATACCCAAAATCTATGAAGAACTCAAAGAAATTGTTATGAATAAATTGAAAGAAGGGAAATACATTAGCTTCACTTCCGATATTTGGACCTGCTCTTCTTCAAATGAATCATTCATTTCCTTGTCAGGTCATTGGATCATGAATGACTACACTCATTGTAATGCAGTATTGCATTCAGCTCATTTTTCAGGATCGCATACAGGAATTAATATAGCGGACAAATTGCAATCTATGTGGCAATC
This sequence comes from Bathynomus jamesi, assembly GCA_023014485.1. Lineage (NCBI taxonomy): Eukaryota > Metazoa > Arthropoda > Malacostraca > Isopoda > Cirolanidae > Bathynomus > Bathynomus jamesi. The sequence continues at coordinate 200,635 of JAJOZX010005794.1, read as the reverse complement.
ATGGAATATTGACAGATCAAGGCGTAATATATTGGTCAGAGATGGAGCTTCTAACATAGCTTTGGGATGTGACCTTGCGGAAATACCTTCTGTTCACTGTTCAATTCATTTGCTACAGCTAGTGGTGAATGATGCATTAATGGCTCAATGATCTATAAAAGATCTTTTGGCAAAGTGTCGACGTTTAGTGACACATTTTAACCACTCCCCACTGGCTACTTCTGAATTTAAAGCTCTCCAAACACAACAGGGTCATGTTCCTCTTCTATTGGTACAAGATGTTTTAACGTGCTGGAACTCATCTTATTTGATGCTAGAACGTATGGTTAAGTTGAAAAAATCAGTTCAAATATACCTTGCTGATCATAGTGAATTACTTGTTATTTCATCTAATGAGTGGTACTTGATTGAAAATCTTTTAAAGCTTTTACAGCCATTTTTTAAACTCACCCAAGAAATGAGTACAGAATATAGTTTACTCTCTACTGTTATCCCAAACATGTGCGCGCTTGAAAGGTTTCTTTCAAAAATTGGCCAGGATGATCAAGGAGTCCAAACTACAAAAGATGAACTGTTGAAGTCATTGCGGTCACGATTTTTTGCCAATGAAAGCAATGAAAAAAGAAAGTGTCTAAATGTCTTAACAAATCGGAAGTATGCTCTAGCAACTGTCATTGATCCACGACTTAAATTTTTGTTTTTCAAAGATCAACAAAAGGAAAATATTAAGACATGGTTAATTGAAGAAATAAATGAAATAAACAACCTAGAGAAAATTAGAGATAAATATTTTGAAGAACAGGCTCACAGCAGCGACGATTCTAATTCTTCTTCCTCCTCAACAGGAAGAAAAAAGGCAAAGTTTGATGATGATCCACTCTCTGCTTGTTTCAGGGAACTAACACAAGAAAATTCAGAAAAGATACCTGGTGAGAAAAAGTTTAAAAAAAGCCGTAAGATGGCTTCATTCGCAGAAATAGCAGAGGAAATTGAGCAATATGCAAAAAAACCATATCAGACAGACGACTATCTCCACTTGAAATTTGGAAAAATGAAGAATCCTTTCCATCTCTCAAGAAAATTGCTCTAAAATGGCTAGTGACACAAGCATCTTCAGTTTTCTCAGAAAGAATGTTTTCTGAATACGGAAATATTTTTGAAGAAAAAAGAAGTACTTTGCTACCAAAGCGAGGGGAGATGCTTCTTTTATCCATCACAATGGACGAAAATTTGATTTAAACTTGTGAATCTAGTGTCTTGAACATAGTATTAATTTTTATTGTTTAATGTGAGTTTTTACTTTTTAAGGTTTTGCTATTTTAATAATTTCACTTACCTTACTGGTATATTTGATTAGGCTATATGTTTTATTTTTATATCTCAAATCTTAATAAAAGGTTTCGCTAATTCATATTTTTTCATATTGTAATTTGCAATATATATAAAAATAAAAAATAAAAATAAAAATTAAAAAGTAAGGGAAGCTGGGATCTTAGCTATGCGTCACACTTTTAGCTGGACCAAACATTTTGCCTTTTTAGCAGTTAATATAGTTACATACTAGTAGTGGTACATGCTTATTTATCAATTATTTTAATTTTAGATTTTTGTACAACTATATTCAACTTTTGCTAGCTAAAGGCTATGCAAGCTAAGATTGGAAAGGGGCGGGCCCAGATGGTATTCCCATTACAAAAAAGACTATCATAAATATCCGGCTATCCGGCCGGATACAGGATACCGGATAATAGCTGTTATCCGGCCGGATATCCTGCCGGATAGTGGTATCCCGCACAGCCCTATATATATATATATATTTTTTTTTTTAGTTCGGGAAGAACTGATTCGCCTCTATTTAAAGGGCATATCTCAGCGGAAAAACAAAGAAAAAGTGAGAGGAAAGACAGAGGAAAAAGAAAGGGTAGAGGGGACAGTTGAAGTGGAAAAAGACCAAGGATGACAAGGACTGCAGGGTCGAGCCCCATCATCCTTGGGTGCTAGGGCCGGGAGGGCGCACGTGAAACCTCCAGGAACAAGCACGTACAAACGAGCACAAAGAGCACTCAAGAGCACGAGCTTAGAACCCCCTTGCGGGGATAATATATATATATATAATATATATATATATAATATTATATATATATTATATATATATATATATATACAGGCCCGTATCCAGGGGGGGCCAGAGGGTAGATGAGACACAGCAAAAGATCAGCTGAGGAGGACAGTGATAGGAGAAATGGGAGTTCCAGCACTCCCTATTTTCTGTCTAACAGCCCCCCCACCCTCTCCAGAGTACTTTCCTGGTCGATTGGTGTCTACGCTCTCCTCCTTTTAATATGTACTAATATTAATAAAGAAAACCCAGAAACATAAAAAATGTGTGGGGATTAGATTTTCTTATCTCCTTCATTTACAATCACACCAAAACTGGGTTCCAATTTTAAGTGGCCTTCCTTGTGTGCATTAAAATATTGCCATTGATAGTAATGCCTGATATTACTATCGAGTAACATCAGTAATTTTTAAATAGATTAATGATAATTAATTAGCTGACTTTATTTTATGATAGAAATTGACAAAACAGCAATTTATAGATATAGACAATTTATCTGACTTGCCTGAGTGGCTTCATGTTCATCGATCACTTAGAAAGTAGAGATTTGATTAATAGTAGTCAGCATGGGTTTCAACGCCATAGATCTTGTTTAACTAATTTGTTAGAATTTTATAACGAAATAGTGCATGAATACAATAGGCATAGAGCGGTGATGTTATTTATTTAGATTTTAAAAAGGCGTTTGATACAGTTCTGCATAGGAGATTAATTGTGAAGGTCAAAGCACACAGTACCGGGTGTTTCAAAAGTCCCTCACTAATTTGATTTTCAATTTTCTTTGCAGCTAATCGACCAACGACGTTCATCTTGTGGTAAACTCTTACTCAGTAGTTGAGAATTTTTTTGAGTCTACATTTGAAGTTTTGCTCCATTTTCTTCTGCTACCATGCTGACTCTAGAGCAGAGGTGTAAAATCGCTGCATGGCAGGAGGTTTTTCAATCTGTGGTCGAAGTGCAGCGACGATTCCGGGCAGTCTACGGGCAGCATTATGCACCGGATAGGAACACCATCGTCGCCACCCACCGGAAGTTTATGGAGACTGGATCCGTAAAGGACAAACCACGATCAGGAAGACCTCGAAGTGAGCGGAGTGAGGAGAATGTCGAAACTGTCCGTGAGGCGTTTACTCAGAGTCAAGGAAAGTCCATTCGGCGAGCTGCTGCGGAACTGAACATCAGCGCGACATCTATCCAACGGATTTTGCGGCGTGGTCTCAAGCTGTATCCGTACAAGATCCAGGTGGTTCAGAAGCTGGAACCTCAAGACTACGATTGCTGGGTGGAGATGTGTGAGACACTGCTGCATCACTACGAAAGAGACCCATCGATCCTGGAGGACATGTGGTTCAGCGACGAAGCTCTCTTCCACCTTTCTGGTCGCATCAATTGGCACAACACCCGCATCTGGGGAACTCACAATCCTGCGGAGATCCGTGAACATGAAAGGAACACGCCAAAATTGGTCATCTGGTGTGCCATCTCCTCAGCTGGGCTGATTGGTCCGTTCTTCTTCTGGGATCAAGATGGAAATTCCGTGAACGTCAACGGAGACAATTACCTTCGTATGCTTCAGGAGTTCTGCAGCCCCCAACTGTCAGCTGTAGCTGACATGCAAGAAGTCATTTTCCAGCAAGACGGTGCCCCTGCTCATTACTCGCGTGAGGTTCGCTCATTTCTGAATAAGCAGTTCCCGGATCGGTGGATTGGTCGCTGTGGTCCCATCGAATGGGCTGCTCGCTCGCCTGATCTTACCCCATGCGACTTCTTTTTGTGGGGCTACATTAAGAGCAAAGTGTACGCCACCAAGCCGCGAGTCCTCCCCACACTAGAAGAACGGATCAGGAATGCGTGTGCTTCTGTTACTCCCGAAATGTTGTCCAATGTCGGCCAAGAATGCGTAAAACGGTGGCTCGCTTGTTTCGAAAAAGACGGTGCCCACGTTGAGGTGTACCAGTGACTTTCTAGTAGACTTATGAAGCCAAGTTTGATGCCACCAAAATTCTCATGAATCGTAGACTCAGCAACCAAATTGTCATTTGGTTCCTCTTGTAATTGCTATTTTAATAAAATTTTAAAAATAATGAGGGACTTTTGAAACACCCTGTATATGCGGTCAGGTAGCTAACTGGTTAGAAGAATGGCTTCGTGCTAGAAGGCAGAGGGTGGTAGTTAATGGTAGTGAATCCGGGTGGTTGAATGTAGGTAGCAGTGTCCCACAGGGTTCAGTGTTAGGCCCATTGCTATTCGTAATTTACATTAATGACATAGATGTAGGATTGACTAGTAACATCAGTGGTGTAGTGCTAAATAAAGAAGTGAGGGAACGCATTTTGAAAGTGTTACTCAGATGCGGGGGGGACAATGGCGAGCGCGGCGAGCCCATACAGCTGGGGTCCGGGGGCACTGTAAGCCCCCCCCCCCCCCCCCCCCCGGAAATCTTTTGAAATCTGACCAATTTCAGGGATATTTTGAGGTCATATGCACTGGATATTAGGATATATTCCAAGGTTGAAGATGCAGTATTTCCAGTGTCATTAGATATACAACATCCAGTACGATCAATAAAAATAGCTAACAACTGGAATGATTAACTAAAAAAAAGTTAACAACTGGTACGCCGTGGTGACTGTTTCACCAGATCTTTATAGGCTAGCATTGCCTCAGTCAAAGCTAAAAGAAATGAAGCAGTTAATGATTCTTTCTCATATTTCTTCTAGGGGTGGGAATTAAAATTTCATGATGTTAGAGATTTGTAAGTTCGGATTTATTTGAAATAGTGAGGGAACACCGTTCCGTCTACCAAAAAAAGTAAGGGAATGCCGTTCCCACAGCACTACACCACTGAATAACATGCAGAGGTGGGGAGTCGGGGCTTTTTTGAAGAGTCGGGAGTCGGTAAAAATGACCGACTCCCAACTCTTTGATTCAATTTCTATATGCCAACAATTTACCAGAATACTACTCTGCCCTAAATAAATATCTTCCTGAACTAATTCTAGATTCACATTTCCACATTTGATTTATTGTTCTGGTAAATCTTAGCAAATGAATTTCATATTTCTATTTTAGGATACTAGGTACCATATAAAAATTAGCAATATATTAATTATTAATTTAATTAGCCCCTATTAGTAATGAGTCGTGGGCCTAGTAGAAAATCAGCAGTCTTTCAATATTTTAAGCTAAATGAGGATGAAAGTATTTTTATTTGTCAAGTAGAAAAGGATGGTAAAGAGTGTAATGTAAAAATTACTAGTGCTTACACTGGGAAACATGCTAATGCTGAAACTAGAGCCTCAAACTTGAAACGCCATCTACGAAACAAACATCCCAATATTTATAAGGTTGTAGATCAGCATGATAAGGAAAGAGTCGGGAGTCGGAGTCAGTTTTTAAAAATACCAACTCGGGAGTCGGTTGTTTTTGGCCAACTCCCCACCTCTGGTAACATGTCAAAATTCGTGGATGATACTAAAATAGGTGGTAAGGATGTTAATGAGGACGATAGAAATAGGCTCCAAGATGATGTAAATAGGATTATGGAGTGGACGGATAAGTGGCAGATGCAATTTAATGTAGACAAATGTAAAGTTTTGCATGTAGGTTCTCGTAACAATAATTACATGAACACGATGATGGATGATAGATTGTTAGCGAGTGTTGACAAGGAAGTAGATTTAGGCGTACGTGTATCTAAGGATTTAAAAGTTAGGAACCAGTGCCTGGAGTCTTGCACAAAAGCTAATAGGATGTTAGGCTTCATAGCATGTAATTTAGAATTTAAATCAAAGGATATTATATTGCCCCTTTACAAGTCCCTAGTCAGGCCTCATTTAGAATATGCCATTCAGTTTTGGTGCCTGTATTTGCGCAAGGATACTGATAGGTTAGAAATGGTTCAGCGTCGTGCCACGAAACTGATTCCTTCATTGTGCAACAAGCCTTATGAAGATAGGATTAAAGTGTTAGACTTGCATTCACTCGAAACTAGGAGATTAAGGGGGGAGCTTATTGAAGTTTTCAAAATCATTAATAACATCAATAACGTAAATTTTGACAAACTGTTCACTTTCGATAATAGCAATACTCGTAATAACAGATTTAAGTTGCGTGGCAGATGTTTCATTACTAATATCGCTAAAAACTTCTTTAAGTTTAAAGTAATTGATAAATGGAATAATCTTCCTGCGTCAGTCGTTCATTCTACCAGTGTTAATATGTTTAAGAACCATTTAGATAGGCATTTTAAAAATATTAACCTTGTTTAAAATAAAAAACAATTAGTAACAGGAGCTCTAGGGGGGGTGGTCAAGGATGAGTCTGTTGATGATTAATGCCAGCGTGTGATGCCAGCAATAAAATTAAAAAAAAAAAAATTAGACTAACATGAAAGTAGATGTAGCTCATAGAGTAAACTAACCCACTTTTTGTTTAACTTTACCTACTTTTTATTTTTTCTTATCCTCTCCCTACTTGCATGTCTGTAACTCTTTTCTTGCCTGTTTGTAGTTTGCATGGTATGACTGAGTTAAGTCTGTGTTTGCATGGTTTGTAAGTGTTCTTATTTTACTTCTTTTCATCTTTCACCCCTTTCCTATTCTCTCTGACTATTTTTCTGACTTGTTGGCAGTGGCTGGCAGATGATGATAGTCTTTTTTTCTCTTTTTCTGAATGAATGTTAACCCATGAGTGATAGGTGTTGCTATTTACTTAACCCCTTATTTTCTTCTCTTAACCCCCAACTCTTTCCTTTCTCTTGGGCTAACCTTAGAGTGGATCTTAGGGTCTTTGTTAGCCTTAGCTTCTGTAGATCTGTAATGTTATGATTATCCCACTTTGTTGTTGCTGCCATTTCAGTTCATCATTTATGGGTCCTCAAATGGTTGCATGATATAACCTTACATTCAGTGTTGGGTGCATTACTGTTGCTTGCAATAGAAAGTATCATCATTACATTACTGTTGCTTGCAATAGAAAGTATCATCATTACCGCTACAGTTACTTCTATGGAAAAGTAATGCGTTACTGTTACTTTTATAATAAACTAGAAAATATAGTACCATATTTCTCAGTGCAAGAATATGATTATATGTATATCTACATCACAATTCTAAAAGAATTTCTGAATATTGAGCAAATATTTAATTAAGGTCAGATATATAATACAATGAAACACCTGATTTTAGACTTATATGTAAATAATAAGCAATACAATTTAACAGTTTTACTATTTTGAAATAGTATTGATAACAATCAATAGATCTAAGTAAAAAACTAAAAATTAAAATAAAATTGCTCTTTGCACTTAGTATTACAGAAACAAAAATGGTTGAACAGAATGCACTAAAATAAATCATGAATAAAAAATTACCAAATGCCTAAAGATTAATAGAGTATTCATATAAGGAAAAAAATAGAAATCTTAAAACTATTGCCAAATGTCTTTCAGGAAGACTGTTACATTTCAGAAAAAATAATTTCTCAAAAATGTCCTTTTTAAGGACAGTCTGTCCATATGTTGAATCATTCGGTGTCAAAAGTGTTATGTTCAAACATGTTTACACACATTTAGTGTGAAGCCATTTTCATTCATATATGTTTCCAAGTTGAGCATATAAGAAAGTAACAACCCGGTATATTTTTAGCTAATTTAAATTTCCCGGGAAATTCTCCCTGTCCCGGGAAATCCCGGGATATTGCAATCACTCTTTCTGAAGAAATTCAAACTGAAGATGACGAACATAATGACAACATAGATGAAGATGGAGAAGATTTCAATCATAGTATTGATTTTGAAAGTGTTTTGTGTGAGCGCTTTGATGAGGATCCGTTCGAGATAGATATTTCATTTGGATCGCACGACACTGTAGGTAAAGAAATCAACGTGTCTCAAATCATCAATAAAGTCAGAAAAATAGCAAAAAAATTTCGCAAATCACCTTTAAAGAATAACATCTTACAAGGATATGTTCAACAGGAACAAGGAAAAAGTTTGCATTTATTGCTGGATTCCAAAACCAGATGGAATAGTCTTTTAGCCATGCTGGAGCGATTTATCAAAATAAGGTCATCCGTATCGAAAGCTCTCATCGACTGCAATAAAGATATGGACAATTTTGACCTTGACAAACAAGAAGTTGCTGTAATTCGTGACATTGTGGCATCGCTGGAGCCATTAAAAGTTGGAGCAGAAAAGCTGGGCAACAGAGAATCGACTTTACTTTCATCAGAAGGTGTTTTTTTCTTTCATTTTGAACGAACTAAATCAACTAAACACACCTTTTTCAAAAAAACTAAAGGAGTCGTTCATTCGACGCATAACAGAGAGAAGAAATGAGAACTTGACTGGCCTCATACAATACCTCAATAGTGGAAAGAATTATAAAAAGGTCGCAACTTTCGCAAGTGACAGAAGTTTGCCAGCCTTACCAACCAAGTCTATGTTAATTTCATCAGCAAAGCAGATGTTAGATCGCCTTTTTGGAGTACCTGCTGATTCTACCTCTAGTGAGACAGATGAAGATAATGATGTGCAAGAATCAGCTGTCCCTCAGTCATCTTCGATGACTCTAGCTGAAAGGCTTGATGCAGCTATTAAAGCAGCCGAGGTAGAGAAATCAAGAACACTAGACAGCAAAGCAAGTGCTGCAAAGCACCTTAAAAAGGAACTAGAGATCTTCGAGGCTACGGGCGAAAAAATGCAGAACATCTCTCTTCTCTTGAATGCATTAAAGACGATTCCACCCACGTCAATAGAATCGGAAAGGGCATTCTCAGCAGCAGGACTTTTCGTGACTAAAATGAGAACAAGATTGAGTGATCGAAGTATTGACCATCTTTGTTTTTTGAAATCGTACTATAAAAATTCAGTGATAATTTTTTTGGTTGAATTCATTGAAGTTCTTTGCAATTTGAAGGTAATTTTTATTTTTTCTTTAAATTTTCTAAGCAATTCAAAGGCAATTTTTTTTCGTTGTATTCATTAAGTTTTCAATGAAATGGAGCAATTTTTTTATTTGTGAAAATTTTCTATGTAATTCAAAAGTATTTTTTTTAATACATATTTTTCACAGCAATATTATTTTATTTTGCCCATCATGGAGATTGCAGAACTTATTAAATGACTATAAAAAAAAATAAAAAATAATTATACCCCCTCTTTTCTAGGTTAATTTATTTTATAATATATTTTAAATATAATTAATTATATCCCGGGATTCCCGGGATCCCGGGAAGGGAATCATTTTTATCCCGGAATCCCGGGATAAGCAAAAGGCCGGGAAATGAGAAACCCTACTCCCAACACTGCTTACACTACTATATCATAACTATTATTTTTTTAACTTGTGGAAGACACTTTTGTATAATTTCCTAAAATAAGAATCTTTATGACTGTCATCTAAAATTCATTCTCCCTGTCTTAGCTATCCAGAAAATCAGGGTACTTTTAATAAGCAACAGTTGTTTTGAGGGTATAGTATTTAAATGTTCTATCATGATTTGTGATAGTCATTGTTTTTAGTTCTTCACTTGTCTCATTACCGGTAATTAACTTTGGATTTTCTCATTAGTTAAAGTGTGTTGCTTTGGACCAAAGTAAATACGCGACAGAACTAACTACAGAAAATGCTCTCGACTTAAATTTGAGCAATCGTTTGCATGTGATTCAAGGCAAACTGACTGATGAATCTGTGCCATCTCTGCCTTTCAAGAAATTTGATTTAATTGTATCCAATCCACCATACGTGCTTCAAAAAGATCTCATTGACTTGCAGCCAGAAATTACGTTGTAAGTTGTAAGAATTTCATATCAAGAAAAAATGAACATTTTTTATAAAAAATTTGAGTACATTTTGCATTGCAACTAAAATTTCATACTCTTGCATCACTATAACCCTTCCTTTTTACGAGATTTATCCGTTTCAGATATGAAGATTTGAGGGCCTTAGATGGAGGAAAAGAGGGTTTAGATGTGGTGAGCCAAATAATTTTACATGGACAGCATTTGCTGAAGGAAGATGGATGTTTATTAATGGAGGCAAGATAATTTTCTCATGAAAATGACACTTCTGCATGGGTGAGATATCCTAAAAGCTAAGTTTTACCTCTCATAAACCTTGTTTTGCAGATTGATCCTTGTCATCACCACGTACTACCAATTTGGTTGGAGAAAAACAAAACCACTCTCAAAATTAGCCAATTTTATGAAGATAATTATGGATTACAAAGATATGTTAAAATTGTACATAATTCAAATTGGCCATGATGTTATATGTAGCATGTAAATATAAAGACCAGAAGACTTTTCTATCATTGTTAATTATTAAATTCAACATAAATATGCCCTCTTAATTAATTTAATCAAACGCAAAAAGTTTAAATTTTCAAATTTAAGAATAAAATCATTAACTTACAATAGATGCATAAATAAATATTTTGTAACTCCTCAATAAATCCACTCCAATCAGACCAGAATTGCATCAAAGCTCATTATCCTTCAATTTAGATTTTCATCTAAAAAATTACACATTTTCATTGGACTGAAACTAAGGAATGATTTAAATACTAATATAAAAAGTATTGTAAATGTAAATTTGTTTTAAAAAATTGAAATCTTGATCAATAATGGAATACTAATAAAAATCTAGGATTAAAATATACATCACTTATTATTGTTCATCCCTGTCTAGTACTGATTTCTTTGACTAGTATTGGTATCATACCTTCAATAATGACTTTGTATGTTTTATATCTATAATAACAACAACAACTTAAGATTAATTAAGAGCCCAGTAAAGCCTAAGTTTAAGGGCTAAATTGAATAAAATAGAGTCCAATTTTACAAGCATTTTTATGTTAAAACTAAAATTTTATTTATTTTAGGAATAAAAGTTATTTAATTTCAATAAGATTGAGCATGTAACTGAAGCACAAACACATTTTTTATTCTTCTCTTCCAGCTGCCATCAATGTTTATTTCCTTAACCCTGAAATAAGAACAGAATAAGTCATTTCTTCCTACTTTTCTTGAATGTGAGAAATCTCACTCGAAACATTACCTTCTGAACATTTGGCATTAATGTAAAATCTCAATGAGGTCGCAAACCATTTTGTTTTTGATTACTACTCGAACTAATTAAACGAACGTATCTAATGCAAAACTCTCTCAACTTCCTTTGCAACATCTAAGGTCATATAACTGAGAGGAGACCTACAGCTTTACACAGGACCTGAACCACAAGTAGCTACACCTGGAAGCAAAGGATGGTACCCGATCCAACTACTACCCAAACCCAATGTCAATTAATTTCACTGATTAATGGGAAGTGGCTCTTGTGTTGTGGTATCTCGAAACATTAAAAAAAAAAAAATGGTACTTTCCTGTTATCCTGGACCCCAGGATATCCTCACTTTTGTGGTCCTAAATTCTAACTAATAATGTGAGTCCTAAATTATGTAGAACCATATTTTATATATATATATAATATTGATGATTGGTTAGGTTAAGTTGTAATATTTTCATTAGTTTTAACAAAAATATCATGACTAAACCTAACCAATTGTCAATTTGGCAAGTGTTAAAAAAAGTTGGGGGTCTAGAATAACAGGAAAGTACCAAAAAAATGTATATAAACAATCTACAAACATTTTTATTGGTGGAAAAAAATATATGTTGGCCTTGATTAAGTTAGGTTTGGCTGAATTAGTGAATACCTCACTACTTAATGACTTAACAATAAATGTCCTTTGAGCCCAGTTGCCTCTAAAACATATCTCACTTTGCTTGGTTCGATGACCACTACTAAGATGGGTTAAATTAGCCTAATTATTTTTTTTAAGTAAGTTGCCACCTTTGAATTTTTCAAGTGATGTCACGTAGGTCCACCCACAACATGCCAGGTTGGGCAGCAGCGAAGACTGTGTTGGTCATCAGTGAATTTCTCATTGGAACAAACACATTGTGTCCAGTGTGTAGCAGTAATATCATACTCAGACCCAATGTAAAAGACAAATGTTTCCACTGAGAATCTTCAGTAAAGTGTAGAATAATTTTCTAACTTCCCATCAATATGGTAAGCTCACCTCATAAAATTTAATTCTATATGCTGTTAATATTAATTTCCGTACGCTACAGTACTTCTTATTAACCTAAATTAGATTAATTATGACTAAGCAGAAGTGTGTCACAGAGTTACAGAAAATAAATTCAATGCTAGGTTTAATTTATCAATCAACTTACACACACACACAAAATATATATATATTTATATGCCCCAACTTCTTTTTTCTTTCCAAGTTTCTTTGCAAATTCCAGAAATTTTGTACACAAGTAGTTACATACCTCTCACAAGTTTTTATTTTCCCACATAGTCTCCATCCTTTTCTATGGCTTTCCTCCACCTCGAAACAAGAGCCTTTATTCCTTGCTGGTAAAAGTCCACTAGGTTCTGCTGGAGCTACCTCTTAACTTCAATAACCTCATCATCACACTGAAACTTTCTTCCACAAGTAGCATCCTTCATTGGCCCAAACAAATGGAAGTCTGAAGGTGCCAGATCTGGGCTGTATGGAGGGTGGGGTAACAGTCAAGCACATTTTTGTGATGGCCTCTCTTGTTTGCAAACTGTTGTGTGGTCTTGCATTATCATGCAAAAGAAGGATGTCTTCCAGTTTTCTCTCTGATCAAACTCGCTTTATACGTCTGTAGAGTCTGCAGAGTAGCAATATATGCCTCTGAGTTGATTGTTTGTCCTTCATAATATCCACCAGAATCACCCCTTTCATGTCCCAGAAGATGGTGGCCATAACCTTTCCTGCAGAGGGAGCCATTTTGAACTTTTTCTTGCGTGGGGAGTTTGTGTGATGCCACACCATGGATTGGCATTTTGTTTCAGGTTCAAAGTGGTGTACCCAAGTTTGTTCCTTCCGTTAGGAAGGGACAAACGATGAACACACTTTTGAGTATCCCAGTTGCTGAATTATCGTATTCACACTTCCTTCACTAATTCCTAGCTCCTTCTATGTGACATGCCAATTTGATCGAATGATGCTGTTAGCACATTGCACAGTGAGATGTCACAGCCAATGATGAGTGACTGCTGTGTGGCTCATCATCGAGGCTAGCTCTCCCTCTCTCCAATGATCTTGCATGTTTAGACCAGCATCCAACTGTGCTTCAATCAACAACAGCATCTCTGTAAACATTTTGTTGATGTTTGTGAATATTTCCAAATGTTTCCTCCTCTGCAGTTAAGAACTTGATAACAGCTCTGTTTACAATGCACATCACTGTCAGATGCCATTTTCAAAATTGCATTAACGATCAGTTTTATACAAGGAGAGGAGGTTCAAACTGGAAAAATGTAGTTATGTGAAGCACAAAGTTCAAACTTATGGCCCAAAGGACATTTCAGCCCCATGGCCTATTATTTAGCTGAGAGAGAGAGAGAAGCCTCAGACCTTCCAGTTATTATTTTTCTTTCAACTACCCTAGCAGTAGTAGAAAACTGGATAGAAAAGTAGAAGGCTCTCCCCCGACCCTCCACTCCCTCTCTGCCAGAGGCAGGTACGGAAAAAGGTTGAAGAAAATACCTTGACCCTGGAAAAGTAGCCAAGGAAATTTTACAGGAAAGTGGAGAATATATAAATAGCTCTATATTTAGCATGCTCACAAAGACACTGTGCAAGTGAATGCCTGCATAGTTGTTGTTTTAGTCTTAAACTATGAGAGTATTCAGTACTTTGTCTAGCCTATTTTTAAACACATTTACACTGACTGGAAACCACCTCTGAGGGAAGTTGGTTCCAGATATTAACTATTTTATAGGAAAAGAAATTCCTGCAGACAGAAGTCCTAAATGTCTTTAGTTCCAGTTTAAACCCATTATTTCTTGTCAGATTGGCATTAAGTGAGAATAAGTTTCTGTAATCTACCCTGTCTATTCCACTGAGCATCTTGAAGATTTGAATAAGCTGACCCCGCAACCCCCTCGTCTCTAAGGTAAACAGATTTTGGCACTCCAATCTCCATTGGTAGCTTTGCATTCTCATTGAAGGGATCAATTTTGTAGCCCTTGCTTGTACTCTTTCTAACCTTTCTATGCCCTTCCTGAGGAATGGAGACCAAAACTGTGCACAGTATTCCAGTTGAGGTCTGACTAATGAATTATAGAGAGACATTACAGTCTCCTTGTTCCGAAACTGGAACTGTCTTTTAATATAACCTAATATTTTTAAGGCCCTCTTTTTGACTTCTGCACAGTGCTTCGACAGTTTCAGATCATTGCTGATATAAACTACTAAGTTTTTCTCTAGATCAGTCTTAGTCAAGTTCTTTCCCAAGAGCGAGTAATCAGTCTTCAGGTTTTTATAACCTATGTGCATTACCTTACATTTGTCCAAGTTGAATGTCATCTGCCAAGTATCAGACCATTCACCCAACCTGTCAAGATCATTCTGAAACGTTCTTACGCCCTCCTCAGTACCTACAGTCTAGGGTGTCCCAGCCTCACATGTGAAAATAAAAATTTGCAAGAGTCAAATCACACACCCCTTTAATTAATTACACTTGAACTAAGGAAAAAATGGGCGAAATTTCATTGGCCTATTAGGAGGGGAAGGGTCCCCCCATTGACCTTGTTTATTCGACCCTATATGAACAAACGTAAATGCTCAGCATTAATCATTCTAGAATGGAAGAATGAAATGTAAATTCTTTCTAATGACTAAATTAAAGGAAATGGAAATTCTTCCTAATGGCACATTTCATTTCAGGGGACAGAGGATCTTTTTGTCTGCTGAGGGGAACTGCTGGTGGTGGTATTCGACGACTTGGTACACGAGCTGCCGTTCCTCCTCGTTTTTTGTGCAGGCCCTCGTTGAAATCTTCCGCCAGTTTCACCGCCCATTCTGCCGCGTCGTTCACAGACTTCAACGATGGTGCACATCCTTCGAGATCTTTAGGGGTTTTTGGAACTGGCAGCTTCAGGCAATGAAAAAGGTTTTGAGTTCTTTTCGTGACCAAGGTGCTCAAATCCGACTGTCTCACGGTCAAGACACTCTTTCCC
Source organism: Bathynomus jamesi (assembly GCA_023014485.1). Lineage (NCBI taxonomy): Eukaryota > Metazoa > Arthropoda > Malacostraca > Isopoda > Cirolanidae > Bathynomus > Bathynomus jamesi. The sequence goes on along the minus strand of JAJOZX010005794.1, from coordinate 185,446 downwards.
TCCAGCCGACGCAGATCTTTTGGGTTTTCGGTCTTCTTGTGCAGGTTTTGGAGCATGGCCGTCTTCTCTGCATCGGTGGTTTTGGAGGAGAACATAGCGAGTCTGGCTAAATCTTCGCTTAGGTACCAGAGGTGGCCCTGGAATTTCGTCAATGCGGCGGTACGTACATCATGATCCACCGCCTTGTACCGCTCTAGGTCCTCCAACAGCTCCAGGTCATTGACGGGCGCGTCCGCCGTCAATGGAGCCTCGAACCACCTCTGGAGGTAGATGGTGATGGCAAAGACGTTTATCCTGCGTTGTGACCGGACCTCGTGAGTGGTCAGGTGGAATTGGCTTCGGAAGATGAACATCTTAAGACAGTAAATGCCTTTGGCCATCCACCTGGCCCGGTGGTATGCTCCAGGATGATTGTACAGGAGATCTCGTTTGCCATGACCATCGAGGAAGACCAGAGCGAGGATCAGGAACTCCCGGTAATCGTCTCTTGGATGGCCAACTTCAAGCTGGTCTTCAATTAAGTGGACAATCTGCTCTTTTTTCAACGCCACCCATTCCGAAAGGATGTCGCTTGGGCCATTGCCATTGAATGGAGAAGCCTGCTTCTGGTCGATGAACTTCCATTGGGATTTGAAGCGAGCGAACAGAGCAATTTCGGGGCCTAGAAGACCTGAAGAACAGGTCAAAGACTGAGGTGATTACCAATTCCATCATGTGGTGTCTGCAAGCCAGGAAAAGAATGCAGCGGTCCATTTGGTACTGGATAATCGTACAAGCGCCGCTGTGAATACCGGTATTCGCCGCTGTTGTGTCGAAGCAGAGACTGGCAATCCATGGTTGAACTTGCGGCCAATCATCCAGCACCTTCAGAACAGCTCCAGCCATCCGCTGTCCCGTGCTGTCAGGGATTTTTGGGATCGCCAACAACTTCTCAAGATTCTTCCCGCTGACCAGCACTGGTATGCGATCCAATTTCCCTCCATCCGAATCAGGGAGGAGTTTGCCATCAAAGTGGACGACAAGCAGCGTATCAGGATTGAACTTGGTCTTGATTCCAGCTGCCAAGTTCTTCCTGGACTTCTGCCGTGAACGGTGAAGACTTGATTTGGACAAGGTGACCGAGGATAACTCAACTCCCGCGGCAGCGAGTGCTGGAGCCACAATGTGCATCGCTTGGCGTACTGAGGTTCCAGTTCGATCCAGGGCTGCAGCAAAATTGGGATATTGGATGATCCTCCTTGCCGACACTTGGCCGTCCTTGGGAGCGGATTGAGGAGCCGAAGGACCAGGAGAGGAATATTGGACATCATCATTGGATGCTTCGGCCATGGACTCCGAAGAAGAAGAAGACCCACTTTTCACCGTTCCTTTTGCTTGCAGTGAGTCCATCTCTTCGCGGCTTTTCTTCTTCCTCTTCTCTTCAGCTGCTCAGCGTTTCTCCCACTCCACTGCCCTGTGAGCAAACTCCAGGTCCTCTCCTCCGATGTACATCTTCCCCACGGTTCGCTGGTCATTCAGGTCTCGATCTTCGGGGACTTTGATGAGTTTCATGGCGTTGGCATGAGCTGTTTCGAACAGTGTATTCAGGTTGGCTTGGAATCGCTTCTGGAAACCTTCTCGTAGTCCATGGAGAGGGCCTTGATCCTCTCGACGCACTTGGGCTTGTGGGAGGTCGGAATAGATGCCCGAGCCCACACCGCCATAACCTCATCAGCTACCACATTGGCAGCTTCCGCCGTGGACGTTTTTTTCTTCCGAGTGAAGAACAACAGACGTCGAAGAACATCTCGCACTGTCGGGAGTTGACACAGTGTTTCCAGGGGTTCATTTCGCAACACCCCCACCAACCACACAGTTCCTGCTTTCTTGTATCCATAACCTGAAAAGAAATATGCTACAATTAGTATAAGGTAGAGAGTAGCCGTTCAGCAATAGTAACACATGGTTTGAGGGGACCCTTAAAATTAAAGAACACGAATGAAATTCATCTTGCTGGCATGTTTTCACGAGTGGAAGAAATTAGGGGGGTGTGCATGACAAACTTCAGGAACAAAAAAAATTGGGACACTAACCTACACTACTTCCTAATTTTGTATCATCTGCAAATTTGGAGATTGTACTTAGAAGCCTGATGTCTATATCATTAATATAGATGATAAAAAGTAAAGGACCCAGAATGGAACCCTGTGGGACACCACTGGTGATGGGCACCCACTCCGAAGCCACTCCATTTATTATCACACTCTGCTTTCTATCTTTTAACCAATCCTCAATCCAGTTGGAAACAAGCCCAGTGATTCCTAGTCCTTTGACTTTAGCCATCAATCTCGCAATAGGGACTTTGTCAAAGGCTTTTTGAAAGTCGAGATACACTTATCTATTGCCCTACTTGCATCATACAGTGTATGCATATTATGGAAAAACTCTACCAGGTTTGTCAGAGAGGATCTATGTCGCCTAAATCCATGTTGAGAATAAAAAATTAGATTATTAGATTCAATGTGATAAACAATATGTTTTGTAATGATGGATTCCAACAGTTTGCTGACAACTGATGTTAAACTGATCAGGCGGTAATTACAAGGATTTTCCCTATCACCCTTTTTAAAGATTAGTGTTACATTTGCTAACTTCCAGTCAGTTGGAACTTTCCCTAACTCGATTGATTGTTTGAATATGGTTACTAAGTCAACAACAACATTGTGGCTAACCAGTTAGGGTGCATCAAACGCCCTTAGGTTCTTGGATTTTAATGTCTATTCTCTCAAATGTTACACTTGTTGCTAGAAGTGTGTATGCCAAAAATTAATTAAATCGGAGGTGGTCCTGGGTGGCCACCGGTCACTTTTATATTTTCGCAGCAATTTTTGGGGGCCGCGCTATGTAAAAATATCTATTTTTTTTATTTACCAACCAATTGACTACTTACATTGTTTCTTTTAATATAGAGTTGCTAAGGGGTGATTTACATAACATTTGAGAGAATAGACATTAAAATCCAAGAACCTAAGGGCGTTTGATGCACCCTAAAGGGGTGATTTACATAAAACATGTACCATAAACGAAACTTCACTTATAGTCTAATAATATCCTTTATTGTCTTTCAGAAACAATGGAAGCTGTAACAATGGAAGCTAAGAAGACCAGATTAGCAAGTGCCATTTTTGGTCTTGGCAATGCTCTTACAGAAGGAGATGGTACATTGACAGGAGTCCGCCTCCCAACTTGCCGGCAGGTTCTTCGATGCGTGATGTGGCACATCAGAAAGAAATATGTGAAGGCAAACAAACACAGCCACTCAAATGGAAATCTGCCAGCATAGTCCTTATCCAGCTGAAAACATTCTACACTAAAGCAAATATTCCTATGCTTTCAGACCATCAATGCTGCAAACTAATACTTGACCTTCTTAATGACAATAACAAATTGCGTCAAATACCTGTTTCTCGCAGAGAATCTCCAAACACTTTGGTTAAGTTGCAATCCATGAATGAACGTCTTGATAAGACCTTTGGTGTATGGACAAAAGATGCAATGACAAACATTAAGAATGAGGAAGATAGAGCATTTTTAGAGTCAATGAAATCTGACAGAGTAGCCTCATTGGTAGTGTTGACAAGAAGAAAGCTGATAAAGATCGTAGAAAAGAAAAACGCATCTTAGCGGAAGCTTCAAGACGAGAACATCATGAATCATCCAGTGTACAAGAGATGAAAAGTTCTGTATGCTCTGATGATAGTGCCTCTGCAGATAGCTTGGAAGAAACTGAAGAAGAGGCGATTCCAGAGCTTCAAAGGAAGCGTAGTCACCACAGATCAACATATGCAGGTACGTCTGCCTTTATTCCTCATGATATTCTGAAAAGGCCTTCAGTCGTGTCTGTTGCTACTCGACTAAACATAACTCCTGTTCAACAGGCTGTGCTCACCGAAGCTGTAATTCAAGAGGCAGGAGGTGATCCACATCGTGTGGCCAAGTCGTATTCAACTGCTGATAAGGCTCGACGATCAATAACAAGTGCTATCGCCAAAGATATTCGAGAAAATTGGATCGCCCCAACAGCTGCAACACTTCACTGGGATGGCAAGCAGATGCATACGCTCACAACAAGAATGGCAAGGAAGAAAGATTGCCAGTGTTGGTTGGGAATGCCACTGATGTAAAGCTACTGGGAGTGGCTAGATATCCTCGTGGAAGTGATATGTCATCAGGTGACATCATTGCCGAGCACACTTACACGTTTCTACATTCATGGAAGTGCAAACAGTCAGTTGTCAACTTATGTTTTGACACAACAGCATCAAACACTGGACACGTTACAGCTGCCTGTGTTACCATTCAATCAAAACTGGACCGTGCTCTTCTGTGGTGTGCATGTCGCCATCATGTTGGAGAGGTAATCCTGGATCATGTGTTTGACGCTCTCAAAATTGAGACATCAAAGTCTCCAGAAGCATCTTTGTTCCAAAGATTCCAGAAGAATTGGGAACACATATCGCATGCAAAGGATGAAAGTTTAACCAAAATTGACATTTCAATGTACAATGACGATGCACAACAACTGCTTTTATCCTGCAAAAACAAGGTTTTAAGCACAATCCGCACAAGCGCTTCATACTGTAGGGAAGACTACAAGGAAATGGCACAACTCTGCCAGGTAGTCCTCGATGATGATGTCACAAAACAAGGAACACTCCACAGACCTGGGGCCATGCATAAAGCAAGGTGGATGTCAAAGATTCTTTATTCCATCAAAATATGCCTACTTAAAGAGCAAATTTCTGTACTACCTCGAGGAACTGTAACAACACAACATCAACAGGAAAAACTGAAGGAGTTTGTTGTTTTTGTTGTTTATATTTATTGTGATTGGTGGCTCATATGTCAGTCTGCTTCAAATGCCCCATGGTTTGATTTGTGCTTATACAAGACTCTGCTCAACTATAAAGCTGTCAACTCAATCATTTCAGTCAGCGCTGTGAAAGCCTTTGATAGACATTTGTGGTATTTAACCCCAGAACTGGTTGTTTTGGCACTGTTCAGCAATGCAGTACCTCAAAAGGAGCGTCGTGCCCTTGCAGATGTGTTACTGGCCATACAACCAGATGAAATGCCAAGCACTCCAAAACACCGCTACGGTTCTGGATATGGCAAACTGTCATTTCCAAAAATTACAGAAGCGACAACCCTGGCTGATCTTGTGAACGAGGACTCGTGGTTTACAGTGAACCTTCTTCACCTGGATATGACCTTCCTAACAGAGGATGTTGACAATTGGCAGAACAATGACCACTTCAAGGCAGCCAAGTCCATTGTGGATGGGTTAAATGTTGTGAATGACCCTGCGGAGAGAGCAGTAAAGCTCACAACTGATTTTGTCTCAGCTGCAAGAGGAGAAGACCACTTCCAAAATCTTCTTCAAGTGGTTGAATGTGACGCAAAGCGAGGCCAAATTTGCGGAAACGAGCAAAGTTGGAGTAGTGACATTGGTGTGTGTTTTATACATTTTCAACTTTCAATCAATGTAAGTATAGTAATACCGAATATTTGTATATTAGTATTATAAGTAATACCGAATATTTGCCGAATATTCGGTGCATCACTACTAAATATATAAAAGTGGCTGGTGGCCACCCAGGACCACCTCCGATTTGATTTATTTTTTGCATACATACTTCTACCAACAAGTGTAACATTTGAGGGAATAGACATTAAAATCCAACAACTTTTTGAAAATCATGGGGCGTTTAATGCACCCTAGCTAACCTCTTTTAATACTCTTAGAAGAAATAAGTCAGGGCCAGGTGATTTATATTTGTTCATCTTATCAATTAATTGCTGTACCTCATTTCTTGTAAAACTTAAGGTCTCTACGGGATGGTCCCCATCATATGTAATCCAAGGACTTGGCACTTCTATTGTCTTCCTCTGTGAAGATTGTAATGAAGAACTCATTTAACATATTAGCTATATCTTTATCACCGAATTTCAGTATGCCATTTCTGTCTTTTAGAGGGCCTACAGAATTTTTAATTGGCTTTCTGCTATTAACATGGTCAAAAAATTCTTTAGGGTTAACTTTACAGAGTGAGGCAACTCTAGCTTCTTCATCACGTTTGGCTGATCTAATTAAGGACTTAACCCTCCTACGTAGATTTATATAGTTTTCTGAATTAGTCTGGTTGAAATGCGACTTAAGTAGTTTGTAGGCTCTATTTCTTCCTGTAATAGCACTGCTAATTTCGTTGTTAAACCATTTTGGTGACTTTGTTGACAAGGAAACTATTTTAGTGGGTATAAAAGTATTCTGTAATATTCTAAACTGATCCCTGTATGAGCTCCAGGTGACATTGACATCCTCATTTATTAGAACTTCAAGTGTGTCTAAACTACTTCAGAAGCTTTCAAAATTTGCTCTCGAGAAATCTAGTCTTTCAAGAGTTTTTTCGCATGTATTAACCGGAACCCCGAGGTCAAACCTAATCAAATTATGATCGCTGTTACTCAAATTTTCACCAATAGTCAGGTTAGAGACTAGATCATCTTCGTTTGTGAATATGAGGTCTAGTTTATTATTACCCCTTGTAGGACCATCAACCCATTGACTTAAGTTGTTATCTGCAAATTCCAACAGTCTTGAGCCCTCAGCATCAACTGTTTTGTTTTCCCAATTTATATTACCACCATTAAAATCACCAAAAATCAAACTGATCTTATTATTCACTATTCTGCTTAATTGGTTATACAAGTTTATATCCTTATTAATGGGGTAGTGAGGTGGCCTATATACTAGAAGTAGATGCACTACTTTATTATTTAGGTTTAGATCAATTCCCAACATTTTATGTGCAGATACGATATTACTGTTTACCGGGTGCAGGAAGTCCTGAGCATACAAAAGTCCTGAGCATACAAAAGTACACCACTGCCTTCCCTTCTGTTCCTATCTTTGCGAAACATTTTGTAACCTACCATTTCAAATTCTCCTACAAAATCCCTTGTTTCAGAATGAATCCAGGATTCTGTTATTCCTATGATATCAAAGTTCTCAGTTTTGACTAGTGCTATAAATTCCATTAGTTTCTAATTGACCTAACATTGAAGAGCACAGTTTTGAGAGATTTTAAATTGTGATTTTTCCTAACTGGCCTGAGTCGTTTCCCGACGCAGTTGAACCAACTGCTGTTGGGGGGACTAACTGCTGAGAGAGTGAGTTACAAGGAAAAGAAGTACCTCAAAAGGCCTTGCGGCGCATACTGAGGAGGTACTAATGGCAACGGGTGCCAAGGAAAATTTTCTACACACACAAATAATGTGCAAGATTTGGTCTAACCTTTTTTTGAAATGATCCACAGAGGAAATGTTAACAACTTCTGAAGGTAAACTGTTCCACGTGTCACAGATCTTATATGTAATGTAATTCCCATACATACTAGTCCTACACCATTTCAAATCCAACTTCCAACCATTGTTGCGAGTTGGGTTATCATTTAAACTAAACATGCTTCTAAAATCGACATCGTTGAACCTGCATAAGAGCTTAAAAACCTCAAATCAGTTGACTGTGCAGACTCCGAGTTTCCAGCAAAAACAAGTTCAGGGCGCGTAACCGTCAATTGTAGCCCATATGACTAATGGAAGGGATTAACTTTGTGGCCCTTGCCTGCACTCACTCCAGCCTCTCAATATCTTTCCTGAAGGTGGGTGACCAGAACTGCACAGCATACTCCAGGTGCGGCCGAACCAGGGAATTCTACAGAGAGAGCACGATCTCCTTGTTCCAAAACTAAAATTGCCTCCTGATATAACCCAACAGCTTCTAGGCTTTCTTTTCCACCTCTACGCACTGTTTGGTAAACTTAAGGTCGCTGCTAATTAGCACACCCAAATCCTTTTCCAAATCAGTCGCCTCAATATTACTCCCCAACATCGAGTAGCCCGACTTGGGATTGGTGTAGCCAATGTGCATCACCTTGCATTTACCCAAGTTAAACGGCATTTACCATTTTTCGGACCACTCTCCTATCCTACCTAGGTCTGCATGCAGTTGCTCGATCGCCTCCAGCGTCCCAACATTGGTCCCAAGCTTCGTTTCATCAGCGAATTTGGCAATCCAACTGACGATGCCACCATCTATATCATTTATGTAAATGATAAACAACAGCAGCCCCAAAATGGAACCCTGAGGAACCCCACTAGTGACGCACGCACTTTCGCCATTAGCCAGCAGTGAGGTACCTTATTAAAGGCTTTCTGATAGTCGAGAAAAAGTATATCAATTGCCCTACTCTTATCGTACTCACTCAACATGACATGGAAAAACTCGAGCAAGTTGGTGAGACATGACCTATGCCGTCTAAACCCATGTTGGGAGTCCCCAAGCAGCTTGTAGGAATCCAAATGGTCAATGATCCTATCCGCTATTATCCCCTCTAATAATTTACCTACAACTGAAGAGAGACTAATGGGACGATAGTTCCCTGGACTTTCGTGATTCCCTTTCTTAAAGATAGGGATCACTTTGGCTTCCCTCCAGGCACCTGGCCCGTCTCCAACAATTTGTTGAAGACTGTAGCCAGGTGAGGAGCCACCTGGTTGCGCACCTCCCGCAACACTGGGGAGAAACTGGTCTGGCCCAGGAGCCTTAAACATGCTCAGTTTGTCTATTCTATCAGCAATGACTGTCGCAGTACATCGAACACTATCCAGGCCAGCATCTTCGTGCCTGACGCCTGGCTCGGGGATGATGTGGGTGTTCTCCTTGGTGAACACTCCTGCAAAGTACTCATTAAGCACATTGGCAATGTCCGCGTCAGAGGTCCGCAGAATGCCACTTTGGTCATTTAACTATCATGCTTCTAATGGGCTTTCTACTATTAACATAACTGAAGAACTCCTTAGGGTTCCCCTTGCAGAGGCTTGCCACCCATAATTCTTTGTTACATTTTGCTAGCCTATCCTTCGCCTTTACTTCCCTACAGAGGCGGACATACGCTTCAGTGTTCTCATAGGAACGATTGGCCTTTGCCCTCCTATACGCTACTTTCCTATTTCGGATAGCCGAAGCGATGTCATGATTGAACCGCTTAGGCTGCGTTGAAGCAGGGGTGACCAGTTTTGAGGGTATGGCAGCAGACTGCAGCATCATAATCTCATCCTGGAATGCACTCCACTCCCTCAACATCGCCACCGACCTCTAACCTCATCTCATCTACGCTATCCCGGAGGCTAACAAAGTCCGCCTGCCGGAGATCAAGCTTACTGCCTCTCAAGTTACTACGCTTCACCTGAGGGATGCACACACAGAACCTAATAAGACCATGATCACTCCCACCCAATGATTCATCAATGGTGAGTCCAGTGACGAGGTTGTCTTCGGTCGTGAATACTAAGTCTAGAACGCTTTCACCTCGTGTAGGCTCATTGACCCACTGAGTGAGGAAGTTCTCATCAGCAAAGTCAACTAGCCTCCTCCCTTCAGCATCAGCAGTCCTGTCTTCCCACTTTATGCTGTGACAGTTGAAGTCCCCTAAAACTACACACACCCTATCCCCTAGCACGCTGCAGAGTTCGGTGTACAGGGTTGTATCTTCCTTGAGGAGGAGATGCGGAGGTCTGTACACCAAGATTAACCTATAGTTCGTCCCTCCCATATTCAGATCGACGCCAAGCAGCTCCCGTTGCGACTGGAACTGGCAGTCAACCGGACTCAACATGTCCCTCACGTATATTAGTACCCCTCCCCCCTCCCCACGGGTGCGGTCTTTGTAAAACATTCTATACCTAGGAATTTCAAACTCCCCAATGAGAGAGAGAGAGAGAGAGAGAGAGATCCCCCCTTATAAAAAAGAAGACATTAGACAACTGGAAGGGATCCAGAGAAGCTTCACAGCCAAGATCAATGAGTGCAAAGAACTAAATTACTGGGAAACATTACACAAACTAGACCTATATTCACTGGAAAGGAGAAGATACTCTGAACCCTATAACTCCCCAAACAACGGTAGAAACAGTAGACTGTGTCATATTCCCAAATTGAAGGTGGGACAGGGAACATCCTTAACCTTGAAAGAAAATAGTTTTGTAGTGAGAGGACCAAAACTGTTTAATCAGTTGCCCAAAGACCTAAGAAACATGAAGGGAGTTGCAGTGGACATCTTCAAAAGAAGACTAAATGCCTGGCTCAGAACAATCCCCAATGAGCCAGGCATACCTGGCTATGTGAGGTGAAGAGCACAAGAATCCAACTCACTACTTCACCAGGCCAACTCGAGAGGAGGGGTGACAAGCTTGACCTTGGCAAAATGAGAAATCATCTTGCAAAACCTTTGTAAGGTTAAGGTATATATACAGTAAATACTCGATGAGTCGGAATTTGGGATGAGTCGGGCTCGTCCTCTGTCAAGTGCTATTATTCTTTTGTTTATTTTACTGAGAAGTGTTTTATTTCCTATGTCAAGTGTCATTATTATTTTGTTTCTTTTACTAAGTGGTGTTTTTTAATACAGGGTGTACATAAAGTCAGGATCTATTTTTGTGAAATAATTATTTTTTTCTATTTTACTTTTCAGAAGCCCTTAGAATGAATACAGAAGAGCGTGTGGCAATAGTAATTTGGCGAATCGAGGGAAAGAAATACAATGACATCAGAGAGAAGTTTAGAAGATTTCATAAGCCAGGGCCAATAGACAAAACAATACGAAAATTGGTGAACAAATTTAAACGAATGGGATCTGTAAATGATGAAGCAAGATCAGGACAACCGTGTATGTCAGATCTTACCGTGAATGCAGTACTCGGAATTATCACTGAGGAGCCATGTACGTCCGTTCGTGCTGCATCTCACAGACTCGGCCTCCCGACGTCCTGTGCACAAAATTCTGAAAGTTAATTTGCAGAAGAAAAGCTATCATTTGCAGGTTTTACATGATGAAGATTTCCCTCGATGAAGTGCTGTGTGTGCTGATCTCGTAGAACAAATCTGGAGTGATAATTTAATGGACAACATTCTCTTTAGTGATGAAGCCACTTTCCATACGTGTGGAAAAGTAAATTGCCATAACTGTCGAATTTGGGCAGATGAAAGACCGAATGATTTCGTCCAAAATTGGGAGAGAGACTCACCTAAAGTTAATGTCTGGATGGGTTTAACAAAATCTAAGGTTTATGGTCCTTTTTTCTTTGCTGAAGCTACAGTTATGGGGCTTATTTATCTGGACATGTTGCAGCAATTCCTTGAACCTCAGCTGATTGGGGATAGGATTGTTAGTACCGTCGTCTATCAACATGATGGTGCTCCTTGTCACTATGCCAAAATTGTTCAGGATTATCTAAATGGACATTTTCCAAATCGCTGGATCGGATGCGGAAGCAACAGACCTTGGCCAGCGAGATCACCAGATTTAACCCCTTTAGATTTCTTTGCATGGGGCTTTATCAAATCGCACGTCTATCAGACGAAGATTACGAGTCTTGAAAACTTACGTACACATATACAAACTGCTGCAGATAACATAACCCCGCAAATGCTCCAGAATGTGTTTAGAAATGCTGGGGAATGATTTGAGCTGTGCAGGGATACTGATGGGATTCAAGTCGAATCCTACTCTTAATTATTTAATAAATGTTACCACTTTATCATTTTATGATTGAATTCCATATAATTTCCAAGTGCTTCACAAAAATAGATCCTGACTTTATGTACACCCTGTACTGTATTGTACGAAAAGGTAAACAATAAAAATTTTTGTTTCGCGCTCAAATTAATTCCAGCAATGGTAAGTGAAACAGTTTTATTGTTTTTTAATGTTTATTTTGAACATTGTATTAGACTCTCACTAATCAAGCTTAAAAGGTTAAAGAGTATTTATGCCTCTTTTTGGGTAAATAGCGGGGGTGATTAAGGTAATTCGCAATGAGTTTGACTTTTCAATGAGTCAGACTGGCTAAAGCCCTATGTAGTCTGACTTATCGAGTATTTACTGTATGTATTATATATATATAATATATATATATATATATAATATATATATATATATACAGTATATGGTGTTTCAGGTTAACCCTAGAAATATAGAAATAGAATTTCCATATTTCTAGGGTCAACCTGAAGCACCCTGTGTGTGTGTGTGTAATATATACTATATATATATAATTTAGTGTGGACCAAAATGGGGGGTAAATTATAAAGTTGAAGAAATCCTTGTTCCACATTGATGCCCTTGTTCCTTTGGACCAGATAGACATGTCAGCAAAATTTTGGTCAAATATGAGAATATTTAGGGGTCCCGAGATTTAATGACTTATAAAAATTTTCCAATGAATAGGCGCGTTTAGAACATCAATGATCAACTCAACTCTTGAGTTGCAACTTATGAAAAAATTTCTTCTTATTTAAGAAATTTTTGGTGTTAATAGAGTACAAAAACAATCTTAGATCATTATTTCAGAGAAAATTATTAATAAGGAAAACAAAAATTTTGGATAAAATATATTATCCTTAATTGGTCAACTCTAAATTAAAGGCTTTGCCTAATTGGCTTGAACCTTTTAGTTATCCTTTTTATCTCCTGATTTAACTGGTTTATTTTACTATTTCAGAAATTTAATTTTTTAAACTGAAAATGGCTACTCGTTCTAAAACTAAAGTTTGGCTCATTGGCCATTTATATAAAGATATACTTTGTTGCCGCTTACCTACAAAACTGCAAGTTTTGCAAAAATATTTCTTCCATCAAAAAGAGGAAAAATTGGGACGAAGAAGATCCATTAATCTTTGCTTAGATGAAGTGATGACCTACTGGGAGAAAGCCAGGATTCCCACAATGCGTAGAGACAGTGCCATCCGAAAGATTGACTCTTTAATAAGCTGTTATGATAAATTGATGAAAAACAGAAAAAGGCCTGAGGAAAAATGCCGTATTGAAGAAGCTATGTTTAAAGATGAAATTAAGGCTGAAATTCTTGATATTGGTCACTCTAATGCCCTTTTGATGATGTCAAATGAAGAAGACAAGCTTTTCTACTTAAGCCAGCAAGAAGATCCTACACAAAGTAGCATGGGTACAGTAGATCAAATTCTTGCAAAAAGAGAGAAAAGAAGGCTTCATCGTGAAGAATTAGAGTGTGAAAGAGCCCTCAAAGAGCAGAAGTGATCTAAAAGATCATTCTTGCCTGCCAATAGAGATGATTTCACATCATCATCACCATCAACTAATGATGACAACCTTGAAATGAATTTTCAAGGTCCCTCTGAAGAGCAATTTAAAAAGAAAATGTTGGCTCCTAAAAAGTCAAAGCCTATTGACAAAAATGTTGTAGCAGCCTATGATAGAATGAATCTTTCCAATCGAGATGCAGCTATGTCTTATGCTGTTGTTGCTCAGTCTTTGGGCCATAATTTTGAAAACATTACAGTGTCAAAATCTACTATGCTTCGAACTCGTCAAAAGTTATGCAAAGAAATAGCAACAGAATATCAAGAGCGGGGTGTTGTATTGATTGAAAAATTTAATCAAGCAGTGACAACTAAAGAAGAGGACAAACAATACCTGCTCAAAACAGTTTTCAAGAATCGTAAAGAATTTCCAACAAAAAATAAAGCAGAACTTATGAAAATGAGGAAAAACTAATTTTTTCAGCATTAAAAGGAAAAGTGCAATTTTCTCGGGACCCCTAAAACTTGACGTAGAGGTTTCAAATTTTGTAATTTGATTAAGGTAAGCAAAAGGAATAACATTACTCATGTGGAACAAAGCTTTTTAAACCTTCATTTTTTTGGTCCACACTAATATATATATATATATATATATATATATATATATACATTCAACTGCAAAGAACACGCAGTATAAATAACGTAAAGAACGACGCTTGTATAGGAGATATTCCGCGCAAGACGAGAAAGAGAAAACAACAAATGAAAAAATGAAGTACCACCTGGGAATCGAACCCGGGATCTTCCGATTGCCGGTCAGACGCGATAACCACTACACCATGGACTCCACTTCCAAATGCCGTAATTCCTCTACATACTCGCAGAAACCAATGCCCAAGGGGGCACCTCCCGCTTGCCGTAACATTATATACATTCAACTGCAAAGAACACGCAGTATAAATAACGTAAAGAACGACGCTTATATATATATATAAAACGTAAAGAACGACGCTTGTATAGAAGAACATTCCGCGCAAGATGATGAGGGAGAACGAACAAATGAAAAAATGAGGTAACCATCCGGGAATCGAACCTGGGATCTTCCGATTGCCAGTCAGATATGATAACCACTACACCATGGTCCTCACTCGATCAGAAGTCATAATTCTCCTACATACGCGCAGAAACCAATGCCCCGAGGGGGGCACCTCCCACATGCCACACCTATATATACATTTCAACTGCAAAGAACACGCAGTATAATTGACGTAAAGAACGACGCTTGTATAGAAGAACATTCTGCGCAAGATGAGGAGGGAGAATGAACAAATGAAAAAATAAGGTAACCCGGGTTCGATTCCCAGGTGGTTACCTCATTTTTTCATTTGTTCATTCTCCCTCCTCATCTTGTGCGGAATGTTCTTCTATACAAGCGTCGTTCTTTATGTCAATTGTACTGCGTGTTCTTTGCAGTTGAAATATATATATATATATATATTAGGGTGGTCCTCAAAATCGAAAGTTGGAATTATTCAGCTCCCAGGGCCTCAATCTGTGAGGTTACCCATAAAAACACTGTGGTTAAAATTTCATTGAGAAATAATAATATTTACCCAGTGCTCATGAAGGTTGAAGTTTATAGGGTATACCAGCCTCCAGGCAGAGATGGGCACGATCTTGATCTTCAAGATCAGATCGTGATCTTGAAGATCAAGATCACTTTTATTATGGTGATCTTGATCTTGATCTAAGATCACTTTATTTCTTGTGATCTTGAAGATCACTTTAGACTTCAAGATCACTTTTAATTTCAGATTCTTAAATATGCCGCTATGCGAATGTCATTTGTTTTTTGTCCAAGCGACATCTGGTGGCAACTTTGTTCAACACCGACTGTTTATGTTTTCTGTTAGTTGGGTGACTTGCGTCATGCGTGGGCTCATGGAAGGTGTAGTTGCTGTGGAATTTAGGCTCGTAAAAAGTGTAATTTACTGTGCAATTATGTTAAGTGTGTTCTATTAATATATTATTATATATAGGCATAAAATATAGCCTATAGGTCCGTATTCATAATAAATTAATTCTAAACATATTTTATTTACAGATTGAATTTTTTAATAATGAGTGCAATTTTACAACTTCAACAGGCTCCCAAGGGAACCAAATATTCTAGGTTGTCACCAGAACAGTATTCAATATATTTAGATAACAATGTTGGTAATAAGGATCAATCTGTGCTATTGAACGGAAAATATTTTCAAATTGTCGAAAAAACTGGAAACAGTATCAAAGTTATTTGTAGGCAGTGTACAAAGAAAACTACAATTCTGTCTGCTGGCCTCGACTCAACAAGCAATCTTCTGAGGCACCTCAGGGTT
Organism: Bathynomus jamesi; assembly: GCA_023014485.1. NCBI lineage: Eukaryota > Metazoa > Arthropoda > Malacostraca > Isopoda > Cirolanidae > Bathynomus > Bathynomus jamesi. The sequence goes on along the minus strand of JAJOZX010005794.1, from coordinate 169,912 downwards.
AGTACTACTTAGTAACTAAGTAGTAAGTAGCAACATTAACATAATGGTTCAAGTCATATTTTAAGTGACTGGTGCCATACAAGACTAATGCTACATTTACATAGACGTCCATTTGAATATATTGTGCACTTCAGATATTAATAGATTATGGACTAGTAACTACATTAAAAACTGCCGATATCCAACTATAATAAAACGCCAGGTGTATCTGTCTTTCTCTCTGTCTGATCCATGTCTGTAATTTCTCCTATTTAGTTACTGAAGGACGAAATTCGGCTTTCAATTTAACATAGGATAAAAATGCACTGATCATGGTGAAAATAATTTTAGTTAAAGATAACAAAATTTTAGAATCTTGTTAAGTATTAATTTCAAATAGAAGTTTGATACTCTGATAAATATTATACAGGGTGTTCAAGAAGTCTCTCCGCATGATAATAATTTATTTTCTTGTGCAGAAACTACATTCAGATCTTTTGGGTGAATATGAATCGGAGAAGAAATCTCGCAAGCGTCCAGCTAAAGAAGAAGATGCCAGCGGCAGCAATGCTGGCCCTGCCAAAATTGCCAAGCAGTCAACACTAAGCATGTTCCACATTTCCAAGCAAAAACCAGGACCACCAATATGCAAGGATATCCTTGAAAAGAAGATTCTCTCGCTTGTGGCTAATGGGCTCCTACCATTGAGCCTAGTTGAACTACATGAATTTAAGGATCTTCTTTCATGTTAGTATAACTCAAATATTTTGCTATTTTTTCCATAGCTAATATCTGATTAAAATAATTAATCATATTATTTGTATGAACATTAGACTATCGCTAGCCTAGCTAAATATTTTGATATTTTTTCCATAGCTAATCTATTGTATTTGTTTTAATTTTTAAATATTTTTTTCAGACGTCAACCCGGCTGTTCAGGTGCCATCTAGACGCACCCTGGCTAGATCTCTTGCAACAACAACCAGTACAATGAAGGAAGACATACAAGCAAAACTGGCAGCAGTTGACCATGTGTGTGTTACATGCGACATATGGTCAACTAATCACCGCAGTTTCATGGGAGTCACTGCGCATTGGGTATGCTATTGATTTAGTGTATTATTTTTATATAATTGATAAATTGACCATTGGTGATAGACTGATAGTCTGATAGACTTATAGTATAATCTTTTCAATTATTCGACATGTGTTCCTCATTCATTAATTTGGTGAGTCTTCATTTTGCTGTGATTCACAGTAATTTCACACTAATTCACTGATTCTGTCATCTGTCATTGTGTCTGATTCACAGCAAAATGTGGAAGAGTCCATATTCACAGGCTGTGAATATGGACTCTTCCACATTTTGCTCTTATGGGATGGGTCACTGATGTGGTGGTATGGTAGGCGACTCATCGCTGAATTGCCTCCTTTATAGCACATAGTTCTTCTCTTCAATGTTTGGTGGCGCAGTTTAGCTGGTGCGTGTCTAACCAATATTATTAAATTAAGCTTAAAAAAATGTTCATACAAACATTGATTTTATATTCTTACATTACAGATCAATGATGACTTGTCGCGAGGATCAGCTGCACTGGCATGCCGAAGATTTCGTGGAACACATAGCTTTGATAAAATTGCTGGAATATTGGACAGGATCAACTCGGAGCATGGTTTATCTTATAGAAAAGTTGTATCTACAGTCACCGACAATGCATCGAACATGGTGAAATGCTTTAAAGAGTTCGGTGTTCGTGTTCAGAATCGTACTGACGACATTGATGAAGATGATGCAGATGAAGATGATGATGAAAAAGATTCAGATGAAGAGGTTATCATCAGCAACTTTCCTGAACATTCAGGAGAGCATGGAGAGGAGTCAGTGAAACTATCATCCCATATTCGATGTGCCTCCCACACATTGAACTTGGTAGCAACAACTGATGCAGATAAAGGACTGAATTCACCTGGACTAAAGAAGATAAAGCATTCTGCAATGGGAAAATGTTCGGCGCTGTGGAATGCTGCTGGTAAACCCAAGTCAGCAGAAAAAATACAGGAAATAACTGGCGTCCAATTTAGGTACCCATGCGTCACCCGATGGAACTCAATGTACGACTCATTAAGCCAAATATATAAACATAAGAACGACGTGAATGTAGCTCTTGAAGAACTGAATCTACCCATCCTCAAAGACAATGAATTGGAATTTATTTCAGAATATTTGTCTGTTCTAAAACCAATTGCAGCAGCCCTCAACAAATTACAGGCAGAGAAAGAATGCTACTATGGTTGTCTTCTTCCAACAGTCCTAGTGACTCAAGATGCCCTCGCAAGATTGGAGCCTATCCAACCAAACGACCTGCGCTTGAGACACTGCATGCCATTACTGGCAGCAGTCGTCTCTGGCTTCAATGCCAGATTTGGTCATTTTTTGGAGTTGAGCCCCGAGGTAACTGATGCCGTTTTGGCCTCAGTATCTCATCCGTATTTCAAACTTAGATGGATATCATTGTTGCAAGGGCCTAATTTCGGCGATCATGAAGCAATCAAGTCTCAAGTAAAAGACAAGCTGCAAATGGCTGTAAGAAATTGTAATTCTGACAGCAGTGGTAATAGTTCGGTGAACTCACACTCATCATCTGAAGACGATTTCTTCAGAACTATGGACGGCTCATTCTCTGCTCCTAACAACAAGGAAGACTTGGAAGTCCTCAATTATTTGCAGGACACCAGTAAGGCACTCGACTCTTTAGATAGGTATCCTGCTATAAAGAAGATCTTCAAGAGGTATAACACCACGCTACCTTCCTCTGCACCAGTGGAACGGTTGTTTTCGTTTGCTGGCATGGTTCATAGCCCCAAACGAAGTCGTCTCTCGGATGGTAACTTTGAACAATTGGTTTTGCTGAAAGCAAATGTTTACAGCGGTTGAACATTAAATTAACACTCTTAACTTGCGGTTTTTACCCTTATATTGTCAGTAATTGCGTACTGCAGTAAAACTGTAAAATTAAATTCTATGTAAAAAATGTTTACTTATATATGCTGACCATTCATTGATATGGGTTATGGACAGTGGCAGTTCCTCATATGGGCAATATGGGCAGCCGCACAGGGCGGCATTTGTGGAGGGGCGGCATGAGTGCCTGCAAAAAAAATAAAAATAAGAATAAAGAAATAAATAAAAATAAAAAATAAAATAAAAAAATAAATAATAAAAGATCAATGACTTTGCATCAAGGAAGGTAAGAAGAGTCAGGCTTTAGATGGCAGTTGTGCTGTGGTGCAATTTATTTTGTTTCTTGTTCAAAGTGTAGCATAATAATTACCCTCTCTTAAGTGTCTTATTCTATTTATGTGATAGAGCATTTGTACAATTTAGAAATTTGATTCTCTAGTTTATTTATGGCAGTTGTGCAATTTAATTTGTATTTTTCCTGTTCATAGTATCATAATTACATTCTCTTAAGTGAGTTATTCTATTTACGTGATGAAGGATTTGTAAAATTCAGAAATTTGAGTCTTTGTTTTGGTTCTGAAGTTCCAACAATTAGTCCAATAAAAAGTTATTTTGTGAAAGAGTTATGTCTGTCCTTTATTTTGGGGGATTCGAATGTGTGTGTGTTGGCGAACAGGGGGGGGGGGGGGGGGGGCGCTGAAGGTGAGGTTCGCCCAGGGCGTCATGTAAGCTAGGACCGCCACTGGTTATGGACCTGGTGAAATGAGAATTGAGAAAAATAGAACTAAAAACTATATGTAGGTCATTTAATAGTTTTTTCTTTGCTGATAAGTTATGATAATACTAAGTTTTAAGTTTACCACCTGAAAAACTGAAAGGGGAATCGTCAATCCCCGTGGTTTAGATCAGGTGACATGGGTAGGATGCGATGCTTGTATTGCCTCAGCCCTCAGGGGAGTATTAGGAGTGATACTTTTCAGGAGTGATTAACAAAATAATTTGTTTTTGTTTACTCTACAAGAGTACAACTTTTTTCAATTCATATAAAAGTGATCTTAAAAAGTGATCTTCAAGATCACGATCTGGATCTTCAAGATCACATTTTTCTGGTGATCTGATCTTGATCTTCAAGATCACATTTTTCTGGTGATCTGATCTTGATCTTCAAGATCACATTTTTCTGGTGATCTGATCTTGATCTTCAAGATCACCAAAGTTGGTGATCTTGCCCATCTCTGCCTCCGGGTCCCCCTCATTTAAGGGTATTAGCCGCTCAGGGGTGGGGGTCTCATGGGTGCTGACTAGGGTGGATCGATTTTAAATTTTTTTCGATTTCCATATTCTAATAGAGACAAAAACTTGCGCATGCATGAGAAAATAGCCTCTGCAAAATCTTAGCTTAATAGGTAATCATCTTCTGCCCCCGGCAGAGCGATGAAAATCATATTTTAGTAGTCAAAAACGTATTTTTAAACCCTAGCCTAGAGTCATAAAATTTTGCGTGTGTGTTATTTCATGCCTAAGCAACGATATAAATGCTATGGGAAATATATAAATGCATTATTTAAGACAGAGCCAATCTGAAAATATGTATATTATACATAATTTCAGATCGGCTCTTTGTCTTAAATAATGCATTTATATATTTCCCATAGCATTTATATCATTGCTTAGGCATGAAATAACACACACGCAAAATTTTATGACTCTAGGCTAGGGTTTAAAAATACGTTTTTGACTACTAAAATATGCTTTTCATCGCTCTGCTGGGGGCAGAAGATGATTACCTATTAAGCTAAGATTTTGCAGAGGCTATTTTCTCATGCATGCGCAAGTTTTTGTCTCTATTAGAATATGGAAATCGAAAAAAATGTAAAATCGATCCACCCTAGTGCTGACGCCACTCATTGTCGCCCGGTTCGCAGCGTGGCCTTCCGAGTGTCCTGGAATTTCTTCCGGTGCTCTGCAACACCCAGGAGCATGTACTGCAGCTGGTCCTCCTTCTTCGTGTGGCGCCTGTTGTATTCTTGTGCCAACGCCACAGCCCGCTCGGCATGGTCATTGGTCACGGACAGGTTCCAGACCACCTCGGCAGCCGCTTGGAATTGCTCGCTGTCCGGCCATTTCGACACATCCTGTTCCAGGAATCCACATCGCAATTGAAGTCGGTCGAAGAACTGGCGAGTCCTCCCCGTCACGAATGTCTCTAATGACAAGGAAGAGCACGCCAGGACCGACGCTCTCTTGGGCGGGTCGTCGTCCTCCGTTGGCTCCTCCAACATCGCAGCAGTCATCGCCTTCTTCGTTTCCGGAGGAACATCGTCGTCGAAGAGAGCCAGGGCCACCAACTTCTCGGACAAGTACCACAGGTGGTTGGCGAATTTCGACTTGGCTGCTTTTGCCACCTCCTTGTCTTCGTATTTTTCCAGAGCCTGGAGGAGCCAGAGATCTCTCAGGGGGGCCTTCGCCGCGTTCGGGGCCTCCGTCCACGCCTTTGTGTAGAACTTCATGGCGAACACGCTCAGGCGCCGAACTCCGGCCTCTTCCTTGGCTGTGAGCCATAACTGCTGCTGGAACATCCATACCTTCAGGGCGTACAACACCGACATCCAGCGGGCCTGGTGCATCGCACCGGGCGCTCGGAATCGAATCCCACGGGGGGGCACTCCGCCGAGGAAGATGATGGTGAGTTCCAAGAGCTCCAAATAATCATCCCGGGGGTGACCTTTCTGCAAGGCCTTCTTGCAGAACTCGATGATGGAGTCTGCATCCTCCTCGACGATTTGACGAGCGTTGGCATCACTCATGATGTGGTCGTAATCTTCTTGGTTCACAAACTCCCATTGCGCCTTGAATCGCTTGAAGAGCTGAACCTCGGGTGCCAACGACGGTCCAAGGACTTCCGTGAAAACCGCACTGACAAGAAGCTCCAGGACATGGTGACGACATGCCAGATAGAGGAGGCTTCTCCCAAGTTCCTGCTCGATCAGCACGCATGCACCTGTGTTCTTTCCCATGTTTGAAGCCGTAGTGTTGAACGAGAGGGCACCAACTTTGTCATCCAATCCCCAGTCTCGCAGAGCTTCCACCACAGCTTTGGCACAGTTTGCACCAGTACCGGAACCGAGCTTGGCGACCTGGAGGAGCTGCACCTCGCCGCCACAAGAGACCAGGATCGGGAGTCGATCAACCTGTTCCTTGGACGTCAGATCCGCCATCAGCTTCCCATCCCAGTGAACAACGAGCGCAGCTTCTCGATGGAAGGGCTCCTTGAGCTGAGCGGCAACTTGTTGGCGTTGCGCCATCCTCTGGCGCCGTATGGACAACTGGTTGATGTTCAACTCATCAATGTTGTGGCCAAGGGACTGAGCCGTCTCACCGAGCACGTAAACGGCATTGCAGTCAGTCAGCTTCGTGCGGTCCAAGCTAGCTGCCAGTGCCGGAGAAATGATATTTGCTGGCCGACTGCGCTTGGGTGGGCTGCAACCTCCAACAGCGCCACGGGTGGGAGAGTCGCTGGGGGGGTGAAGAGCTCGAGCTGGAAGAGGCCAATTCTGCTGTTTGAGAAGTAGTGGCCATTTCTTCAGTCGCACGGCGCTGACGGCGTTGTTCAGCCTCCCTCCGCTGCGCAACATTGCGCTCTGTGCGAGCCAGGACCACATCAGCTCCTCCCATGGTCCCCCTGCGGCCAGGTTCTCGTTGGGCGATCAGGAAGGCCTTGTCCTCCTTGATGTTCATCATGTTCAGTGCGTCAGCGTGGGCAACATCGAAGAGGTTGCAGAACATCTGCTGGAAGGAGGCTTCCCATGCAATCTGGGCATCTGAGCGTCGATTCTTGTTCTTCTTGAGAAGCTTGTATTCGCCATACAACTTCTCTAGCTTCTTAGTGATGTGGTCTCGTCTCGTCATTGGAATCCACGCTTTTGGCCACAAGATAAGCACTTCATCAGCAATGGCCGTGACAGCCTCCCTCGTTGTCATTGCTGCCTTCGTGCTCAGCTTGTGCAGAGTCAGGCCGAGGACGTCGCCGATGGACGGCAGCTTGCTCCCTGTGAGTGCAGAGACTGGCGTCACAAGGAAGTCTTTTGAACGTGTACTGGCCATTTCACCAAAATAACACCTGGGGAAGATACATTGGAAACGTTTAATACCAATTCTAAAGGCAAGCCAAAAAAAAACACTAATCTGTCAATGGTGAGAGCAACACCACACACAATCCGACCCTCTCAGCAAGGCGTGTCAACAGCCCACATAGGGGCATAACTTCAACCTTCTTGAGCACAGGGTAAATATTATTATTTCTCAATGACATTTTAACCATAGTGTTTTTATGCATAACCTCACAGATTGAGACCCTGGGAGCAAGAGAAATATACGTTTGAAAATCCCCCCCCCCCCTATGCTTGAGGACCACCCTAATATATATATATATATATATATATATATCCCCGCAAGGGGGTTCTAAGCTCGTGCTCTTGAGTGCTCTTTGTGCTCGTTTGTACGTGCTTGTTCCTGGAGGTTTCACGTGCGCCCTCCTGGCCCTAGCACCCAAGGATGATGGGGCTCGACCCTGCAGTCCTTGTCATCCTTGGTCTTTTTCCACTTCGACTGTCCCCTCCACCCTTTCTTTTTCCTCTGTCTTTCCTCTCACTTTTTCTTTGTTTTTCCGCTGAGATATGCCCTTTTAAATAGAGGCGAATCGGTTCTTCCCGAACTTTAAAAAAAAAAAAAAATATATATACATATAATATATATATACAGGGTGGGCGGAAAGTAGCTCCCTATTTTGGATTGGTAAAAAAATACGTATATTATCCATTTATTTCAGAAGAAATAATATGAAAAGGTAGGCATACATGGTAGGTTTTCTCTAAAATTCAATGTGGGCTCCAACTCTTTCCACCAGCTTCTGGAGCCGCCCAGGAATGGCGTCCACTGACTTTAGCAGGAACTCCGGCGGGATGGAGGACATGACTTCCCGAATTCGGTCCTCCAGTTCTTCCAATGTCCTCGGTTTGGTGCGGTAGACTTCTTCCTTTACCCACCCCCAAAGAAAGAAGTCGCACGGTGTCAAGTCGGGGCTCCTGGCTGGCCATTGATGTGGACCACGACGACCCATCCAACGCCCAGGGAAGTGGGCATCCAGCCACTCACGGACAACAAGAGCGAAGTGCGGAGGGGCGCCATCTTGCATAAATATCAGATCGTCGATGTTCTCCCATGTGCTGACAACCGGCCAGACCTCGTTTCGCAACATAGCAAGGTACCGCTCAGCATTCATGGTGTTTCGCAGAAGGAACGGGCCCACAACCTGATCTGAGGTCATACCACACCACACCGTTACACTGAACCGATTCTGCCGTTTTTCAGCGGTAACCGTGCGACTTCTTTCTTTGGGGGTGGGTAAAGGAAGAAGTCTACCGCACCAAACCGAGGACATTGGAAGAACTGGAGGACCGAATTCGGGAAGTCATGTCCTCCATCCCGCCGGAGTTCCTGCTAAAGTCAGTGGACGCCATTCCTGGGCGGCTCCAGAAGCTGGTGGAAAGAGTTGGAGCCCACATTGAATTTTAGAGAAAACCTACCATGTATGCCTACCTTTTCATATTATTTCTTCTGAAATAAATGGATAATATACGTATTTTTTTACCAATCCAAAATAGGGAGCTACTTTCCGCCCACCCTGTATATATATATATATATATATATATATATATATATATATATACTGTGTGAGAATTTGGTACCCCATTGGTAAGGTGACCAGATTTTCTGGAGTTGAAAGTGGGACATCTCAAATAATGAATAGAAAATATTATGCTTGATTACATCCAATAGCCTACTGGTATACAATAGGTTGAAACAAAATTATATTTACTGAATGCACAAATATCATGAACAAAACACAATTGATGATAAATTATTTATAGTTCAAAATATTATACCTTTGATATTTTTGTATACATGTACTGCATTTGCTTTATGACAGCAAAAGTTCCTTAGTCATATTGCTTACAGGTAGTAATTTTGATAAAGCGGGACATTTCTGCATCCCCTAAAGTTTCTAAGGGATGGTAGGACATATAGCTCAAAAGCAGGACAGCCCCACCAAAATTGGGATGTCTGGTCAGCTTACCCATTGGCACCAGATCCATAAATGCTGGTGTAACTCTGGTGATGACATCCTCCATGGTAGTAGCTGTGGTGACAAGATATTCCAACTGGTATTCCTTCATTTTTGATTGAATCTGCCTCATAACCATTCTGTGAGCAGCAGAAGATCCTGCTGCCACAAATTTTAAAACAAAGTTCAGCTTTTCACTTTCTAACATGACTAAATAAAAATATAAATTATATAACTTGGCTTCTTATTTACAGCAAATTGTACAATCTAAACAATGTATTTTAAATTTTATAACTTCTTTGATATAATGTAAAAATTATTTTCAAATTTGTAAAATTCACTTCAACTTAAAAAATCACAACTCAGAAGCTTTCTCCATTTCTTGTTGAAGGTACTCTTTCAGCTTATCTGGGTACACTAGAAGTCTATTCAAAATCCGGTAATTAATACCTACAACTTTGAAGCCAAAGTATTCAATAATTCGTTTTTTCATTGTTTGAGGTCCAAGTAAGATGTTTTCTGTTATGTCATAATATTCAGGAAGTAAAATAAGAATTGCAAACTTTTCTCTCTTAAGTTTAAAATTAGAAAAACTTATTTTTCCTGTTGCATCAACTATACAGTCAATAACAAATAGGCTAACTGGAGGTAAGGCTGGAATGACTACTGAATGATAAATTTTATCTTCACTTCCAACTATCTCAACAAGCGATGGTGTAATCCTATTTATGCATCTCAGTGTTCGGGCATCTCTCCTAATAGCTTTGGTGGAATAATTTCTTGGAAGAATGGGACCATTGTAGTTCAATGTTTCAAGTGTCAGGACTGTATCTAGTATTAGCAACTTCTCTCTATTACTAACAGTGTCTTTATCATCTGATGAATATAATCTATGAAAAAAGTGTGGATTAAACACTTTCTTTACAAAATTTAAAGGGTATCTTTGTAAGTAGATACAGGAATGTAATATGTCTAGCAATTCCTTTGGAGTGAATTGCGAAAATTTTTCATCAACATGAGATTCCAAAACCTGAAAAAATGCTTGTTCTTGAGGAGTGTATTTCAGATATCCAAAACAGTTCATTATCACAGAAACCTGTGATGCTGGCATATTTTGTCCATGTTCTATGTAATACTCTGCTCCAAAGTCAAGAATAGTTGGATGTCTAATATGTAGTTTTTTACAATAATCCAATATAACTGAGACTAGACTATAATCTTTTATGCTTGTTTTCTTTGCTGTCATATAGTGGCTTAGTGCTTTCTGAATGTTCTCATCTGTATATTCAAGACTTAAAAATGCATGGACAATCCACTTTACATTTCCTTCAGTCAATCTATGAATACTAAGAGCAGTCCACCTAGATATTAAGCTAAGTAGTCGATTTGAAGAAACTTTCAGATGTACAAGAATATAAACTATTCTAATGATATGCTCTGGTTTCAGCTTGTGCCAAACCAAAGGAATTTTTCTTTCAACTATATTACACAAATACGTACGACTATTTTGCACAAGAGGTAAAATGCTCATAATTTCACACAGATCATCTTCACTTATTTCGTTTTTGTCATTTATTCCCACCCACACTTTATCAACAAAATTCTTACCAACATTTCCTAAATTATGAAATGCTTTTATCACTTCACAGACCTGACTCACATTTAGTTTTCCATCAGTAGCTAAAATTATACTTTCTGCGCAGACTGGTTCCAAGTACTTCCACTTATTTCTCTTATTTGTATCTCGCCCCATTGATCGAAGAGCATCAACAATAACTTGAGGTTCAGTACTTTCACAAATTGTTTCTATCAGACGTTTAATCAGCGCAGATCTTGTAAAAGTATTATTTGATTTCTTGGGATACTGACCTTTGGGACCTTCATTCCTAAACTTAAAATTATTTTCAAGATCAAAGATTCTCCTAATGGCAGCTAGTGCAACACATGGTGTAATTTCTTTTTCTGGGCAAATGTTAAGAAAACTGAAAACTTCTTTAAGAGAATTGCATCTCATGAACCTCAAAGCCATTTCAAATTCCTCCTGGAAATCAATTTTCTTGAATAAAGTTTTGGGAACACGGTGACATTCAAGACCCAGTCCCACGTAGGAATCACCATTATCAGTCTTACCATTATTAGTTACCTCAAAATCTCCATTAATTACCTGTACAATACAAGGCATCTCTAGAACTGAGAGTCCATCCTCAACTATAATGGAAGTGCTAGATAATGGCTTGTGTTTTTCACCATGGTGCTTTACAGTACCAGTAAGCAATCTGTATTGAAAGTAAGGAATATAATATTTTAATGATGATGATGATGGAGATCTCACAGTCTGAATAACTTTCCATTTCACATAATTATTTCCAAAGAGAGAGAGATTTTTAAAAATGGAGCCCATTTCTAAGGTTAAAAACCACTGTAGTATACAGTTTACTGTTCCAGATAATAGGCTTCTCAAACTATAGGCCCTTAAATAGGCCTGTATATATTTGTAGTTTTATTGAAATTACCCTATCATCATTTTGAATATTCCTGCTGAAGAATAATAATATATTTAAGCTATTTATACAATAAACACATTAATAGTTAACCTAAAGAGTACGGTACCAGTACCTATATTTTCCATTTTACCAAGTTGTCATGAGTATTGGAGAGAGAGAGCTCATAAAAAGTTTAGGAACTTAAATATGGTACCACCATCAGAATTAGGATATTTGGAAGCTTGACACTATTGAAAAATGTATGCAAAGTGTAAACAGTTTTTAATATTTTGCCACAGAGTTAGGTTAGATTAAATCTACTACTATATTTTATAAAATTAAAAATGCAGTAACTTTCCACTAGGTACTAAAAAAAAAAAATTGGTACTTTTGCATTATCCTCCCAACACTAATTTTTTTTTATAATGGAAGGAAAATAAAGTACGTTAGCAAAACACACTTAATTTTTAATCACCTAACCTAACCTAACCTAACTTGAAGCCGGCTAACTACGGCTAATGCCTGCGGCGGGGTTTTTAACCTAACCTAATCCCAACACTAATTTTTTTTATAATGGAAGGAAAATAAAGTACCATAACCAAAACCAAACCAACATTATATAAAAAAATTAGTGTTGGGAGGATAATGCAAAAGAACCAAAAAATTGTACATTTTGAAATAAATCATTACAGAAACTTCCAATACATTAGCATTTCTGAAACTAGGGCTTGCACCCTTCCCTCCTTTGGGGGTAACATGGAGGTTAGTAAAGGAAAATTTTAAAAATTTTTGATAGTAAAGTTACTGAAAGTAGGCTTATCAATATACATAGTGTGTAGGACCTGTTTATGAAACATGTCAATTTCTATAAATAGTGCACAAATAAATGAAATTATGGTAATTTTTAATGTTACCTCACACTGATTATAGCAACAATAAATTACATTCTATGAATGCCATTTGCAGTTGAAATATGAAGTGTGTGAAGGATTCATTTCAGCTTGAAGGGAGCATTGGATAGCATCTGGGAAATGCTGCAATAAACTGTTAACCACAATTTCATAAAAAACTACTTTTTGTACAAAACTGAACTACACGATACAGTACATCAGTAACTACAGGGTGTTTCAGGTTGGCCCTAGAAATACCAAAATATCAAATACAAACTACAAATTCCGCCAATTTCTATATTTCTAGGTTCAACCTGAAACACCCTGTATATATTGTTAACTTGTAAATTATTAACTTCATGATCAGCAATGGTAAATAAACTTCACCCCATCATAAAAACTGAAAAATTCAGTATTAAACATTTAAAATTTTTCTTTTTAATGGCAAACTAAATACAATCTAATCCCATCAAATTACCAATAATGCTAATTGCTAACATTTGAATAAAAATGTTATACAGCCTACTCAACCAATTTAAATTTACTAGCAAAAATTGAGTTTCACCATAAACTGGTTGAGTTGTTTTAATCCTACACACTTACATTATTATTTATGCTATGTTTTAACTTCTTTATTTAATGGGAATTAGGTCTATAAGCAGGGGTGTGGAGTCGGAGCTGGAGCCGGAGGAGTGGTGGTTTTTGGGTGGAGCATGAGTCGGAGCCATTAAAAAACGCCGGCTCCATGGCTCCAGTTACCTTGCCCATTCATAATAAACCTAATGCAACTTTATCTTACCGAACCCAACTTTAGTACTTTACCTAACTTAATATATAGTTTTTATTAAAAATGCCTATTTATTTTTTTCAGAAACGTCAATATTTGTAATATAATTATTAATTATAGCTCCAAAATCATATATCATTAACTAAACTAAGACTAAACAATAAGCATTTATCATTTATACATAAATTTTGATTAATATAATTTCTTTTTGGATTTATGTATTAAAAAGGTCAAATTTAAAGAGTATTTTTAGCCTTTATTGCAAATATCATTCAACAGTGTATTCATCTGTCTGTTGTTGAGTATGATCAATGACCACTAACTACATTTGGATTTTGATAACTTGACAGAGCTGGAGCCAGAGCCAAACATTTAAAAAAGATGGCTCCGGAGCCGGAGCCAAAAGTTTTTTTTCTGGCTCCACACCCCTGTCTATAGGGTATACTTTATAGGTACCAGTACCGTATGGTACTTAATTTATGACCCAAATTTACACAAAGATAGTCAGTCTTAAAACTTCAGTAACCTTTTTAATAATCAGAATAAAATGCTTTTTACAATCTTTTCATTCAATTTTCCTAAGTAAATTTGGATCTATTGAGTAGCTATTAAAATTTATACTGTCCACAAGAACCCATTATTTATGGTACTTTTGGAGGTACTTGGGGCTTTCTTTTTCACCATTTACTAAATCATAATTTTAAAATCCAGGAGTAATCCAGGTTTAATACGAGTAATAAACATTTTTTTCAAACCACTAAACTGATTCTTAAAAACTGCATGGTGCTAAATGTGACTACATAGATAAGAATGCAAAAAAAAAAAACCCCAACTTAATTTCAGCCTTGAAGCTGATTTTTCACTTTTGGTTTTGACATTGACTTTAATTTTCCCTTTCATTTGAATTCTACTTTAAATATATAGCTATTCATATACAAAGCCAGTACCAACTTAAAATGCAAGGATATTTGAAGTTTAAACTAAAAGCCAATATTAAAGTTAAATCAAATAAAATAAATGGAGAATAAGTTTATATCTTGATCACCCAGCACAAAAAAAAATTTGAAGTCAAAATATCACTTCTTTTTTTTTTAAGCAGAAGGTCTGTACTAAAAATACTTTCAATTAAAGTAAGAATTAGAAGAGTACCAGTAGATTAATTATTCTAATACACTTTGCTTTGCTCTTCAAGAACTGAATCTTTCCAATAATAATAATAATAATACTATAAAAAAGGATTAAGCAGCTTAAGTTGCCAAAAAAAATCACCACCTTCAATTTTAATATTTGCACATTAACTACAATACATAGCACCTAATCTCTCAGAAAATGCAAAATCTAAAACAGCAGATGAAATATTAACTGTATACTATTATTTAGCTAGTATATATATGGTAACATGGTAAAAAATTTTATAGTGGGCACACACAAGGGGCCCTTCAGCCCATCTGGGTGGTTCCACTGTTAATATAAACAAACCACAAATACAGTTACATGCAAAATTAAGATACAATTGATCTCTGCAAAATGCAGATTGTCACACATCTACAAGCTATACATTAACTTTAAATCTTTGGAACCTGTGAATCATTCTTCAATACCACTACTGTACTATGATTATCTCATCTCAAGACATTTTACATGGATCTAGAGGATCTTAGTCGCTGCTTGTCTACTACTTATATATACAGTACCTTACAATAGTTTTGCAGACCTGAAGGATCAGGTTGTCTACTTTCTTATATGACTATATGTACCATATATACATATGACCTGAATGATACAGCTCTACAATTAAGAGAAAAGGAGTAGGTAGGACTGTAAAGACTATACAGAGTATTTGAATGTACACCCATTCAGGGTCTCCCATTTAAAGGTGTCTATGAAGCAAGTAAACATAATGAGCCTTTCATACATCACAGTGGTATGGAGGGCACCACTCAGCAGAGAAATCTCTTTAAATGGGGGTTATAAAGACAGAGTATCCCCTAACCCAAGATGCTGCCTCCCTACATCCCATCACTCTGTGCGGGTGATGAGATTTACCCAAATAAACTATATATATATATATATATATATATATATATATATATATATATATATATATATACATATATATATATAATGTGGAAAGAGTTCACAAACCTCTTCTCCACACCATTACCAGACCAGTTCCAGCAAAATGTCATTACCAAATACCTCTTTCAGTCATTAATTTGGTAAATATTTGGCTGGACACGGGGGCTACATTTTTTATCAAAATTACATTTTTCTAGAGTAGTTTTCTCTGCTTTGTTTGAATCTGATACCCATTTCTTATGCAAATGAATAGAAACTATTTTTTTTCCATTCCAAAATACGGAGTGTTTCTACTCATTTGCACAAGAAATGTGTCAAATTCCAACAAAGCAGAGAAAACTACACCAGGAAAATGTAATTCTGATAAAAAACTAGCTAACCTAACCACAGAGCACACCAAAATACACTAGAAAAATTAATTTTTTATTTCAATTTCAGGCCATCATTTTTGTTTAAACTAATGAAAATATCATTACTTAACCTAACCAATCATCAAGGGTGTACAGTTGACCTAACCGGGCATTCAGTTGGCCTAACAGGTTAATATTGGTTATTCCACCTAAATATCTTCTGATCTTTTCGTATTAGGCACTCACTTTCACATTTCAGGCAAGTTAAGGATGAGAAAATAACACCGTAATTGATAAAAACACCCAATGCTTTCTCGTCATCTAGGGCACATGACGAATCAAGTTCTCAGTCAGAAACCACACGAACAGCACGTCATAATTCTATCACAAACACAACCAAACTGAATCCAATTAGAAAAAAAAATAGACAGAACAGAAACCAACCAACTAATTAAGTCGCAGAGTAGCGAAAAAAATAGCCCAATCAGGAAAAATATTTTATGAAAAAAAGTACATTATAGCCAAAACAAGAAATATTCACTATAAAAATGTAACTTGTAATTTTTTCTATAATCTTGCATTTCCACAAAAAATTATTAGTACCATCATAAAGAGCATGAAAAATAGTGCTCGTGAAACACAACCTCTCATTTCTCGTTAGCCCCTGTGTCCAGCCAAATATTGACCATTAATTTATCTACAGGGTGTCCCATAAGTCTGGAACCATAGGGTAAAATAAGTAATTCATGTTTTTCCATTTATGCAAGTGCCCATGATGTCTTTGAGTAAGGAAGAATGCATCCAGGTAATTCTGCTTGTAGGAAATCAGAGTCAGAGGGAGGTTGCTGAGGAATTTAACAGATTGCATCTGTACCACGCACCAATAACACACAGCTGTGTCAGCAAACTTGTAGCAAAGTTTAGGGAAATGGGATCCATAGGAGATAAACCACACAGTGGACCTCTGAGGACATATCTACCAACGACGACATCCTCGCTCATTTCATAAACAGTCCCCAAAAGTCTCTTCAGCATTTTTATTGCCATTTTTATCATTTTGCCCTATGGTTCCAGACTTATGGGACACCCTGTAGTTTATTCTTAAAAGTCTCCAAAATATGGAAACTCAATTTCTTCATCTAAGGCTTCTAAGCCATTCCAGAATTTTACTATTCTATTTGAAAAACTATGTTGTACTAACTGTGATTTACATCTTTGCTGAAAAAGCTTAAGGCTATGGCCTCTTGTCCTATCATTGTGATTCTTTGTAAAAAGAGAGTGGAAGTCTATATTATCTAACTCATTTATTATTTTATATACTTCTATCATATCACCTCGTAATCTTCTTCACTTTAGGGAAAACATGTTTATGTGCTCCAATCTCTCTCTGTAACTAAGGTGTCTAAGGCATGGTATCATCCTTGTGGCTCTTTTGTACTTTTTCTAGTGTCTTTGTCTTACTCTAAATAAGGACTACTGAACTGAATGCAATACTCAAGTAGAGGCCTCACGTATGAAGTGTAAAGCCTACTTATAATTTCTGGCGATTTATATTCTATATGTTTCTGCATTAGGTTCAATCTAGCATTAGCCTTATTTCTAATTTCAAAACAATAATTTGTAGGTTTAAGATCATGATTCACAAGGACACCCAAAAATCTCTCCTTTTTTTCTTTATTTATCCAACTTCCATCCATGTTATACTCAAATTCTGGATTGTTATGACCAACATGCATACAGTACCATTAGTATCATTAGAGGTAAAGTTACTGAGTTCCTTGAAGAGTGCAACCTTATAAATGATAGCCAGCATGGCTTTCGAAATGGAAGGTCCTGTCTAACCAACTTGATTGAATTTTATGGTGGAGTCCTATTGCATTTGGACAATAAAGAGCCAGTAGATATAGTATACTTAGATTTTGCAAAGGCATTTGATACTGTTCCTCATGCAAGATTGTTGGTAAAAGTTAGAGCCCATGGTATAAGAGGTCATATAGCTGACTGGATAGAAGAATGGCTAAGAAACAGAAAATAGAGAGTTCATCTAAATGGAAATAAGTCTACTTGGAGACCCGTATTGAGTGGAGTCCCACAGGGGTCTGTGCTGAGACCTCTGCTTTTTGTTGTCTATATAAATGATCTAGAGAAGGGCCTATCATGTAAAACCTCAAAATTTGCTGATGATACAAAATTAGGCCATAATATTAAGTCAGTAGCAGGAGCAATGACAATACAAAAAGACTTAGAGTAACAGCCTGGGCAGATAAGTGGGAGATGAGATTTAATGTTGATAAGTGCAAGGTTATGCATAGTGAGCCAAAAAATCCAGAATGTGAATACAATATGAATGGAATTTGGATTAAAAATGATGATAAAGAGAAAGACTTGGGTGTCACTGTGACTAATGAACTTAAACCCTCAAATCACTATATAGAAATCAGAAATAAAGCAAATGCTAGACTCAATCTCATGCAGAGACGCATTGAATACAAATCACCCAATATTATAAAGCAACTACACATTTCATATGTGAGACCCCTCCTCGAATACTGTATTCAATTTAATAGTCCCTATTTGATAAAAGATATTGAAAAACTGGAAAAAGTACAGAAACAAGTAACAAGAATGATCCCATCTCTAAGACAATTGACATATAAGGAAACACTGGCGTATCTAAACATGTTCTCATTAAAAAGGTGGTGGTTAAGGGGTGATATGATAGAGGTGTATAAAATGATAAAAGGGTTGGATAAGATAGATTTTGAGTCTCTTTTCATTAAAGATCACAATAACCAGACTAGAGGTCATAGTATGAAATTATTTAAGCCAAGATGTAGAACAAATTTAAGAAAACATAGTTTTACAAACAGAGTAATTAAGTTTTGGGACAGTCTGACAGAAGAAGTGGTGACTTCAGATACACTTGATTCCTTCAAAAGAAGGTTGGATAGTTTGATGTCTGCAAGAGACATCTGGTGATAGTGTTTAAGCCCATTTTTATTGCATGAATGGTACTAGTTTATTTCATATATATTATGTGCATTTAGGTAGTAGATCCCACAGCTCAACACAAGTGTTGTGGGATATAGGGAGGCAGCATCTTGGGTTAGGGCAGTGATGGCGAACCTTTTTATCCAAGTGTGTCACTTGCATACATGCATTTTAAATTTAACTACAAAATCATAGATAGCTGACTTATTAATCGAAAGTACTAGGGCGTAGACGATTTATTGCAGTTTTTCATCAGGTTACCAAACATTTTCAACATCCATCGCGTGTCACCTGAAACCCTGCGGCGTGTCACTGCTGACACGCGTGTCATAGGTTCACCATCACTGGGTTAGGGGATACTCTCTGTACTTACACACCCCATTTAAAGAGATTCCTCTGCTGAGCAGTGGCCCCCATAGTACTATGAGGTATTGAAAAACTCATGATCTTCACTTGCCCCACAAACACCTTTAAATGGGAGACCCAAAATGGGTGCATACACATTTCTACATTACTGTACAGTCTTTATAGCCATACCTACACTTTTCCTCCTAAGCATATATATATTGTAATGTGTATGGTTGTAAATTGTGACTTGGTCCACAATTGATATGGACTGTGACCTATTTTTGGTTGGCAAGGAACTGGTATTGATGGGTACCATAATGAAACTGACTGGATTCTTTGGATCTGATATATTTGCATGTCAGTTATAAATAGATATAGAGTGTAACATATTTGTGGATAGTAGCCTAACTAATAGGATATATACTGAGGACATTCAGAACTAGGGACAGTATGACCATGTTTACCCTGTAGAAATCACTTGTCCTTCCACGCATTGACTACTGCTCTCAATTATGGTTTCCCCACAAACATAATGAATTGCAAAAAATTGAGGGCCTACAAAGAACCTTTACCTCGTATATTAAACAACCTGATGGGCAACAGGTGAGTAAAAACAAATTAAACTACTGGGATATGCTCAGAGGCCTTAACCTTTATTCCATAGAGAGAAGGTTTGAGATATACATAAGAAATTTTTATAGTGGGCACACTAGGGGCCACTTCGGCCCATCGAGGTGGCTCCACTATATAAAAACTGCCTGTACATTGGCAATAACCAGTTTTTACAAAACTAATTAAGCATCAATCTAAAACTAATTAATCATCAATTTAAAACTAATTAATTATCAATTTAAAACTAAAGATAGACTCTCTGGATCCAGAGGATCAGTCATAATAGGCTACTATCCACAAATATGTTACACACTATATCTATTTATAACTGACATGCAAATATATCAGATCCAAAGAATCCAGTCAATTTCATTATGGTACCCATCAATACCAGTACCGTGCCAACCAAAAATAAGTCACGGTCCATAACAATTGTGGACCAAGTCACAATTTACATCCACATACATTACAATATATATACTTAGGACAAAAAGTGTAGGTGTGGCTGTAAAGACTGTACAGTAATGTAGAAATGTGTGTGCACCCATTTTGGGTCTCCCATTTAAAGGTGTTTGTGGGGCAAGTGAAGATCATGAGTTTTTCAATACCTCACAGTACTATGGGGCATGACTCCAGATTTGAAAAAATTTACTGGAGCACAGCTCTGAATCATGGGCGCCCGCAGGTAGGGGCAAGGGGGGGCGCTTGCCTCCCCCTGGAAATACCAAGAAAATATATTAAATATTTTCTAAGAAAATATTTATATCCTAAACTTGCTGAAAAGTATCCAACTGCCTCCTAAAGGGTGAAAATTTTTATTTGTGTGCATGATAAAAGGTTGCTACCTTTTTATTTGTTCAGAAGTCCCCCCTTAAAATTATCCCGCCAAGTTGGCAGCGCCAACTCAAGCACCTGTCAAAAGCTTTTTGCTTGCTCCGGTCCCTACCTATTAATACATTAAATTTTGCACCCCCTTGGAAAAAATCCTGCGGGCGCCCATGCTCTGAATTTACTTTTTTTTCCCTTACACCACTAGATAGGTTAATGATAGTAAACTCTTGAATTGACGACATACCAATTACAAATTGTTTTAGCTAAACATAATAATACAATAATGTACAGTTTATAACTCACCTTAAGTTTATTTATTCATTGCAGCAGCAACAGTGGACGATGTTAGACCTTGCATGTAGGCATTTGTTGTGAATTTACCGCCATGTATGCTTGGCCACTGATCAATGGCTTTCTGTGTGATCATTACAGCAGATCTAGTGCCTGGAGCTGGACCCTCCTTCACAATTCTGCACAGCTTAGTCAAATGAGATGGCTTAATGGATCCTTTGTGTTCAACAATGTAACCAAGAATGGAGAATGTCCCTTCAGCTGGTGCTTCACTCCAGGCAGTTGATCCATCTTTATCAAAATGCTTTAATCTCTCTGTGATTCCTTTCCACAGCTGTTCTATATATTCTGTCAGCCAATTTATCACTGAGTCTTTTGTAAAACTACTTTCAGATCTGGTTCTGGATGGTCTAGCAACTTCAGCAACCTGGTAGTAATCAGAATGTTTCTTGATGTATTTGTAAACTTCATTTAGGATGTAATCCTCAGCTGTTAGTTCCTTTTGCTGCCCTGTGGTATCGTGCTTAAATTCAGAAACTACATCATTTGCATTTCCTCCATTAGCTAATTTGGAAATTGTTTCCATCACTCTTAACATAACAGTTTTCCCTCCTTCTTTATAAAATATATTTTCTACAAATTCTGCACTAACTGTGGTTTTTTGAGCTACTTGCAACATAATCTTTGTTACATAGGAAATCAATACATAGAACTTGGCACTAATTTCTTTCTCTTGTGGATGATCAAAAAACACAATTTTCCACAAATCTGTCAAATTGATCAAATTCGTAATTAACCATGCGAGTATCAGATTTGAGTTTTGGTCTCTTAAAACCAATGATATTGTCAAGAACCATATTGGTATAGTCAAGGCCTGATCTCAGATTTGAAGAGTGATTCTGAATAAAGTCTAAAAGCTCACTTAGTTTACAAATTTTCTTCAATGCATCAACGTGGGCTCTGTTCACAAGATGCATTAAGTCCCATTGAAATTTTCTCCAAACAACTTTTTCATTTCGTTTTTAAATGGCTCGTTGTCCTTACAAAAAGCCCCATCTCCAACCATTCCAGATACCTTGGATTTAATTGCTTCTTCAGATAGTTTCAAGTGATTAGGAGACTTCAACACATCAAAAATTTCATTGGCCAAATAAACTCCTGATTTGCTGCGTACTAAATTTATCCCAGCAAGTTTTAGTCTTATCTTCTTCACTCATAACTAATACAACTAGCATGCTTAATCCCAAAATTGTTCCAATGTCAGCTGTTATTGTTACTGAAGTTTGTTCTAAGAACCACTTTACAGTTTGTTCTTTAAGTTGATTATTATCTAATAGCTCACAAATTGTCTCGCACGCATGTGTGCTATGATTCAAATTCCCAACCTCACAACCTGACCTATGTAATACAGCTAGAAGTACTGGATATAGAGCCCATGCAGTGTTTGTTTTCATTATATAGTATAAGATGTTGCCACGTAAGTCTTCTATGCGTTTAGTAGTGTTCCGAGAAGATGTTTTCATCACTTCATAAACAGCAGCTCTTTGATGATGCTGAAGTTTAATTAAATGTCTCTTCAGGTGGGTTTTCAGATTTCTAAACCATCTCTCTTGATTTTCTCCTTGTTTGCATACATAGGTTAAATCTTTAACATTGAAGTAACCTTTTATGTTAGAATGTTTGTCTGAAGCACATGCTTTGGGGTCTGTGCAAGCTATGCAATATAATGTAACCATTTTATCATCAGAAGCATCATCAATATCTTCTTGATTATCATCATCTTCATCCTCAACAGCTATATCTACATCAGGCATATTAGTGTCACTATTTGCAATGTTTTCCATTATATCACTTGGTACTGAAAATGAATCATCAGCATGCCCTAGATCCTTCTTTTCCACCAATTTGAATGTAGATTTGATCAAATCATTGTTCAGGATTTCTTGTATTGATTTACACTTGCTTAAATGGGCTATGGAAATGTCAAATTTGTTGCTTTTTGCTTTATTAGATTTGGATGCAACACTTGAACTTGAAGGCATATTTTGACTCTTCTCTTTATTAACCACAACAGCTTGGTGAGTTTCTTTTGTTAGGCGCAAAATTGCATTCAATGTCTTCTGGATTTGGGAATTTTCAAATTCCTCTAAAGCAGTTTTGTTAGTCTGATGCGCAGATTCCTCATTTACCTTTTGTTTCTTAGGTGGAGGAGAAGCACTTTCTTCAGTCTGTGAAACATCTAGTGAAAAAGTTTCATTTTCTAGATTAGCAGTTGATGAAGTTGGTTCATTTTTCTGAGGTCTAGCACTAGCACATTTTGTGAACAAACTAAATGACTGCTTTGCCGTATCTCTTTGCTGCACTTCATCCTGGTATTTCTTTACTGCAATATCTAAGCTGTGGGCCCAAACTCTGGGACCTCTTGTATTGTAACAAATATTTTTTTTGGAATTAAAATGTTCCTCCCAGTTTTGCTTCTTTGAATATTTGTTCTTGCATTGACCACAAAAGTAACCCCTTTTAACACCCTCACTTTTCTCTCCAACTTCATCAATATTAGGATCCATTATTGATTATTGACTACCTGAAAAAATACAAAATAAGTAAAAGTTAGTAAATATAGTATGGTAAAAGTGAGTAAAAGTAAGTAAATATAGTACAATGAAAGTAAGTAAAAGTAAGTGCTTTAAACTTAGTAAAAGTAAGGAAGAGTAAGTAAAAGTAGGTAAGTTAAAGTAAGTTTAAACTTAACTAAACTTTTCAATTCTAGAGTCATGGTGGATTACTTAAAACCGCACAAGTAATTATCTGGCCAATTTATCAAACCTGGCCGAGATCAATGGAACATAGTCCAATCCTGATAATTTTATATTAAAAAAATATACGTTTTAATAAAATTTTAATTATCAAAACATTGAAGCTTAACAAAAAATAAAAATAATTGTTAAATATGGAATTACCAACTAAACTTAAAATAACTAAATTTGTAATTTAAAAAAATTTGTTTGTACAAGAATGTATACGCAAAAAAATTGCATAACGTCTAGCGGATGAACAAAACCCAAACCCAAATTTACTTTTTCTCATGGTCAAATTTACTGGAGCAATGCTATGGGGGGCACCGCTCGGCAGAGGAATCTCTTTAAATGGGGTGTGTAAGAATAGAGAGTATCCCTTAACCCAAGATGCTGCCTCCCTATATCCCACAATACCTGTGTTGAGCCGTGGGATCTATCACCCAAATGCACATGATATACAGGGTATCCCAGAATTAACTATTTCAATGAAATCGGACAAATTTTTTAAAAATACACTTTTATTTATGTTTATCATGTTTAATATGTGTTAAAAATGTATAAATTTCTAAATTTTTTTCATAATTTTATTTTCATAATTTTTTCATAGTTTTATTTTCATTCTCTTTCAGAACCCTATTAATAATGAATACACAAGAACGCATCTTTGTTGTAACATCCCGTATCAAAGCCTTTTTCATCAGTGTTGAACGCAAGATTCTATGAACTGTTGTCTTGGATATGTTGAGTCTTCGACCAGCCTCCCTAACCGAAGTTGTTGGTTCATCCTCAAACAATTGTCTTACCTGTTCGGTACTGTTACATGCTGTCCTTGGGCGTCCTCTTCCCACCTCGTCGTGTACGGATCCAGTTCTTTTAAATTTGTTCACAAGTTCACAAATCGCTTTGTCTGTAGGACCGGTTCTGTGGAATCTTCTTATAAATTTTTCTCTGATTTCATTACATTGCATTCCTTTGATACGGGATGTTACAACAAAGATGCGTTCTTGTGTATTCATTATTAATAGGGTTCTGAAAGAGAATGAAAATAAAACTGAAAAACTATGAAAAAATTATAAAAATAAAATTATGAAAAAAATTTAGAAATTTATACATTTTTAACACATATTAAACATGATAAACATAAATAAAAGTGTTTTTTTTTTAAATTTGCCTGATTTCATTGAAATAGATAGTTAATTCTGGGACACCCTGTATATGAAATAAACTCGTACCATTCATGCAATAAAAATGGGCTTAAACACCATCACCAGATGTCCCTTGCAGACATCAAACTATCCAACCTTCTTTTGAAAGAATCAAGTGTATCTGAAGTCACCACTTCTTCTGTCAGACTATTCCAAAACTTAATTACTCTGTTTGTAAAACTATGTTTTCTTAAATTTGTTGTACATCTTGGCTTAAATAATTTCATACTATGACTACTATGACCTCTAGTCTGGTTATTGTGATCTTTAATGAAAAGAGACTCAAAATCTATCTTATCCAACCCTTTTATCATTTTATACACCTCTATCATATCACCCCTTAACCTCCTCCTTTTTAATGAGAACATGCTTAGATATGCCAGTCTTTCCTTATATGTCAATTGTCTTCGAGATGGGATCATTCTTGTTACTTGTTTCTGTACTTTTTCCTGTTTTTCAATATCTTGTATCAAATAGGGACTATTAAATTGAATGCAGTATTCGAGGAGGGGTCTCACATATGAAATGTATAGTTGCTTTATAATATTGGGTGATTTGTATTCAATGTGTGTGTGCATGAGATTGAGTCTAGCATTTGCTTTATTTCTGATTACCATACGGTGATTTGAGGGTTTAAGTTCATTAGTCACAGTGACACCCAAGTCTTTCTCTTTATCATCATTTTTAATCCAAATTCCATTCATATTGTATTCAAATTCTGGAATTTGGCTCAATATGCATAACCTTGCACTTATTAACATTAAATTTCATCTCCCACTTATCTGCCCAGGCTGTTACTCTGTCTTTTTGTATTGTCATTGCTCCTGCTACTGACTTAACATTATGGCCTAATTTTGTATCATCAGCAAATTTTGAGGTTTTACATGATAGGCCCTTCTCTAGATCATTTATATAGACAACAAAAAGCAGAGGTCCCAGAAGAGAGCCCTGTGAGACTCTGCTCAATACGGGTCTCCAAGTAGACTTATTTCCATTTAGATGAACTCTCCTAATCTACACCTGGAAAATTCTAGAAGGGCTTTTAGTTGCCCCTAATACTGAACCAATTGTGCCCACTTTAACAAGAACTGGCAGAATGTGTAAAAAATATCACCTCCCACCAAACAGTCTGAGGAGGATTCAAACCCTTCAATATAACAGTATCTCTAGGCCAGGGTATTCCTCTGCCAGACCAGCCCCCACAAATTCAATAGGGGACCAAATCGTATGGCAGGAGCAAGAGAAAAGAAGGGTGGCGATCCCGTCGTGGCCGCCTCAGGAGGTGCTGAGCAGACTTCGTGGGAGCAGCGTACCCTTGAGGCAGAGGCGCTTTAAGGTAAATGACTTTGATCCTCTGGATCCAGAGCTTCTATCTTTAGTTTTAAATTGATAATTAGTTTTGTAAAAATTGGTTATTGCCAATGTACAGGCAGTTTTTACGTAGTGGAGCCACCTCGATGGGCCGAAGTGGCCCCTAGTGTGCCCACTATAAAAATTTCTTATGTACCCTACAATAGTTTTGCAGACCTGTTGTTGTTTGTTTTTTCTGTTTAAGGTGCTTCAACCCTGCTGGATTATTGAC
The DNA here is from genome assembly GCA_023014485.1 of Bathynomus jamesi. Taxonomy (NCBI): domain Eukaryota; kingdom Metazoa; phylum Arthropoda; class Malacostraca; order Isopoda; family Cirolanidae; genus Bathynomus; species Bathynomus jamesi. Next base: position 143,600 of record JAJOZX010005794.1, on the reverse strand, counting down.
ACCATTGCAGACCTGTGGGAGGGGTTAACAGACCTCCTCTTCTACATATTTATAATGACAATGCACAACCAAACATCATTTGCCTAAACCTTTGGTTGGCTCAAAAAACTAACTAAATTTTCTCATTAATTACAGACATAATTGCTACTTTGTACTTTCTACAAGTTCTGAGTAAATAATAAAAACAAAATATAATAGGATAACCTATCCCAAATTACAGGACTTCCCTATATTGATTAACTACAACAACAAACGCCCTTGCTAAGCCTAACGGCCTACAACATCAACAAACGAAAAAGTAGGTAACCACTGAACATTGCAAGACCGAAAATACATGAGAACGAAAGATACGGACCTCACAGGCATGTTCTCTCAACATGGACTATGTGTAATGAAAATGAAAAGGTTTATTGGCAGACTATAGTCCATATGACAAATATTATTAATACAATGATAGTTCATATACTAAGGATAGAAATATATACAATTGATTATAAATAATACTGTAATGTCGAAGTTAAGTGGAGCTACAGACAGACGTTTTCGTACCAAGAAGTCCATAGCTTAGAGGATAAATGACAGGACTCATGGATACTTGGATGATCGGGTTGGTTGATCTTTTAATTCTTTGCATTAGACTGTGTTCAGCATGTCTTGTTACCTCCGGGAAGCTCGGGACATTGCGGGTAGCAAACATTTGCGAAGCTGAGCATCTCTGGGGTAATTTATGTAAGAGTCTAAAAGACCTGTTGTACAGCAAATTTAGGTTCTGCCAGAACCTTTTTTATAATTCACCCACAGTTGCTCCGTATATATTACTGCAGAAAGTACGAAAGAGTGTCTTTAGCTTCACTTGTACAGAATCGAAAGTTCCTTATGGTCATATTCGCTTTAGCACACAGGCTTCGAGATTGTTTTCTTATATCCGAGTCATCACTCAAGGAGCTGGTAATAGTTTGACCCAAATACTTAAACTCTTGTACTTCCTCAATTACTTCACCATTCATTTTAAACCTTATATCAGCTGGCTGATTACAGCTTTTAGGATGAAATTGCATAACCTTAGTTTTTGTAACATTAAAAAGAATATCATGTTTCTGCGAATACACTTCGCAGACTTTTAGTAGCCGATCCAGACCTTTAACAGAGGGACTTATTAACACCATATCATCGGCATAAACTAAGTTATTTATCCTTGTGTTATCTATACAACATCCCACTGTTGCCTCATTAAGTGAAGCAATTAATCCGTCAATATACACATTAAACAGCATAGGGGAGAGCAAGGAGCCTTGTCTCACCCCGCAAGAGGAGCCAAAACACTCGGATAGTACATTGCCCCACCTAACAGTGAAAGATTGGTGGGAATACCAAAATTTCAATAAATTTAATATGTACATGGGAACCTTCCTGTCTTCTAGTTTTGCAAATAAAATATTGTGGTTCACCCTATCATATGCCTTACTTATACTAGGAAACAGCTATAAATAGTTGAATTACTGTCAATGTATTTAGATATTGTTTCTTTAAGTACATAGATACACAGGTCAGTTGAGTGGGACCTTTTAAAGCCAAACTGATTAGAGTGTCCATAGGAAATCATTTAATCGGAGTAACAAGAGTTTTTCTAGTAGTTTCGAGAAGCAGGAAGCGACAGCAATAGGCCTGTAATTATTGCTGGACAGAATGTCTCCGTACTTATTTTTGACCAGGGGCAAGATATATACCCTCATGAACTCTGCAGGGATATAGCTATGAGCAAGCATGGCTGATAGGAGCAATGATATATGCAGACATACTACGTCATTTGCATATTTTAAGTGCTCATTCGATAAGTCATCTACCCCTGACGCAGAACCAGTCTTTAACTCTTTAATTAACCTCTTTACTTCAGAAAATGATATCAAATATTTTCCCTTGTCCCTCCCACAATCGTTTCGCTGCAATCTATCTTAAGATTATCCCTACTCACACTAAGAATGTTAGATAGTGGTTTTTCCACAGCTTTGCAATTTCATCCCCCCCGACACCCCATCGATTGTCGGAGGGAGGACATTTTTGACACCCGTTTGATTCTTAACAAATTTCCAAAATTTGTTATTATCGTTATTTATGCGAGCTTCACAGGCTTTTGATGCTCGAATAGACTCTTCTTCCTGTTTACATCGCCTTATGGCCGCCTTATACTGACCCCGACTTCTACACATATTCAGTATACTGGTCCTAATCTGGGTCTACCATGAAAGCACCACAAATCATAGGCGTCTTTCGATTCCCTCTTCAGGGGGGCAATAAAATCATTCCATCCAGGAATAATCTTAGTATGATAGTTGTAAGATTTAATCAGGGGCTTCCTGCTTCTCTTAACAGGGATATTATCTTACTATAATACCTATCTATGAGTTTACAGTGAGAATCATTTGAGCAAGGATTATTACAGGCAAGGTGCAAAATTTCTAAATTATTAAAGAGGTGACTTGTTCTGTCTTTGTATTCTATTCTCTGCTGCATTAACATTGGACCAATCGACGCGATTATTCTTACCTATTGAGTTCTTGTTAAGTCGTGTTGCGCATAAATTGGTAACGTTAATTAATATTTCTAATGGTCTATGATCAGAAAGAAGGAAATCATGCAAATATGAACTCTAACAATTCGATCCTTTAGATTATTACTAGTGAGACAATGATCAATCCACCTGGTGGTACCACTCATATCACTAACGTATGTAAAATTACCACTGGCTACCCCTAATACATCTACATCACTTATACTTAAATTGGCCGACTCGCACATGTTACCCAATTCTACAAAGAATTCCGAGTTCACATGTGCGTTAAAGTCCCCCATTATTATACAGTGAGAATATTTGGGGTTATCTGATAATGACTTAATTTTGTACAGCAAATCAATGTATTCATCTAGATTACTGCCGTTTGTATGGTAAATAGCAGTTTACAATTAATATGCAATCATTGTTCACTTGTAATTCAATGCCTAACAACCTTACATTATCGCTTGTTAAAAATTTATATGTTTTGACAAATTTTTCCTTAATAAGAAAGCAACACCACCAAAAGGCCTACCGTACATTAATTCATCTGACAAGTCTACTGCTGATGACGCATGGTACATAAAGTCATCATGGATGGTAGAGAGGAATTTTAGCTCTTGCTTAGGTAGCCAGTGCTCCTGCAGGAGTATCAAATCTGCACTGTCGCAGATTTTATGAACATCTACAGTTGAATTCCTCACTGACCTTACATTATATGAGACTATTTTCAACAAGTTATCCGCCATGACTGATAGAATTTATTATTAGTAAGATTATTATTATTATACACAGTACAACTTTCAGGCATTACCGTTAGGGCGCCTATTATTATTATTATTATTATTTATTATTATTATTATTATTTTGCCTGTTATCAAATCTCCTGGAAAAGTGAATAAACTCCTTAACAATAATACCGTGGCCATTGACTCATATTATACGGGTTGAAATGCGCATTTACACCTTTAATTATTACTTTAAAGAGTTATAATACGGAGATTTCGTGTTTAGTTTATTAACTATCATATACTGTGTTCACCAATGACTTCTTCCATCATGTGTCGAATATCGCTTGCCTCGTTCGAGAGCTGAATTCGCGACACAAAGAGGGTGAGATTCCCATCGGTGGCCTCGCCGCGGAGACCGGTTGAGGAACCTTGGGAGGGCGCCTGTTAACAGTTACCCACCCGTCGTCCTGCTCCCTCGATCTCCCTGAGGCAGGGTTCGCCTGCCTGGGGGATGGGTGGCACAACCTTTGGGGGATAGGAGGCCCCTTACTCTGTGGCTTGGTGAGGGTCTGTTAGCGGTGTTTATACCTGACGGCCGCGCGTGCCCTCCTTCTTCGGTGGGAGGGGGGGAACTGCGCACCGAGCGAGGCGTAATCGAACACTCCTCTGCAGTGGGAGGCAGGGAAGAGGGCAATGATGCCTCGTCTCTCGGCATTGGACCGTCCCTGTTCCTCATTGTGAATCGGGAGCAGGGGTCCTTTCCTGAACGGGAGGGGGGTTGACCGCTACCCCTGCATGCTGCGTTTCCACCCACCTTCAGGGGGGGAGTTGGAGGCGGGGATTTCGTTTCCCTCGCTGCCCGACGCGCTTCTTGGAGATCTGGCTTGCTGAACTACTTCCGAGTAACTGGGCTTTGGGAGGAGCGTCTCTTTCAACGCATCTAACTCTGACCGGAATTGTTCTAGCGAAATCGCGTTTTTCTGATTTGACACCAGTGTTTCAGTCGATTCTCATTATACTGTTTGAGGAGCACCGAGACGTTTACGTCACCCATAGAGATTACCGGTATTCTATGGAAGTTAGTAACGTAAAAGGTAATATTTCTCATTATCCCGGAGGGTCGACACTTTATTTATAATGTCTTTCAGGGTATTCTCGTTTTAGAATTACCTCTACGAGTTGGGAGGGTAGCACGAACAGGGTGTTTAATTGTACCCTCGCATGTTCTATTTCTTCTGAATCATAAAAATCATGACAGACAGATACAAGAAGGTCTGACCTAATATGATCTACTTTGTCAAATATAAAACATAACAGGATTTTCTACAAGATTTACAGCAGACGACCCCATTGTATCTGTAACGGCTTGCGGGGAGCGCTGGTGGGGTGGTGGAGATGGGGGGGGAACGCCGAAAGGGGTCCCACTTCTCGTCCCTTTAAATCATGCTCGGGATACCAACGGTTCGATGTTCAGGCATCTTTTCACATTAATTATGTAACTATTCTATGACACAAAAAGTATACACGCGGAGTCACTGTACGATTATACCGTAATGAAACATACATTTCCCGCGATCACCGTCAAAACTTTTACTATTAAACGGAAGATTCGCAGTGTATATGGTGGGGGTAGGGCGGGAGAGGGGAACGGGATGGGGATGCTAAAAGGAGTGCCCACTCCTTGTCCCTTTAAATCATGTAAGCGTGTAAGTTTGTAAATATATCTAAAGTAATAAAACCTATTTATTTGCTTGGTCTTTCATTTAAGATTTCAGAGCCTTTACCTGGCCTTTTGAAAATATTTTGAACAGTTTATGTAGTTAAAATTCACTCGTTCATTCGTTTCGTTCGTAATTTTAAAGGGCTCACTCGCTCGCTCGTTCGTTCGTATGCTATTATTTCAAGGTCACTGTTTAATACCTCATAGGTCCAAGAAGGTAGTGCCGGATGTCGCTAGAAAATTTTGAGGATATATTATATGTATTATTATTAATTACGTATTGTGGACCATCTAATAAGATTGTAACTGGGTAATCTTGGCACATTTACAAATTTTATTGTATAGGTAACATACCGGTTCACTGACTTTAAACCCTGTTAATTTGATAGTAAGACGGAGCACAAAACTGACAAGCGTCACTGGCACTGGCACTCGATATATACCGAAGGCAAGCGAATTTAATAATTTAACTGAAAACTAACCAACAAGGTCTTTTGAAGACATACCAATAGGGTGGGTCGAAACACACACAAATTTTTTTTACCTAAAAGCCACGCAATGCATGGATTTCCACTTAATGGCCTTATCATTACATAAAAAATAAGCATTGTGCTACCCCCCTAGGGGTCGCACAAAGTACCCCCTTTACCCATTCGAGGAGCCCTTGTTATCATTTTCCTTTGACTTACTTATATGCTATATATTGTGCGATCAGCTTTCTAATCATGTGTTTTTTCTTTTCAGATATAGATTTATGATTTAAGTATTTGTCTCTTAAAAAATAACCACATGTAGCAAGACGGCTAATTCTGCTTTTGGCAAGCTAACTGGATTTTCACCTGCCATGATACCTTCAAAAGCTGATGTAGCGAGGCACTGTTTTTTGTTCGACAAATAAAAGATGCTGAGGGTAAAGGTTCATGTAGTGCCAACGAATGTTACAGGATTGTCACTACTGATATTGAAGTCATCTGGAACCGATTTTCATTTCCCTACCATTGGTACAGAAGGTATCTTCATGAAAGTATGCCGACTGATGATGTCAGCATCTAAATTAAATTAAATATCCCAAAACAGAAGAAAGGAGGAATTCTTCACAAAGTTGTCAACGTTTGATGATATGTTTGACGTATGCAGTTGCGATTGCTATAACAAAAAAAGAGAAAGGCCACAGTGCAGGTGTATCGAAAGAATTCCAGTCCAAGAATGGGAATCTTTCATAGGACAAAAAGAACGCAGAAATCAACTGGGACCAATTGATCGAGCTACAACATCTGCATTAAGAAGTGAAGTTAGACGAGAAGCGTAACAAAGAGCTCAACAAAGAGTTCAAGAGAAAATGGAGGCTTCTTTCAATGACATTTCTGGAAGTTTAAACATCTTAGATGATATGGAAGTGGATGCAAGTACTGAAGAAAATGATGATTTTAAACCTGAACTGGAGTTAGCAGATCATGAACAAAACAGATACCGTTATGATGAGCTGGCTATTACTGCAGATCGCTATCGTGTCAGCTGTAGGGCAGCGGCCGCCATTGTAAATGCAGCTTTAAAAGACATGGGAATTTTGAATGAATCTAACATGCTTGATAGGAAAAAATGGAAAGAGAGAGCGTGCGAGTTGATAAAAGAAATATTGTTAAGGCAAAATAGGAGAACTTGCATCTAGAATGCATAGGATTTGGTGGTAGAATGGATGATACATTAACGCAGGGAGGTAAAACAAAAGAAGAGCACTACACCATCATCAAAGAGCCTGGAGGTTTATATGTAGACCATCTCATGCCAGATAAAGGGACATCTCGATCCATAGCAGAAGAAATTTTGACTTTGATTTTGGATACAGACAGTAATGACACTTTGAAAGCTTTACTATGTGATGGAACATCATTAAATACAGAAAAAATTGGTGGTGTGATTAAATTGATTGAGATGCAGCTAGATAGATCTTTGCAATGGTTGGTATGCCAGCTCCACATGAATGAATTGCCTTTCAGGCATGTATCCTCAGCAATTGATGGGCAGCAGTGGCGTACTAAGGGGAGTGCGAGGGGGGCGGTCCGCCCCGGGTGACAGCCAGGAAGGGGGGTGCCATCGGGAGAGTTGAAATACCAGTACAAGTTTTCACCAAATGAAAAATTCGCCAAAGTAAGAAAAAAAATTTAAAATGTTCAAACTATTACAACAGCTTAATATTAATTTCCACTATAAAATAAATTTTTATTTTTATTGGCAATACAAAATTTACAAACGAAAAATTAAATATTTGATAAAAATTACATCGAAAGGCGAACGTTTGTTGACGTTTTAGTCATCAGTTTGTTGAGCATAGCCAGCTGGCTGCAACTAACATTCCAAGTCTTGTTCACTTGACACTGTGACTCCACATACATGAGGTATGTTTCATTAAATAATTATGATAAAGCATAAAGTGCTGATGGTGGTGATATGACTGCATGATTTTTTTTAATGCAAATACATGGTGATGTTAAGACAGAGAGGGTGATGATGTGACTGCATGGAGATGTATTAATGCTTACATGCTTAATATAATAAACACCGTTTCAGATTTACATTAACAACTACAGTACTATTCTATATTGAATTAGTACTAATGCTTATTGGCTTAGTCAAGTTCAACAATTTTACAATGTCCAGTTTAATATCATTGTATATTTAATATGTTGTTAATGCTTACTGCTTATTAAATAATGATATCAATTATAATAGCTAGCGTTATACCATACTATATTGAATTAGTGTTAATGCATTGGCATTGATAATTAATTTTCTCTGCTTGTCTGGGTTGATAATCTAATAACTCAATGGGTATCTGGTTGGAAAAAGTTTGAGAACCACTTGTTTGAAGCTTTTCTGTTGTAATAAATTTTTTTTACTTCTTTATTTACTGGATATACTGTTAAATAATAATAATAATATTAATAATAATCACAGACAATTTGTTCAGTTAATGTATTTCAAGTCATAATAGTTCATGCTTGTTATGCATGTTCATGCTTTATACCTTTTGATTTTAAATTTTTGCAAACATCCACTATGAAGCGAAATCGACCTAGTGGATTCCAACAAAGAAAAATGAAGAATAGAGAATATTCATCATTATTGATTAGTGTCTTCATGTTGATGCCTTTATTTTTCATGTATGTGTTTATGTTTTGTTTGTATGTTTCAGAGTTCCATCATTGTTTAGCGTTATGGATATTGGTTAATAAACGTAATAACAAAAAGTGGAATCTTATTTATGATGGAACTTTATACAAAACAATAGTGAATCTCAACAGGTCAACATGCCTGTGGTGAAATGTCCAATTGAGGGGTGCGCATATGAGACCCCCGCACACAGCGACGCCATTGTAGCAGCACTCCTCACAGCCCACTGCACTGTCCATTCCGTGTCCGCTGACGGCGCCACGGCCCAAGTGGAGAAGGTGAAAAGACCAACAATATCTTCAGCCGGTACGAGTGAGGAAGGGCCCTACTTCACATCGTGATGGATGGACTATTGGACTATGGGGATGCCACCAAAATCACGGGTCGTGACAAAGTGGTGCAGCTAGAGGTGGCTCAGGCAATGTCCGGATCAATTTTGAAGTATGTGACGCCTTCAACATCAAGTGCAATAGGAGAAAGCCCTGAAGATATTCAGCCTGGTGAATCTGAAGGGCAAATACAAGAAGCATCTTCACAAGAGGATTCAAATGAGAGAGAGCAAGGATTGGAGGATGACAATTCATCTTCTAAACGCAGTGAAACTGATGAAGAGGAAGGAGACGCCAGCAGAAGACCACACCAACAGGAGGAAGACTCTGATGAAGAAGAGGAGACGGATAGATTTTCAATTTATTCTGATGTCGCTGCTTGGCCAATCCCGGTTCCAAATGACTTGAGAGTTGATCTTATTAAGAGGGGAAGTGAACCCTTCCAAAATAGGGATGGATCTTTCAGTGCAGTTCAAAGACAAGGAGAGAAATCCAAAGGGAAGAGTCGACAGCTGACCACTGCATGGTTTTATAAGGCTCTGCCAAATGGCGAAAAAGTTTTGAGAACATGGATGGTTTACTCTCCATCAAAAGAAAGTTTGTTTTGTGTTTGCTGCAGACTGTTTGCTCTTGATGACAAAGGAATTGGAACATCCAGCTTTGTCACTGGGTTTCAAGCATGGTGGAAGCTAAACCCAAAGGTGTCTGACCATGAGGCTTCTGAGCAGCATTTTGGGATTCTTTTTGACAGCACTCCTGATGTGTCCCACACTGATCAGATGTGTGAAGTGATCAGATACGTCCATATTGAATGTGACAAAGTTGAAGTAAAGGAATCATTCTTGGGCTTCTTCCCTATTGCCGGAAAGACTGCTGCTGAGCTCACAGGGGATATCGTGAGACATCTGGAGAGAGATGGACTGGACATAAACCTATGCCGTGGTCAAGGATATGACAACGCTGCAACTATGGCTGGGATTCATGGTGGTGTTCAGTCAAAGATCAGAGAGATTAATCCCAAGGCTTTGTTTGTGCTTTGTGCAAATCATTCTCTGAACCTTTGTGGAGTGCACTCATTTGGAAGCGTTTCTTCATGTGAATTTTTTTGGAACTTTGGAGAGAGTCTATTCCTTCTTTTCAGTCTCAACTCATCGATGGGAAGTGCTGATGGAGAATGTAGGCATGACAGTCAAAAGACTTTCCCAGACAAGATGGAGTGCTCATTATGACGCTGTGAAACCAGTGAATGCAAATTTTGAAAAGCTGACCTCAACCCTTGAAGTACTGTGCGATCCCAAAGAAAATGTGGACACAAGAGGATCAGCTCAGATTTTGCTGTCTGCTGTATGTGATTTCTCTTTTTTGAGTTACCTTTCTTTCTGGTGTGAAGTCCTGGAAGAAATTAATCTCACACAAAAGTATTTGCAAACAGTTGGACTCAGCCTTGAGAAGCTCCAAGCTCTAAAACTGTTTCTTGAAGATCAGCGCAATGAAATTGTGGAGAGGGGCATTCATTATGCAACTACAAAGTGTGAGGAAATGGACATTTCTATGGAGAGAAGAGGGAGAGTAAAGCTTCGAAAAAGGATGCCAGGAGAGATGGAAAAGGATGCTGGTCTTACATTGCCAGAGGAAGTAAAAAGGGCTATGTTTGAATGTCTTGATCGCTTTCATCAAGAATTGGAGATTCGTTCTAAGGCAATGGATCAAATTCTGTCAATCTTCACTGTTATTCAGCCAAACACTTTGGTTGTTGCAACAGAAGAATAACTTCGGAAGTATATTCCAAATTTGACTCAGATTTTCGATGAATTCTCTGATGAAGATATCATTGTGGAAATTGGACGACTTCGGAGTGTAATATTATTTTGCAGGTTTTTGATGACTTTATTAAAATGTTATACCTAAGTAAAATCATTTGTGCTTATATTCAATAAATTCAATTAAAATGATGAATCTGATGATGGCTGAATTAAACTGATGAGATGTGAGATACTTTATTATATCAAGGTAATGATATTTTCTTTGATGTAATTAATCCTAATCTGTAGTATAAACAATTCATATAAATGCCCTTTGTTTACTATATCTATATTATTATTATAACTTGCGTCATTGAGTATATATATATATTTTGTGTACCATAACTAGATTATTGTTATTTATATTAAGAGGAATGTTGTTAAATTAAGTTGATTAAAGCCTAAGAAAAGGAGAGCGTTTCATTTCAATTTAATCAACTTAATTTCAAGATCAGAGGATATGGACAAGTTTCTGAAGCCGGAAAGATTTGATGCCGATCCCTCATCCTCAAGTTCGTCTCGTCTCTGGGGTCACTGGTTCAAGACATTTCAGAACTTTCTGGCCGCGTTACCTTTTGATCTTCAGACTCAAAAGCTAAGTTTGCTTGTAAACCATGTATCTCCTTTAGTCTATGAGTACATAGTTGATTGTACTACTTACGAAGATGCTATAAAGTTGCTCAATGAACTTTATATAAAACCGAAAAATGAAACGTTTGCTCGTCACCTATTAGCCACCGTCGTCAGGAGATGGGAGAGAGTTTGGACCATTACATGGATGCATTAAAGCATCTGAGTAAAGACTGTAACTTTCAATCGGTCTCTGCAGATCAATACAGAGATGAATATATAAGAGATGCTTTTATAAACGGTTTGAATACTCCTTTCATTAGGCAACGATTGCTTGAAAACAAATCTCTCAGTTTACAGATCGCTTTTGATCAAGCTAGCAGCCTTGAGTTGGCTCAGATTCAGTCTGATACTTATATACGTTCTAATGCTGCTCTAAATTCGGTTAGTTGTGAAACTGAAACAATTACAATAGAAAAACATGAGGCTAAACAAGGTGCTAATGAAACACTTTGCGAGGAGTCTTCTACTGCTGCAGCAAGGTCTCGTAAATGTTTCTTTTGTGGGAGTAATGTGCATCCGCGAGCCAAATGTCCTGCAAGAGATAGTTTGTCATAAATGTGGTATTAAAGGCCATTTTGCTAGAGTTTGTCGCTCTAATTCAAAAGCTTCTGCTTCTGTTAATACTATAGCTTCTCTATCAGGCTCTATTACTCATTCTTTGAAAAAGGCAATTCCTACTATTTTAGCTAATGGTTTGCCTTTGAAGGCGCTAGTGGATACAGGTAGTACCGAAAATTGTATTGATATAAATATTGTAAAAGAAAACAAATGGAAGGTATATCCTTGTAAAAGTCAAGTGTTGTAGTGCCTTGCACCACAACATTTTTTTTTTATTAGTGAAAACTGCCACAAATTGGCATGAGTGAAATATTTAAATCTAAATAAATAAATAAATACAAGTTAAACATGTCCAGTGATCAAATTTAATTCTTAAGCATTCAGTGTGGTGTGACTAGACATGAATTGGCTTTTAAGGATTATTTTGGCTTGTTGGTAAAATTAAGTAAAAACAAACTTGTGTGCAACGACAACACAAAGGACGCGTTTTCCACATTTTAAGATCTAAAAGCACTGCGCCAGCAAGCAAAAATTGTATGACAAGGTTGTCATTGTGGCTATTAGTGTTACATATCATTTGTACTATTAATATTTGTATTATTACATATTTATTATTATTATCAGTATTATTTGCAGACTGTTATATATTAGCTAAACGGGCCATTATTTAATCTCGCATTTATATGTCCATCAAAGTTGTTACGGGTAAAAATCCCCTTTGCATTTATAAATAATTGTTGCATATAGTTATTAATTGTTGTCAATAAAATACAAAATTCATATTGATGATTTTATAATCAGTCCTTCCCTTCTTTTATTAAAATTAATTTTGCGCCGCAGTGCTGGATGCCAATCTAGCATTTGGGCGCTGGTGACCCTGGCATTTAGTTAATTATCTACGTAAACTTGTAAAGGTCTATAATAATAAATCGGACTCTTACAATTGGTGACACTCCCGGAGTGACCAAACACCGTAATTTATGCAAAAAAAATTCTAAAAGTTTTTTCTCAATTTTTGTCAATATATTCAGTCTGCATCTATAATTTTATTAAATTCACTAGTACTAAGCACTCACCTGTACTGGAAGTGTATTCTATTGCAAAATATATTCCTTTTATTTTGCCTTTTTATAAAATCAGCGTTTTCTAAAGTTTTTTTGTGCAAATTTACTTATATTTTGCAAACAGCCTATACGCAGACTATTTTTTTGCTAATATTGGGCTACATCATAAAAAAAAAAATTTACGTAACTTTTTGTTATTGGCATTCATAACTCCAATTGAGTCTCATACTCAACCAAGCTTACCTGAAGCCATTATTTGCATTCAACAACATTTGTTGAAATCTTGTCAGTTTTTGACACATTTTTAATTTTTTTTAGTACCTTGTAACAATATAATAGCCACAATGACCCACAACAACAACAACCTAGGATCATCCAACGGTGGTACTCCAAATTCACCACCTATAACAGACCTTCTAACCATGTATCAGCCTACCACTCCACAATTCACCGCTGAAGAGCCTGGAATCTTTGTGAGTCAACTGCGGGATTATTTCGCGATAAAAGGAATTACGGACCCACGAACCAAGTTCCTTATCACAAAGAACCTCCTGCCTACACTAGTATACAAAGTAGTGCGGGATGTGACTCTATTGCCTCCGTCTGACCAAGCTTTTGAGAGCCTCCTCAGCGAGTTAGTCAGGAGACTCGGCCAATCAGAAGAAGAGCGACTCAGTGCTCTACTCAAGGACCAAGTTCTTGGGGATCAAACGCCAACAGCTTTCCGGAGGCATCTGCAAGACCTGGCTGGACAGACCAATGGAGAGGATAAAAACTCACCCTTAATGCGACGCCGCTTCCTCAATGGTCTCCCCACTGCCCTACGACCAATGCTTTTTCACAAGCAAAAGAGGCTATAGCACAAGCTACATGCCTTGTTCACCCTCAACCAGACGCTCCTCTGAACTTAGCCACTGATGCCTCTGACGTTGCAGTGTCAGGAGTGCTCCAGCAGCTTGTTTCAGGCGTTTGGGAACCTCTCGCATTCTTTTTCACGCAAGCTTTCGCCTTCACAAATGAGGTACAGCACTTTCGGTCGAGAGTTGCTGGCGATATACCTCTCCATCCGTCATTTCAGGCCATTCCTGGAAGGTCGTGACTTCAGCATTTTTACGGATCATCGTCCGTTAATATTTGCTCTCCATTCTCAATCAGACTCTCATGCTCCTACTGAGAGAAGACACCTTGATTTTATTCTCCAATTTACTTCAGACATTCGACACATTTCAGGTTCTTTGAATGTTGTGCCGGATGCTCTATCTCGCATCTCAGCAATTTCTGATCCTGGACTCTCACACATCAACCTTTCAGAGATGGCTGAGGCTCAGTCCACGGATACAGACCTCCAAGCTCTTATTAATTCACCCACTTCATTGCAAGTCCGCTCTTTACCGGTTGAACCCAAGTCAGACTTACAAATTTTGTGTGACGTCTCGACTGAGCATATTCGACCGTTGGTCCCACAAGGGCTGCGAAGAGCTGTTTTTGCTAAACTTCAACCCAAAACTTTCATCATCGACAAGGTGGGCAAGCGTGAAACCATTTCTGTGGACCGCTTGAAACCAGCATACCTTGATTTTCTCCAACAAAAGATACTATCCCTCCTCAATCTTCTGTACCTCCATCTCAAATACAGGTACAGCAACCTATCCCTCCTCAATCTTCTGTACCTTCATCACAAATACAGGTACAGCAACCTATTCCTCCTCAATCTTCTGTACCTTCATCTCATATACAGGTACAGCAATTTACCCTTCCTAAATCCTATGTACCACCACCTCATCCGAGGGTACAACAATCTATCATCCCTCTTCCAATTCTCCTTCATTATCGCAACCAACTGTCTTTGAACCAGCCAGTGGCCCCATTGCACAGGCACCAAGAATCCCCTTCCCCCAATGTCCCTACTGCACCTGTAGCACCATCCATGCCTTCAGAACCAGTGCTGCAGGATATTGCCGTCCAAAAGCAAACAATGACTCGTTCTGGAAGAGTCATTCGTAAGCCAGTGCGCTTTGACATTTAAGTTTTTTTTTTTACCCCTGACAACCATGTTTTTGGGGGGCAGTACTTGTAGTGCCTCGCACCACAAGATTATTTTTTATTAGTGAAAACTGCCACAAATTGGCATGAGTGAAATATTTAAATCTAAATAAATAAATAAATACAAGTTAAACATGTCCAGTGATCAAATTTAATTCTTAAGCATTCAGTGTGGTGTGACTAGACATGAATTGGCTTTTAAGGATTATTTTGGCTTGTTGGTAAAATTAAGTAAAAACAAACTTGTGTGCAACGACAACACAAAGGACGCGTTTTCCACATTTTAAGATCTAAAAGCACAGCGCCAGCAAACAAAAATTGTATGACAAGGTTGTCATTGTGGCTATTATTAGTGTTACATATCATTTGTACTATTATTATTTGTATTATTACATATTTTTTATTATTATCAGTATTATTTGCAGACTGTTATATATTAGCTAAACGGGCCATTATTTAATCTCGCATTTATATGTCCATCATAGTTGTTACGGGTAAAAATCCCCTTTGCATTTATAAATAATTGTTGCATATAGTTATTAATTGTTGTCAATAAAATACAAAATTCATATTGATGATTTTATAATCAGTCCTTCCCTTCTTTTATTAAAATTAATTTTGCGCCGCAGTGCTGGATGCCAATCTAGCATTTGGGCGCTGGTGACCCTGGCATTTAGTTAATTATCTACGTAAACTTGTAAAGGTCTATAATAATAAATCGGACTCTTACAGTGTCAATGGCTAATACTTCTCATGTAACTAAAGTTGATGGGTTTTGTTGTATAGATTTGACATTCGAGGATCATACCTATAAAAATGTTAAGTTATCACTTCTGTTATTTATTTATTTATTGGGTTCAAAATCCCAGCTGAGCCGTGAATGGCCAAGCTCTGAAGGGCCAGTTCAACCTACAGCCCAAGTTAAGCTAGAATTAAAAACTTACGGACTTGGAGGTCCTATTAGGTCCTACCTCAGGGTTGCTGACTCGATGTGGGCTACCTTAGGCCTCAGTTGCATGAATTTAAGCTAAAAAACAAAAGGGGCACTATTTATGGTATTCTTTCTAAACCTTGCAACAACAACACAACCTGCACGATGCAACAATCTTGTATCTAAACTACCAAACTGAATTGCAAGAGAGCTCTCTATAAGACCACACCCCGTAAGTACGGCATTCCACAAACGAGTAGAAAAGACCCGCAGCGCCCCAAAAAATGATGCCACAAGAGCCCAAAAATGCTAGCTCTAAATTAAGTGAATTTTTCACTAACCTTACAATTATGAGATGGATATATACACACCTTAACTTAATATATACAAGCAATGCTGCATCAATCAGCTTAGTCATCATATCGCCTTGGGACAACAATGGTTCTTCCTCTTCTAGATTTTCTAACGACTTCTGCCTAATCTATGTACTAATGTTATTCTTGGCCATGATTTTTTGTCTAGACATGAATCGGTTGAGATACTTTTTGGGGGAAGAGAACCTTCCTTAACTGTGTGTAACCTTGCAGTAGCCGAGGTGGAACCTCCGTCTTTATTTCATAATTTAAGTCCTGAATGCAAACCCATTGCTATTAAGTCACGCCGATATTGCCAGGCAGATATGAGTTTTACTTCGTCCGAAGTAGATCGTCTTCTTAAGGAAGGCTTTATCGAACCCAGTCGAAGTCCTTGGCGGGCACAAGTTTTAGTTGGAGCCAATGAATCTCGTAAAAAATGCCTAGTTATCGATTATTCTCAAACAGTAAATAGATACACGCAGTTGGACGCTTATCCTCTGCCTAATATAAATGAAATGGTGGGCGAAATTGCACAATATAGTATCTTTAGTACAATAGATCTTAAGAGCGCCTATCATTTGATCCCTATCAAGGAGGAGGATAGGCCATACACTGCTTTCGAAGCCTGTGGCCAGCTGTTTCATTTCAATAGAATCCCGTTTGGTGTAACAAACGGCGTAGCCTGTTTTCGGAGAGTAATCGATGACATAATTCGTGAAGAGGGTTTAAAGGATACTTTCATTTATGTGGATGATATCACTATATGTGGACACGATCAGAAGGAGCATGATGATAATTTGACAAAGTTTTTAAATGTTGTAAACAAGTATAATCTTCATATTAATGAAAATAAGAGTTCTACATCTAAGTCATATATAGATTTACTAGGTTATAGAATAAGTAATGGTTCTTTAAAGCCTGATCCTGAGAGGTTAAAACCACTGTTCGAAATGCCTCCTCCTAATAATGCCAAAGACATACGCCGAGTAATGGGTATGTTTGCCCACTATTCTAAATGGATCGGAAAATTTTCCGAGAAAGTACGACCTTTGGTTGAAAATAAAACATACCCTCTCCCTCTTAACGTAATTAATGCTCTCGAAAATCTTAAAAGTGATATTGCTAATTCTGTTGTTGTTGCCATTGATGATAATATTCCTTTTGTAGTAGAGACTGATGCGTTTGATTACGCAATAGCTGTTCAACTTTGTCAAGCTGGACGTCCAGTCGCCTTTTTCGCCCGTACTCTGTCGCCCTCTGAAAGGAATCATTCCTCTATAAAAAAAGAAGCATACGCCATTGCATTGTTGAGTCTATCCGAAAATGGCGGCATAACCTGCTTGGTAAACACTTTAAACTAGTAACGGATCAAAGGTCAGTAGCGTTTATGTTTGACACTAAACATAAAGGGAAAGTTAAGAACGAGAAAATCATGAGATGGAGACTTGAATTATCAAGTTTGTTATGACACTGTATATCGACCCGGAAGAGAAAATATAGCTCCAGACTTTCTCGCGCATTTATAGTATCTATTAATAAACATCATTTAGAAGAGTTACACATTGCCTTATGCCATCCCGGAGTAACTAGAATGTGGCACTTTGTTAGAAGCCGGAACCTCCCATATTCAATTGAAGATGTAAAAAACGTTATTTCAAAATGCACTGTATGCGCCCAGTGTAAACCAAAGTATTTAAATAGTAATGAAGGTCATTTAATAAAAGCTACACAACCTTTCGAAAGATTAAATATTGACTTTAAAGGTCCTTTGCCTTCCAATTCCCGTAATCGTTATCTACTAACGATAGTAGGTGAATTTTCGAGGTTTCCTTTCGCGTTTTCATGTGCGGACACTTCTGCTGAAACTGTAGTTGATTGTCTTAGTCAACTTTTTGCTATCTTTGGTGCACCCGTGTATGTGCACTCCGATAGAGGTTCTTCCTTTATGTCGTATACACTTAAACAGGTTTTGAACACACGTGGAGTAGCCACTAGTAGAACGACCCCATATAATCCCCAGGGAAATGGTTTAGTTGAGAGATATAACGGAATTATATGGAAAGGAGTAAATTTAGCTTTGGCTTCGAGAAAACTCGCTGTTGGGAAACGGTTTTGCCCAATGTATTACACAGCATACGATCTCTCTTATGTACTTCTACAAACTGCACCCCTCATGAGAGATTATTTAATTATCAGCGTCGATCTACAAATGGTCATTCCATACCTACGTGGCTTACTGCCCCGGGTAAAGTGTTATTGAAAAATTATACACGTCAGTCTAAATATGAGCCTCCAGTTGAAGAAGTAGAACTCATTGAGGCTAATCCCGAATATGCTCATGTTCGTCTCCCGGGAGGCCGAGAGACTACTGTCTCGCTTAAGCACCTCGCCCCTGCTGAGGAATTTGAAACTCGAGAATACGAAAATACTGACGAAGGTGATGGTATGTTAAACAACCATCCCCCGTCACCTACCATCGTGCCCTCAAATCTGTCACCCACCATTGCTCCCTCCAATCCCTCACCGGTCAACGCTCCTCAGACTTCAGTAGATGATGATAATCAAAATACAGAGTACCACATGACTGAAGTACGGCAATCAGGGCGTACTCGGTGTCCGCTTAGTTATTTTGAGAACTATATTGTTCAATCTACGTCTCTAAGTAGGAGGGAAAAATGTAATATTATTTTGCAGGTTTATGACGACTTTCTTAAAATGTTATACCTAAGTAAAATCATTTGTTATTATATACAAGGTAATTTTTGACTATCACTCCGGTCTCTTCAATTCCCATAATTTATAGATCAATGGATTCGTTATTACACCAAGAATGCGATTTGGATAGTCTCAAGTGAGGGAACTGGCCCAAAACTAAGTTAGGACACGAAGTTTGTTTTGGGGTATAAGTGTGAAAGAATACCCTAAAATGCGGGTAATTCCTTCAGTAGAGACTATCTAGGGCGCATTCGCGATGTAAAAACGAATCCATTGATATATAAATTATGGAAATTGTAGAAACAGCCAACGTGAGTGACCTAAAAGGTATATATATACACATTTATATATATGTAGTAAAACGAACACTGTATATATTCACTGTATATATTATATATACCGTAAAATTATACTAACCTAACCTAACCTAATTTTAGGTACTACTCTTACCTGTATATATTTTTTTTCGTTCTCTGATTTACCGCCGATTCGTACCTAAAGAGAGCGGTACATATCTCGGCGAGGCAGTGAGTGGGTGATGTTACTGTGCTGGGGGTGGTAGACTAGGGGAGTGAGTAAGGGTCAGTCGCTGGATAGTGGGTAGGAGGGGTACGGTTTTAGATGCGATGGAGCAGATGGGAGTGAGTAAGGAAGAAGAGAATCGCTTCCGTTGAAAAGTGGGGGCCGTCGGTGAGTATGGATCGTAGGCGGTCGGGTATGGGATTTTCGGCCGAGAGAGGGAAACACCTGCGACGAAGAGCGGACAACTTTGGGCATTCCACCAGGAGGTGTATGACAGTGATAGGGGTATGGCAGGTAGGGCAAAGCGGGGCTGGCGATTTCGCCATAAGGTGTCCGTGGGTGATGCGGGTGTGGCCTATGCGGAGACGGGCTAGGATTATTTCTTTATGGGGGGACCGGTGGAATGAGAGGCCCAGTATCCTATTTGTGGCTTGATCGTATGGAGTTTATTTTGTGTGGCCTGGTCCCATTCCCGCTGCCATATGGAGCCGAAGTGGGAGCGGAAAGTCGGGAAGAAGTCTGGAGAAGGGGAGAGGTCGGGAGGAGGCCGGCAGTGAGCAGGCCATCTTTGCTGTGCGGTCCGCCGCCTCGTTACCCTGGATGCCGACATGAGCCGGGACCCAGCAGAATGCGACTGTCTTGCTTTGGAAGATCGTTAAAAAGTGGAAGGTTTGCTGGATGGTACAGACGATCGGGTGAGGGGAGTTAAATCTTTCTAGGGAGAGAAGTGCACTTTGGGAATCCGAATAAATGACGAAAGAGCAGGCAGAGTGGGTGCGCACAATATCGAGGGCCTCCGTAATGGCGAAAAGTTCCGCCGAAAAAACGGAGGCCTCACGGGGCAGGCCGACGCCCCGGGAAAGCGGCTGGGACAGAATCACCGCTGAGAAGGCCACACCAGCTTCCGAGCGGGAACCATCTGTGTAAATGGCGACTGCATCCGGGTGTTGGGTTGCGTGTTCGCGGAAGAGTGACCTGTATATCATGGCGCTCGTGGTAGTCTTCGGTAGGGCACACAGATCTTTGCAAAACTTGATGGGGGTGAAGATCCAGGGGGGGTAGATGCTGAATGAAATGGGGATAACTGAGGGGGCGGGCATGTTGAAAAGATCAAGGAAAGAGCGGACCGCTTCAGTGAAGTGCCAGCTCCGTCCCTGAGGTGGTAGTTCTGAAACCGTCGTGCCCAGAAGCGAAGAAGGTAGCCTCTGGCACGGAGGTCTTACCTGTATATATATATTTCTGTTTTTCTTAAGGCAAATAAATTCTTTTAGCAATACACTGTGTTCTACATAAAAATTAAATGCAGCCTCTTCATCATCAACAAATTTGCATAAAGTTAAACACAGTGAATAATTACAACCATCGCAAACCGACGCCATCGTGACACTAAAATCTTATGAGTTCAGGTCAAACCCCCCAATTTTGTTAGCGGTACCTTCCTAACCTTTGTGGGATCAGCCATTTTATCACTTCCAAAAACATGATCCGCGTTTTTATCGCTCAAAAAAATAATTTCTTAACATTAATTTTATAGTTTTAATCGGCATTTGCCTTCATATCGTACTTAATAAAAGTTGCTTACAAAAATGTAAAGAGTCTTATGATAAACTTTATTTTCAGTTTCCAGAGGCTGGACTGATAGTAAAACATTACCATATTCAATTCAATTAAAATGATGAATCTGATGATGTCTGAATTAAACTGATGAAATGTGAGATACTTTATTATATCAAGGTAATGATATTTTCTTTGATGTAATTAATCCTAATCTGTAGTATACACAATTCATATAAATGTCCTATGTTTACTATATCTATATTATTATTATTATAATTTGTGTCATTGATTATATATTTTGTGTACCATAATTATATTATTGTTATTTATATTAACAGGAATGTTGTTAAATTAAGTTGATTAAAGCCTAAGAAAAGGAGAGCGTTTCATTTCCCTTTTTGGAAGCTGCCAAAATCAGCGTTGAAGAGGCAAAGAAATGGACAACATTGCAGTTTCTGGAGTTTATTGTGAAATGGGATTTTTGTGAATCTTTGCCAAGCTTGTCACTGTGTTTGAGATTCTTTTTGACTATCTGTGTCTCTATTGCTTCATGTGAAAGAAGTTTTTCCAAATTGAAATTGATAAAAAATTTCTTTCGCTCGACCATGAGTCAGACAAGATTGACAAATCTAGCTTTACTTTCAATTGAACATGAATATGCAAAGAAGGTGAATTTTGATGAGGTCATTGATCAATTTGCAGAAATTAAGGCTCGAAATCAGAGACTGAATCCTCTCTAGTTAGTAGTTACCTTTGAAGAATAGGCTGAGCGTTGAGACTGGATTTCTGTGTTTTTTGTATAGAATAAAATGCAGTATTACCTGTTCACTAATTTTTAATGTCCTGCATTTTTTTTATTTCCAATTTGCTTATGACAGTACTGTACTGTTTAAAAATCTACTTGCAAACATAATATATTTTTGTGTGTGTTTAAATTTTAAAATTATTTATAGGGGATGCCAAAGGAAGGATCCGCTCCGGGTGCCAAATACTTTAGGTACGCCCCTGATGGGCAGACTAGTGGACCAGACAGTTTCAAAGGTGTTATTGGCAAAGGGATAAAAAAGGATTTGACAAAATTAAAAATAGTCAATTTCACTCCAGTAACTGGAAGAATAAAACAAATTCCTGCTGATGTTGTAAAAGAGCTCAGCACAGATCAGAAGTACTTGTATGACATCTGCTTATCAGTTCAATCGGGCAGCGTTCCCGAAAACCTGCGTTCGAAATCTCCTGGAAATATTCATCATGCGCGATGGCTCACTCGGGCTAATCGTGTTCTAAGATTGTATGCATCAACACTGAAACCAGAACAGGGTTTCAAAGACATTGTGAAGATTATAACACAGTGCTATGCTCCCGGGTGGTTCCAAATTAAATCACATCCAAAAGCAATCGATGGAGCCATAAATATTTGGTACCTTACACAACTAGTAAGAAATGTTGAAGAAAAGTTCCAAAACATTATCGAACCAGTCTTAAAACGTAACTCCTATTTTTCCACACTGGAAAATGTATCCTTTTAGCAGTGATAATCGATCAAAGACAACAAGTGAGAGAAATTGCGATCCAGCGAATAATTGAGGTCAGAAAGTCTTCCCCCAAACTGAGAAACTTTGTACTTCCTAAAACACTCAACTTGAAGGCAGAAGATTACACCGAATTGGTTGATTGGGAGAGAGAAACCATATATCCACCACCTTTGCTAAATGAATTCAGCGACAGTAACATCATCAACGATCATGCCGAGTCACTATGATTTCACCATACCCCTGTCATGGTCAGAAACTGGAGAGCGCTGTCAGTCTCGTGACAAAAGCATCAGAAGAACGATATGGCTATGAATATCGTCAAAAGTTATTCTAAATCTTTTAGAATCTAGGAAAAAAATGTTTAATTTTAACACGAAAGGGCAATGGAAGTAAGAATTTACAGGAACAATGAAGGAGGATCACTTTAGAAAAACGTCTGGTTGTAACATTGTTTCATTTTTCAGAATTTTAACCTTTTCTATACCTTCTGTAATATGTCTATAATTTAAAATCTTAATATAATGCTGCTAAATGCCTATTGTCAATAAATAACAACACATTTTGTTTCATTTATATACAGGGTGTACATAAAGTCAGGATCTATTTTTGTGAAATAATTATTTTTTTCTATTTTTCTTTTCAGAAGCCCTCAGAATGAATACAGAAGAGCGTGTGGCAATAGTAGAAGAGAGAGAGAAGTTTAGAAGGAAATTTCATAAGCCGGGGCCAATAGACAAGACAATACGAAAATTGGTGAACAAATTTAAACGAACGGGATCTGTAAATGATGAAGCAAGATCAGGACGACCGTGTATGTCAGATCTTACCGTGAATGCAGTACGCGGAATTATCACTGAGGAGCCACGTACGTCCGTTCGTGCTGCATCACACAGACTCGGCCTCCCACCGTCATCTGTGCACAAAATTCTGAAAGTTAATTTGCAGAAGAAAAGCTATCATTTGCAGGTTTTACATGATTTACATGAGGAAGATTTCCCTCGACGAAGTGCTGTGTGTGCTGATCTCGTAGAACAAATCTGGAGTGATAATTTAATGGACAACATTCTCTTCAGTGATGAAGCCACTTTCCATACGTGTGGAAAAGTAAATCGCCATAACTGTCGAATTTGGGCAGATGAAAGACCGAATGATTTCGTCCAAAATTGGGAAAGAGACTCACCTAAAGTTAATGTCTGGATGGGTTTAACAAAATGTAAGGTTTATGGTCCTTTTTTCTTTGCTGAAGTTACAGTTACGGGGCTTATTTATCTGGACATGTAACATGTTGCAGCAATTCCTTGAACCTCAGCTGATTGGGGATAGGATTGTTAGTACCGTCGTCTATCAACATGATGGTGCTCCTTGTCACTATGCCAAAATTGTTCAGGATTATCTAAATGGACGTTTTCCAAATTCGCTGGATCGGACGCGGAAGCAACGACCTTGGCCAGCGAGATCACCAGATTTAACCTCTTTAGATTTCTTTGCATGGGGCTTTATCAAATCGCACGTCTATCAGACGAAGATTACGAGTCTTGAAAACTTACGTACACGTATATGAGCTGCTGCAGATAACATAACCCCGCAAATGCTCCAGAATGTGTTTAGAAGTGCTGCGGAACGACTTGAGCTGTGCAGGGATACTGATGGGCGTCACGTCGAATCCTACTCTTAATTATTTAATAAATGTTACCACTTTATCATTTTATAATTGAATTCCATATAATTTCCAAGTGCTTCACAAAATAGATCCTGACTTTATGTACACCCTGTATAATATTTCAATTAGCATTTAATTTTGTATTATTGCATTAGGATTTAAAACACCAGGAAAAATGTTATTATATGTCAGAGTACAAGACATGAGATGCAAAAAAACCCAAAATTGTGCTACCCCGACAGCACTTCGCACAGTAAAAAAAGTTATCAGAAGGCTTTTCGGAGCCATAGAAACCCTATGCAATACTTGGTTATTCAGTATAAAATTTCGAACCGCCCTAATACTCATTTACTCATATGTACACACTTTTATAACGGAAAAGCGTAGGTTTGGTTATTGGGCGTAGCTAGAATTGCTTGAAAACAGAGTTTAAATTAGATTACTGAAACCAGTTTGTTTAAGGCTTGGTTATACAATTTACACCCAGATTGTGTAACCACCAAACTTAATAGTCCACTTTTCTTACAGTAAGTGCTGGGTCTAAGTGTTACATCAAAGGGTCAATTAGGCCTAGGCCCATATACTAAGTTTCATACCTAAAACTTCTATCGATTGTTAATTACGATTTAGACTTTATCACTTTCTAATTGTGACCTTCTCATCTAGTCTCTGAATAGGATAGGTCCCTTGTGTTAGGGGTCCTCGGCTCAGGCTTTTCCCTAGGCTGAGTTCTGGGGATTCGCCTAGTTCCGATATGCTACCAATTCGGATCTCGAGAGGCTGCGAAGTAAAAGGTTGTATGAATCTGATTCGGAGGAGGATCTCTCTCTTGCTCCATCGGTTATTTGGACTATTTCCCCTTTATGTTCTCCTCCACCAAAGGTTAGGAGTAGAGAGGTGGATGGGCCTTGTGATGCTGGTGTGGTTGGGGGAGATGTTTCTACCCAATCTGGTCTCCATGGACTGGGCAATGTTGGGCCTAGCCAGGCTCCTTCTACTGGCCCTATGGCCCATATAGATTCAGAGCTCTCAGACCCAGTGAGGGCTTCCTTTTTATATAGAATTATTTCTAAGAAACAAGATATCTCGGTAATTATTCATTTTTATACCCAGTCTGTTTTTATGATAAACTTTTCTGGTCAATTTTGAGGTGTTTTGCACGAATCTGCCATCCGTTTCCTGTGCAAATGCGTAGTTTTTGAGGTATTGTTATCTCAAAAACTACATATTTGCACAGGAAATGGATGGCAGTTTCATACAAAACACCTGAAAATTAACTAGAAAAGTTTGCACTCGTCATTTTTGTTTAAACTAATGAAAATATCATGATAACCTAACCAATCATCAAGGGTGTACAGTTGACCTAACCGGGTATTCAATTGATCTAACTGGTGTCACGTACTGAATTGTCTGCAAAATATTAGGACTGATCAATTTGTGATGTGTGATCTTTACAGGGGTTTCCCCCTGTATCCCCGAGACCTAAATTATACAAATGATGTACAGTGGACCCCCGATTTGAGTACGCATTGATTTGAGTATTTTCGATTTGAGTACGCTCGTCCATAGGCTCCTATTGACTCGACTTGAGTAGAAAACTCGATTTGAGTACGCCAGCCGGCGATGCCAAACGCGTTTCAGTTTGTCTAGAGCGTTCGTTGTGGGAACATTCGGGGTCTAATATTTTGAATAGTACAGGTGTTCTTAGGGATTTCTGTTAGAATTTCGTACATTTTGTTTTCTGACTTTGTACTTAGTGTTTATTTATGTTAGTTTCTGTTGATTACAGCATAAAATAGTGAAAATATAGCATAAATTTGGTGATTCGTACTTGCAGTGACTTTGATACTATATTTTATATTGTGGCATAGTGACATAGTGTACTGTTATAGTGATGGCTTAAAATGTATTTTATATTCTATTCTGTCTATTTTTAATACAATTACTAAATTTCGTAGGCCAATTTCTATAGAAAAACTAGGGGTGGGGTGAAATTTTTGGGTTTTGGAATGAATTAATTAATTCCCATAGGTTATTAAGTTTGATTTGAGTACATTTCGAATTGAGTACACCATGCTGGAACGGATTACATACTCAAATCGGGGGTCCACTGTAATAACATTAAGCCCACCTTGCCTAGGTAGTCCGCTAAATTTTGCGTGCCCTTAAAGATTGAAATACTGAAACGACACGTTTATTTTTAAAAAATTTTTTACGGTACCTAAAGACCTGGTCTTTTCTTAAAATACAAGCATTATTGCATTTAGGGTAGGTCACAGATGTCTTAATTATTCTGTGATTGAAAAAAAGGTCTAAACTCTTGGAGCTATTGAAGAATAGGGACCCCAGCCTTCTTTAGTTAGGCTTATAAGGCTAACTAACAAAAATATCATGACCCAACCTAACCAATTGTTAGGTTAACTGTACGCCCTTGATGATTGGTTAGGTTAGGTCATGATATTTTCTTTAGTTACGGTATCCTTATAAAACTAACTAAAGAAGGCTGGGGTCCCTATTCTTCAATAGCTCCAAACTCTTGTCTTCATCGAGGGCAATATGGCTGATTACATCTTCAAAGTCAAATAGGCAAAACTGACACATCATACTTGTGGTCATAAAGACACCAAACTAACAGACCAACAATTGCTGAAAATGATTTAATTTTAAAACAGGACAAATTGAGGATCAAATGTAGAATTCGGACCCCAGCCTTCTTTAGTTAGCTTTATAAGGCTAACTAACGAAAATATCACGACCTAACCTAACCAATCGTTAGGTTAACTGTACGCCCTCGATGATTGGTTAGGTTAGGTCATGATATTTTCGTTAGTTAGCCTTATAAAGCTAACTAAAAAAGGCTGGGGTCCGAATTCTACATTTGATCCCAAATTGAATTATGCAGAAGTAGCCAGAAACACCAAAAATACAAAATATTCACCAAATAGTTTATATATATATATATCAGTGATGTAGGTCTCGAGACCGATCTCGAGACCCAATTTGCAGATCTCGGTCTCTGCTATTTAGATCTCGGTTTTTCTCCCTGAGACCTCTCGAGACCGTAATGAAAAATATATGTTATTGGCATACTCATGATGGTGGCTTGGTTGAACAGACACAATTCAGAATGTTTATGAAAGTTTGTAAAAGTAAGGGACTCTAGATATTCACTAATCAGTCACCCTGTTTTGAGTTGCCCACGTTTGTCTTGCGGGGTCGGGTGTGGGGTCTGGACTTTATTAGGTTAGCGCTACAAAAAAAAAAAAAATTTGTCCCCGCCCCCGTCAGATTAATTTTATTGAAAATGGAAATACTAAATAGAGAATTATATACATTATATATATAAGTGGGTGGACATTGAAGTACTGATAAAGATATTAAAGTAGAACTTAGAGGAAATAAAAGGTACGGTATGTTATAATTTCATTATAAATTTTTAAAATTATCACAGAATTCATTATACCGGTATATTTTTTATCATTAAAATTCATTATAGATCTCTTTGGGCTGAGTGAATATTGAATTAATGTCATATATATATATATATATAATCATGCGGGTTGCTTCTACAGAGCTTCAATTTAATATTTAGGAGAAATCCAATGACAAGGAGAAATGTAAATACCATGAAAAGTCTTCTTTAATGCGCAACGTTTCGAGCAATACGCTCATCTTCAGGCTGTTTAATAACAATGTGAAATTAAAATCAATATTGAATGAAAAACAAAACAGAAAATTTCTATAACCTATCGTAAACAAATTTTAAAAACTGAGAAAAGAGGGTTAAATTCTAAGTTATACAGATTTACATATAAAATTAAGAAGTTATTTTAAATACATGTATAAATGTGAAATTAATACACTGGAAAAATTACCAATAGTACACTGGAACAATGGAACTATCTACCTTTCACTGCAGTATCCGAGGCTGACTAATTTGAGCAGAGACAAAGAACGGGAAACACGAAGGATGGCGAGGGCGATTGGGGAAGGAGGGATTATAAGGAATTGGGGAAGGAGGAGGATCATAGCAATTGAGAGGGACGGCCGATGAGTCAACATTCAGACTAGGGGACAATGCTTTAATGAAAAGGGATTCTAAAATTCTTAGTGAGTTGGGACAAGTATTACAACCAAGAATTTTAAAATTGTCTAAAGTGACATCAATTTTACATTTAATGCTGTGTTCATGAATACTGTGTTCACGAATATATATATATATATATGGGATGAATTTCACAATAAAACACGTGAAATGAATGAATGCTGCAAACCCACAAGGAAAAAGAAAAACGATTCCAAGGCCTTTCGTGTATTCAAAGCTACACCTCGTCAGGGAATGAAGTTAAAGGCGAGAAGCCCATATATATATACAACGTACAGGAAAAACAAAACAATGCACATACTTAACAAGGGTTAATGAGAGGCAAAAGAATTTAACATGATATCGTCAATTTTATAAGTCCCCGAGCTGTTATTGAAATTGTTTTTAAAATGAATAAATGCACATTCTAGAATATTTCGTTCTATTATATCTCTGTTTTTAACAAGCGCTTTAGAACTATCCCACTTGATGCTATGGTTACATCTATACATATGGTTAAATAAAGCATTGGAAGTACTAGCTGTTCTACAAGCATATTTATGCTGTTTTACCCTAATATCTAACGTTTTACCGGTTTGGCCTATATATACTGAGTTACATTGTGTACATCCGATCGAATACACACAACCAACAACATTATCAGGGCTATTCTTTATTAGCGTGATTTAACAGTATTATTATACTTAAAGATTACATTAATGCCAATTGCTTAAGTACAGTTGGAAGGTATTGAAAATTAACATGGTAAGGTAGGCTAAGGATATTTTTACGCTGAAATTCCTTTACAATTACATTATTATAATACCTATTCTTGGCTTTCTTAAGACAGTTATCTAAAAATGAAATAGGATAACATAATTTAGTACCAATATTCATGATATTGCATAACTCGGAATCTAAAAATTCAGGACTGACAACTCTCAATGCTCGAAAAACATAGCAGAGAAAATAGAGGATTTAATCGAAGGATGATGGTCAGAATAAAATGCACGTAAGAGTTATTATTAGTAGCTTACGGTAGACTTCATATTTGAACTGATTAGAGCATCTCCAAATTTTTAGATCAAGAAAGGTAGGCTTCCCTCATTTTCTTTTTCAACTGTAAACTTAATAGATGGGGCTAAATTGTTGAGCCTACCAAGAAATAAGTCCACATCCAAATTATTAGGCCAAAGGCATAAAATATCATCTATATACCTGTACCAACCAGGTTAAAATTAACAATCGTAGGCAAAATTCTACTTTCAAAAAATTCCATATATAAATTAGCTAGTACAGGTGAAAGGGATTTCCCATAGCCAATCCAAACGACATAACATAAAACTTATTTTCAAAACTGAAATTTACAATCTTTGACACACAGCTTAATTAACTCAATAAGAGTGTTGTGTTGAACAGGGAAAGAATATTCAGAAATCTTATCTTTTAAGAAATCAAGTAGGTCATCAACAGGGACTTTTGTGAATAGCGAGCATACATCGAAGCTTACCAATTTGAAATTAGGGTCATTAGGGAACTTCAGTTTGTCACAATGTACACAATGTAACTCAGTATATATAGGCCAAACCGGTAAAACGTTAGATATTAGGGTAAAACAGCATAAATATGCTTGTAGAACAGCTAGTACTTCCAATGCTTTATTTAACCATATGTATAGATGTAACCATAGCATCAAGTGGGATAGTTCTAAAGCGCTTGTTAAAAACAGAGATATAATAGAACGAAATATTCTAGAATGTGCATTTATTCATTTTAAAAACAATTTCAATAACAGCTCGGGGACTTATAAAATTGACGATATCATGTTAAAATTTCTTTTGCCTCTCATTAACCCTTGTTAAGTATGTGCTAATTGTTTTGTTTTTCCTGTACGTTTATATATATATGGGCTTCTCGCCTTTTAACTTCATTCCCTGACGAGGTGTAGCTTTGAATACACGAAAGGCCTTGGAATCGTTTTTCTTTTTCCTTGTGGGTTTGCAGCATATATATATATATATATATATATATATATATATATACACAAACTCAGAATGGTTCCCTGAGAACATTATATGTTAAACACAGACCGTACATGGAACAAGGAACTCTTCTGGGATAATTAAATCCACTATAGTCCGGATAAGTAATGGTAAATGACAAATACCATAGTTTTTTCTTTTTCATGATTTTAGCCCGACGTGGGCAACGGGTCTCTCGCAAAGAGATCCCATAAATATAGCTTCCCTCACCAGCTATCTGCAAAGCAGACAGGATCTAGGCTTGCTTTAAACCCTAGATCCATGTCCCAAAGCTGGATCCTGTCTGCTTTGCAGATAGCTGGTGAGGGAAGCTATATTTATGGGATCTCTTTGCGAGAGACCCGTTGCCCACGTCGGGCTAAAATCATGAAAAAGAAAAAACTATGGTATTTGTCATTTACCATTACTTATCCGGACTATAGTGGATTTAATTATCCCAGAAGAGTTCCTTGTTCCATGCACGGTCTGTGTTTAACATATAATGTTCTCAGGGAACCATTCTGAGTTTGTGTATACTAAACGGACGTGTTTCGTGCCTTGAAAAGTGGACGCTCAATGTCCCGGTTGAGGTTTAAGTTTTGGTTTTTTTGGCTAAAAATACAATAGTTACCCCCTTTTTCTATGATTTATTCAACACGACGTGAATGCAACGAGTCTTTTACTTATATAGAGGTTCTGAATGTAGGGATCTAGGCTTGCTTTAAACCCTAGATCCATGTCCCAAAGCTGGATCCTGTCTGCTTTGCAGATAGCTGGTGAGGGAAGCTATATTTATGGGATCTCTTTGCGAGAGACCTGCCCACGTCGGGCTAAAATCATGAAAAAGAAAAAACTATGGTATTTGTCATTTACCATTACTTATCCGGACTATAGTGGATTTAATTATCCCAGAAGAGTTCCTTGTTCCATGCACGGTCTGTGTTTAACATATAATGTTCTCAGGGAACCATTCTGAGTTTGTGTATACTAAACGGACGTGTTTCGTGCCTTGAAAAGTGGATGCTCAATGTCCCGGTTGAGGTTTAAGTTTTGGTTTTTTTGGCTAAAAATACAATAGTTACCCCCTTTTTCTATGATTTATTCAACACGACGTGAATGCAATGAGTCTTTTACTTATATAGAGGTTCTGAATGTAGGGATCTAGGCTTGCTTTAAACCCTAGATCCATGTCCCAAAGCTGGATCCTGTCTGCTTTGCAGATAGCTGGTGAGGGAAGCTATATTTATGGGATCTCTTTGCGAGAGACCCGTTGCCCACGTCGGGCTAAAATCATGAAAAAGAAAAAACTATGGTATTTGTCATTTACCATTACTTATCCGGACTATAGTGGATTTAATTATCCCAGAAGAGTTCCTTGTTCCATGCACGGTCTGTGTTTAACATATATATATATATATATATATGAAAATTATTTCACGAAAGTAACACGTGAAAAATATTTATGATGAATAAAACCACGAAGGAAAGGAAACAGAATGGTGCTCAAGCGCTTTCGTCTAATGACATCCTCAGGAACACTGTTCCTGAGGATGTCATTAGATGAAAGCGCTTGAGCACCATTCTGTGTTTCCTTTCCTTTGTGGTTTTATTCATCATATATATATATATATATATTATTTATACCTTATGCTAATTGCCATGCCTCCGTTTATAGTACTGATATGTCAATTTATTTTTCATAGAAATGGTGTTGGAAAAATGCTATACAGGAAACTCAAGCACGGAGAGTGAGCAGATACAGAGAGACAGCGCTCATTCTCACAGCAGCGATGAAATAAAACAGAGTCAAACCAAAGTTCCGAGACTAATGGCAAAATATCAAAGCTATCGGTCCAAGCAGAAGAACGTTGAAACTGGGAAGATTTTGAACCGCAGGGAACAGTTGCGGCGGTACCTCTTAGAGATCGATGAATCTCATATTTTAGACAACTGCTCTCCACTCCAATAAAGTTTTGGCACCAGAAAAGGGATAAATTCCCATCACTGGCCAATATTGCCACGACTATTTTAACAGTGCCTGCCTCTAGCGCTCCAATTGAGCGTGTATTTAGCTTAGCCATGGAGGCATAATAATGAGGCCCCACAAAAGTCGAACTTCAGCAGATCTTCTGAGCATGTTGATGTTCCTTAAGTGTAATGAGCACCTATCATACTTTAAATAAATGCACAAGTCAAACTGGGTAGTGGGTACAGTCATTACACCTTCTGTAACAGATATAAAAAGTAAATAAATAAAAAGTACGTGTATATATATATATATTCATTTGTTAATTTATAGGCTACACTTTTTGCATTCAACACACTACATCTGAGAAAGTAATTATTAGTTTATTAATATACTTAACATAGTCTAATTTCCATAGTAGTGTAAAACAAATTGAAAGGGCATGATCTTGGTCTCTATCTCGGTCTCGAATTTTAAGGGTCTCGATCTCGGAAGGTAGATCTCGATCTCGAACCTTTGATCTCGGTCTCGATCTTGGTCTCACAGGATCAGGTCTCGGTCTCAGTCTCGGACTTGGTGGTCTCGACTACATCACTGATATATATACAGGGTGGGGCAAAAGTCTGGCCCCATAGGAGGTTTATGTTCACATAGACTAAAATTTTTGTCTATAATTTTTATTTTTTCAGATTGTTATACCATGGCAGATAATAAGTTAACGATAACAGACAGAATCGAGCTTGTGCTCTTGTACGCAAAGGACGGTGCCACCTCACGTTCAGTCGCAGATACTTTTAATGTTAAGCATCGTGACAGACCACCAATTCACTACAGAACCGTTAGCAAGACCTTCGCTCGTTTCAAGGAAACGGGAAGCGTCTGTGATCGAACAAGTAGTGGACGAAGAAGTAGTTCTACTGATCCCGAAACATCCTCACGGGTATGCAACCGTGTGGAAGAGAGCCCACATAAGTCAATAAGGAAATTATCGCAGGAAACAGGTATATCTGAGCGTTCGGTTCGTCGCATTCTCTCTACCAATCATTTTCATCCGTATAAAGTCCAATTAGTCCAGGAACTACATGGTGATGACCTAGATCGTCGTAGGGAGTATTGTCAGTGGTTTATGCAACATCGGTAGTTGGAAAAGCGTATCATGTTCAGTGACGAAGCAATTTTTTACCTAAACGGTTCAATCAACAGACGTAATGCATGATATTGGGCTAAAGAAAATCCACATTGGATTGAGGATGAACGCTCGCAGTACAACCCAAGAGTTATGGTATAGGCTGCTATGTGGGGAGATACGATAATTGGCCCATACTTTTTCCCCGACACTGTAACTGGTGAATCATACCTTCATTTGTTAGCAAATTTCCTTACGCCTCGATTGTATGAACTACCATTATGGCATCGGAGAGCTATGTGGTTTCAGCACGATGGGGCTCCGCCGCATTTTGCAAGGGCCATTCGCGAATTTTTGCAAGAAACATTTCAAGGGAAATGGATTGGTCGACGTGGGCCAATTGAATGGCTGCCCAGATCTCTGGACCTGACTCCTTTGGATTACTTCTTATGGGGACACCTTAAATCAGTTGTGTACGTTAACAGGCCAAGAACAATACGGGCGCTAAAGGATACCATAACAGCAGAATTTGAAGCCATAAGAACGAATATTACCATCCTCAGGAATGTGCAAACGTCTTGCATCAACTGGGTTACAAAGTGTTTAGAAGAAGGTGGACGTCAATTTGAACACCTATTGTAATTTCTGAATTAGAACATTAAGGTAGGCCGAAATTTTCTTTTCCATTATAAACTTCCTATGGGGCCAGACTTTTGCCCCACCCTTATATATATATATTTGAAAAAACAAAAAATAAATATATTTTAATAAAAATACCATATTTTATACAAATCTGCACAAGATAAAATATATATTTTCTTAGTTTTGAATGGCAATTCAATATATTGTACTGTTTTAACCGCGTGTGAGTGGGTTAAAAGATGAATATTAACCGATATCTCTTTTGCATCAAGACCTTTGGCTTTTAGCATAGCACTAAGGGATTCACCTTTCCATGGGTTGGGTATGCAGGCACCAGTCTTCCAGAGATGCTCTGGCATAGTACAAATAAAAACCACCTCTGTCCTTCCCTCCCAGTTTTTGGGAACTCCTGGAAGTTGGGCCCATGGGAGGTGGATTGCTCTTTAGTTAATGGCACTCATGTTGTGCATGGTGTTGTAGGACCTATAGATCTGGAGGAAGATCTACTAGCTATTAAAGATGAATTAATTCATAATGATTATCCAGTAGCAAATGTCAGTAGACTCGCAAAAAGAACAGGTTCAACATATGTTCCAATTTAACAGGTTAAAGTCTCTTTCAATGCACAAGTTCTTCCAGTAAAGCTCTATATAGCTTATATACCATATAGAGTTTATTTATTTCACATCCAATTTAGTGTTTTAAGTGCCAGGTATTTGGTCATATGGCTAAGTCCTGTAGGTCAAAAACAGTGAGATGTGTTTATTGCTCTGGAAGTCATGTTGTCTCCGCTTGTCCAAAGACTACTAAAATTTGTGCCACTTGTTCAGGTCCCCATACAGCTAGCTTCAGTGGCTGCTGCTACTTCAGAATAGCACAGGAAATAGAGAGGCTCAAACTTACATCTAATCTCTCTTATAGTGAAGCTAGATCTGTTCTTCGAAATCAGGACCCTATTGTAGCCTCGGAAAGAACATTTAAAAGTAATGACTTTCCTGTTCTACCAAAACTTAGTGTCAAGAGAGGAGACTCAAGGCTTGGATGTGGTGAATCCCTCTCCCACCCTTCAGAATTCTTGGAGTGGGGTTGTGAGGGGAAGACCTGGCTTGACTATGGCAATGTCCCAAGGGCCACCTGGGGTGGGGTGGATGGTGGGGCTGTGGTCCCTGAACCAGGGTTTCAGAGCCGGTAAAAAAACTTCTGGCTCCAACTCCGGCTCAGGAGCAGAAATTTTTTACAGTCTGGCTCCGGCTCTCTGGCTCTTTTATAGTAAATTCTGTTAATTATAAAATAAATATCTAGATTTATATAACTAATTGTCCAATTTAAAATATTGCACAAAAATATTTTATTATTAAATCACTTTAATACTCAAAATTTAAATTTCTTATGATTTTAAATTAGGCAAATATAATGATAGAATGAAGTTATTTAAATAACTAAAGGAAAATGATGAAAACTAAATGATATTAAATATTTATTAACAATGGTAGCTTATATAAATTAGAGAAACTTGCCTCCTAATTAGTTCAAAGTTCAAACTTAAGAATTCTCGTATGGAAAATAGTAACAATCAAACTTTCTGAGATAATATATGCATCTTTTTTTAAGTGTTGAAACTTGAAAGCTTCATGAAAGCCAACTTGGCTTGAAAAAGAGCTGAATATTTCAAAAAATTCAGTTTTTAAATTTTTAATAGGTTATATTATTTACTTAAAAAGAGATTTTCTTTTAGTCAAAAAGTTTTGTAATTTAATTAACAAAAGCAATTCAACTAAAAGTCAAAAGTTCAAACTACTAATACATATTATAAAAGAAAATTTACAAAATCATTTACCCTACGCTTATAAAATCAATACTACTCCTTGGATTAACAAATGAAAACTAATGCAAAGTTTTTTTTATTCTAGCTAAGGTATAATCAAACTAATTTTAAACATAAAATCAAGATATTCTTCTTGTAAATCTGTTTCCTTAAAATAATTGAAAATGAAAATTACTAAGTTTATTTATAATTTTTTTTTTTAAAACAAGATGGCCTCAATTATATTTTTTTTAAGTGTAACCTTAAATCAGACTTTATCTTTAAAGTTCAAACTACATATTAAAAAATTAAAAAGTTTGCAAATTCAATGATACATTTACAGTATCATAAATCATAATACTCCTTGTATTAAAAAATGAAAGTAAAATAATAACTTTTGCAGAAATTTTTACTAATGTAGCTAAGGTAGGAAACTAATTTTTAAACATAAAATCAAGATATTCTCCTTGTAAATCTGTTTCCATAAAAAAAATTATGAATTAAAATTATTTATCTAAGTTTACTTATAAACATTTGTTCTTAAAAATAACATAGCCTCAACAATATCTTCTTTCATACGTGCCCTTAAATCAGATTTTAAAATTTTCAGTGCTGAAAATAGCTGTTCAACACTGACTTGTGTTGAAGGCATAGCTACTAGAAGATTTGCAACATCTCTTATAACTTTAGGATACCTTTCTATTACTTGTTCAAAAGACAGTTTTGACGAATGGTCAAATTTTTCAATCTCAGGAAAAGATTCCTCAACTTGCAATTTGAGGGTACACATTGAACTGAGAGGTGGTATTAGTTCACTTTCTAAATGAGGACGTTTTGATTTCTTACCATGTTGAATATCAATAATTTTTTCAAAATCAAACTTGCTGACATCAGAAGTGGTGGAAGGAGATGATGAATTTGATGATGATGCAATAATCTCGGTTCCACATTCCTCTCTTAATAGAGAGACTTTATTTGAAAGGTCTAGGTTACTTTTCATTCTGATTGCTATATTGCATAGGGTATCCTTGGCTTTAACTACCTGTTCAGATGTTAATAAGCATCTATATCTAGGATCTATATAAACAGCAGCAAGCAATACTTCATTATCAAGTAAAATATTTTCTCTCCTTTCCATGGAACTTTTAATGTCATCAGCTATGGTGCCTTCTATCTTGGAAAGAAAATACATCAAAGATTTCCACTCTTTCAAAAATTGACCGGGAGTCAAATTTTCACTTTGAATTTTTTTTGTTACTATATATGGCTGGTACAGTACTCTTTCCAATCTTCTTGCTTGTTCCCACATTATTTCTGAAAGATTCACATTTGAATTTGCCATGTCCAAGAGTACAGGTTTTAATTCTAATAAGCGCTCTATCATTAAATAAGTGCTGCCCCGAGTAGGTTGATCTAAAATAGCAACCTTGCCTGCATCTTTTAATTATTTCTTCCACTTTTGGGTTTCTTGCTGCTACTACAACCTGTCTCAACTTACCTATGAGAGAGGTAGCATGTTTATCTCTCAATCCATCGCAAATAGCAAGTTGCAAGGTATGTGCACCACAACGCATGTGGTTGATTCTGGAGAAGTGTGAAATTTCAGATACAATACTGTCAATTTCTTCTACACAAGATGCCACTTCCTGAGTGTCTGTTGAATCATCATGATGTTCACCAAATGTTTGTATATCATCTTCTGAAGTTGCCTCTTGATTATCATTCAACTTCTCAACAGTTTTAATCATATTTGATGCATTATCACTGACAATGCAGAGCACAAATTCTTTCGGTATGCCGTACTCTTCCAGAGTTCTCATAATTAGATCATGCAGGTAGTCACTAGTTTGCTGAGCATGTGTATCTTTTACTGCTATAGTGCGGGTGAGGATTTTATTATCATCATCAATAAATCGGACATTGATGGCAAAATAATGTGTCCGTATTCGTGTGCAACCATCAACTTTTAAATATATGAAGCGCCCTTTTAATTGCTCTTTGAGAGCAAATTTTTCTTCTTTTGATTTTTCTATCACTAAATGATGGATATTGTCTTTATCTAAACTGATCTTGAATTTCTGAGCCATTTCTTCTAGTAGACTGCGCATAGCTGGCTTTTCAAACATAGATAGAGGCATAGAATCTTTAACAACTAACTCAATTATGCTATTTTTAAAATTATCTGTAGTCATTGAGATAGTGACTTTTTGAGACATCAAAAATTTAGTAATGTTTTGCTGGTTTGCTTTAGTTTTTGAACTGGCAGAAGTACTGGGTCTTGAAAGCTCAAGCATTTGCTTCTTTTCTTCCATCATTTTTGATATTTCAGGATGTAATCAACTCCAGTGTCTTTGAGGCTTGGTAATTTTAGTTCCACACGTTGAAATATTTCCCGAAGCATCAGAAACTTCACAAATACAAACATAGTGTTTCTTATCTGAACTTTCAGTAAAATACTTGAATATATCAGACTTCTTTATTGAATCTCTATCCATTATGAAGGGTCATAGACTGATAATTATAATTAAAGAATCAAGTACAAATTACAAAGAATCTGAAAAAAAAGAAATTTAGCAATACAAGATAATTGACCTAAAAATAAAAATAGTTCAATCCAAGTCAGAAGGACCAACCTTACTAGGTATGTATCTAGGTAGTTACCTACTTAGATAAATAGTTAGTACCTACCTACCTAAGGTCTCCACCGCCATAAAATTTTTTTTACCTATATAATTAAGTGTTGTTAAGACAAATCTTCCCAAATATTTAATGGTTAAAAAATGGAAATTTGCAGATTATTCCTGCAACTCCCACACCTCCATAAAATCCAAGAATCCTATGGTACCATTTTTCGTAATATATTACAAGAATTATAAT
Organism: Bathynomus jamesi; assembly: GCA_023014485.1. Classification (NCBI taxonomy): domain Eukaryota; kingdom Metazoa; phylum Arthropoda; class Malacostraca; order Isopoda; family Cirolanidae; genus Bathynomus; species Bathynomus jamesi. The sequence goes on along the minus strand of JAJOZX010005794.1, from coordinate 105,205 downwards.
TTGCAACTAAACCTATATTTAACAAATAACAATTTAGGTAGCAATATATCGCCTGGAGCCAGACCATGGAGCCGTATTTTCAAGGTTTCCGGCTCCGGCTCCAGCTCCAGGTAAGCAAAATTCACTGGCTCCACCGACTCCGGCTCCGAAACCCTGCCTTGAACCCTCTACCCCTTTTGGACCTATGGCTCTGTCATCAGACATCATTAAAGTTCTATGTTCAAGTTTATTCAGTTTCACCCTTCAGAGTGGTAGTAGTCTCTCCAAGAAGACTTTGAGTACTTTATCCAATTTTGTTTCTTTAATTAATGATGCTTTTCACACTGACCTCAAAACTGACCAGCTGACAAAATTCCTTGATAAACTGAAACCTAAGCCTACACCCAAAGAGAAATGTCATATCCAAATTCATAAATCCACTTAATATTTCATATCTAAAGGTTTCTAACCTCTTGTTTGCTCAGTGGAATGCCTGCAGTCTCCAGTCTAACTTGTCAGAATTTAAACTTTTTATTTACACCAAAAAACCTCATTTAGTGGCAGTTTGTGAGACCTGGTTAACCTCTAGACTCCAGCCTATTTTTATTAATTATACTTGATCAGAGCAGATAGGGCTGGCTGAGGGGGTGGGGGTTTGCTATTTCTGATTCATTCAGATTTGTGCTTTAGATCATTACCTCTCTGTCCCTTTCCTGCAGGAGTTCTTGAGGTCCTTGCTTTATCTTTAAAAGTAAACAGTGGTACTTTAGATATACTCAGTTTATAATCCACACCTTTCTTTAACTACTATAGAGATCGAACACTATGCTGGTCAACTCAGTCAACAAGCTTTTATTTGTGGTGATTTTAATGGTAGACACAGGACTTGGGATACAGGTATGTCAGGTTTTCCAACAACAACTGCCTTAAATTTATTTCATTTTATTCTTTCTTCGGATTTTGTGTTATTGACTTTGTGGTGGGATTCAGATTAACCTAACGGCCGCACCATGAATAAGAATTTTTCTTTTGTTTAAGACCTCCACGAAACCAGGCTGCTTACCTTGAAGGGTTGTTGGATCCAGGCTCGCCGCCCAGACCTCTGATTCCATGACTGCTGGCTCGTGCCGCCAACAGTTTCTCACTTGTTTCACAGGTCTTGCCAGCAGGGATGGGGAGTCGGCCAAAAACAACTGACTCCTGAGTCGGTATTTTTAAAAACCGACTCCGACTCCCGACTCTTTCCTTATCATGCTGATCTACAACCTTATAAATATTGGGATGTTTGTTTTGTAGATGGTGTTTCAAGTTTGCGGCTCTAGTTGGAGCACTAGCATGTTTCCCAGTGTAAGCACTAATTTTTGCATTACACTCTTTACCATCCTTTTCTACTTGACAAATAAAAATACTTTCATCCTCATTTAGCTTAAAATATTGAAAGACTGCTGATTTTCTACTAGGCCCACGACTCATTACTAATAGGGGCTAATTAAATTAATAATTAATATATTGCTAATTTTTATATGGTACCTAGTATCCTAAAATAGAAATATGAAATTCATTTGCTAAGATTTACCAGAACAATAAATCAAATGTGGAAATGTGAATCTAGAATTAGTTCAGGAAGATATTTATTTAGGGCAGAGTAGTATTCTGGTAAATTGTTGGCATATAGAAATTGAATCAAAGAGTTGGGAGTCGGTCGTTTTTACCGACTCCCAACTCTTTAAAAAAGCCCCGACTCCCGACTCCCCACCTCTGCTTGCCAGAATAGCTTCCTTCTGTTAGTGTTTCAATATCTCCGGCATCCCCTTCCTAACAGAACTTAAAGTTCCCTTGGTCCAATAATGGTCTTCAGCCTCTCAGACAAATCCAGCCTGAATTTAGTTTCTTCTTTTATGTTCTTTATTTTCTCTTGTCAAATTACACACTTAAACTATTTTTTTATTTACATTTCCACACATGTGCCAATTGGTTCCCCCAACTTCTCAAAACTAGAGTTTTGACACACACCGACACTTTTAAACCTCAGCAGTCTCTTTTACTAAATTTGTTTATTCTTTCTTTTTTTTTTGTTTGCTAAAATGTTAACATTAAACAAGTACTTTATTATCCGTTTACTAACAGGGTTTAACAAGCGACCGTCCAACTCCGGCTCCAGCTCCAGTTCCACAGCCCTGGTTTTAACAAACATATTACGTACTTATTCTTTATTTATTAACTTCTTACTACTTATTGTTTAAAATGTTTATTGTTTACTTATTTAATAATTATTCATTCTTTACTATTTATATGTATTTAAGACTTATTGGTTATACTTTTCTTTTGTTAAAATATTAACATTTACATATTAATATATAACATTCTTATTCTTTTTTTTTTTTGCTGGAAAGAAAGAGAGAACCATTAAAATCTTATCTATAACAAGTATTTCATTCAAAAATCAAAGAAATTTAATATATAAATAATAATAATCAAGGCCAGGGGGGTCATTCTCTGTCAGATCAACCAAAAAAAATTGAAATTAACACCCTCATCTCATATTTTGCTGAAATTTGGTTTATAGGGAGTTTGTGAGCCCTGAATCCATTTCTGAAATTATAAGGTCAATCCGACCAATGGTTCAAGAGATATGACCTCGGGCAATTTGAGGTCACTCGCGAGGTTACTAACATTTGGCGAGCCATAACTTGGGTAATAATTGTCATAATTATATAAAAGTATATATATTTAGAATCAGAAAACGACAAGGAATCCAAATATGCAAGCTTTAGAACTCTAGGTTGAAAAATAAAAAAGTTACACTGTAACCAAAATTTGAGGTCACGATTTGACCTCTGGGGTATCAAATGAGAATTTTTTTTTTAAATGTAAAAAATGAAGGCATAGGCATTGGCTATTAGAATCAGCAAAAAAAAGTTTGTTTATGTTAGTATTTTTCATGTAACTAACATATAAGTGAACACCATATTCATAAGTTGTGCGTCAATTCTACCTATTTTTTCACACTTAAGCTCATAATTTGACCTATAGAAATTAAAATTACATTTTTTATAGATATAAAAAACAAAGTCAGAGTTCTTGACTAATAGAAACAATCATAAAAAGTTTGTTTATGTTGGTACTTTTCATGTAACTAACTTATAAGTGAACACCATATTTATAAATTGCTTGTCATTTCAAGGAATTTTTATATCTTAGCTATCAATTTGATCTCAAGCTCCAAGAATTTAATAAAAATTGTATTTCACTGCTAATCTACACTGGCAATAATAGTTATAATAGTGAAAGGGGAAGACTAAGCTCACATGTAGCCTAAACAAACCTGTTGAAACATGTTGCTACTTGTCTAAGTGCAGAATCAACACAGATAGTTGCAAAATTCCTTGTCTACAGGTTAGTACAGTTCCAGCCAGCACTGTGGGTGGCTGGTGGGTATGGTGTTTTAATGAGCCTCAGAGACTATCAAGGCCTAAAATATTAAGTGTGTATAGCTATATATTTTCTAAAAAATATATATTACCTAATTGTAAATCCTATATCTTTACAGATCAAAATACAATGGTTCGGCACTTGAAATACTGCCAGGACCCTATTCAAAAAAACAAGAAACGCATAACAATCAATCTTAGAAAAGTGACTGATGTACTTGTTGAAAAATGTGCTGGAAGAGTGAAAAAAGACTCATTGTTGTGTGTGAACTGCTGGACACTGATAATGAAAAATCCCACTATACTTAGTACCACTGAAAACAACGAGTCTGAGCAGGATTCAAATGAATCATCTACTATCAGTGGCTTGAGTAACATCTCTTCAATTCAAGATCTGGACAATGACATGATTGCTTGATAAAGGAAAATCCTTCAACTTCAGTTGAACCAGTTCTAGCATTTCTGGACCAAACACCAGTTAAAAAAAGTAAGTAATAAATTAATATAATAACTTATACTTTACTACAAGGTCTGTTTGATCTACTATATAGCCAATTATATAGCATTTAAGGTACTATAATTAATATTTAATTACTAATATTCAGGTGTGTGAAACCTTTTTTTCTGTTCTTTTCAGAAGGGCTGTCATTAAGCCAGAAAAAGCGCAAGGCTCGTGGTAAGCTATCATCTGCTCAGAAACACCTGAAGGAGAGGCTAGAACTCAGTTATGGTGTTCAAATTACCGAGGAGGTAAGTGATACTTCAAAACCTGAAACTAAATCTGAAAAACATCTAGACAAATTAATGAATGAATTGAAACAGTCATTCCTGGAGAGCAAATGTCACCATGTCACCATCACAAACTACAAATATTGACACTCACCATACACAATTGAAAAAACAGCTAGTTTCTTTCAAACTACAACATACATGGTGAAAAGAAGCCGTTCACTTAAATCAGAACATGGAATCCTTCCGAAGATTCCACTAATGAGCAAAGGAAAAGTGATATCTGAAGAACACAAAGATATAGTTAGAAGATTCTATGAGTCAGAAGAGGTTAGTCGTATGTGTCCTGGCCAAAAGGATTGCGTGAAAGTTATCAGTGCTGAAGGTGCAATGAAGGTGCAAAAACGATTGGTCCTCGGGAATTTAAGAGAGATGTTTGAACTATATAAAAATGCTGAAAAGAATCCCAAAATAGGATTTTCCACATTTGCAAAATTACGGCCATCATATTGTGTGCTTGCCGGTAGTGGTGGGACTCATTCTGTCTGTATCTGCACATACCATCAAAATCCAAAATTGCAGCTGGCTGCATTGGGAGAAAGAGGTCTTTCATACAAGGATCTTATGGATTACAGTGTCTGCAGTACAGAAAGAGAGACTTGCATGATGCAACTTTGCAATGATTGCCCAAGAGAAGAGGGTGTCCTGGATTTTCTTGAGTTACTTGACAGTGTGAAATCAGCTCCAAATGAAATATCTTACAAGCAATGGGTGACTGTTGACCGTTGTACAATGGTTGATAAGGTGGAGCCACTTCATGAATACTTATCATCCCTAAGCATGAAAATATCCCGCATGGTTCGTCATCACTTTGTTGCTCAGCAACAATCACAGTACTTCAAGCAGTTGAAAGAAACATACACCTCAGAGTGAGGTAGTTATAGTAGGTGATTTCTCTGAGAATTATTCTTTCATTGTCCAGGATGCTGCCCAAGGGTTTCACTGGGACAATTCACAGTGTACAGTTCACCCTTTTGTCATCTATTATAGATCATCTGCAGACCAGGAACTTAGCCATTTTAGTGTCTGTTTCTTATCTGCATCACAAAAACACAACACTATAATGGTTTACTCATTCATATTGAAGCTTATGACATATGTTAAATTCAGATGCCCACAATTGAAGAAGGTGCACTATTTCTCAGATGGATGTGCTGGCCAATATAAGAACAGATACAACTTCACAAATCTCTGTTACCATGAAGAGGATTTTGGTCTGTCTTGTGAATGGCACTTCTTTGCTACATCCCATGGCAAAAATGCATGTGATGGGATTGGAGGAACAGTGAAAAGAGCTACTGCTCGTGCCAGTTTGCAGAGAACTACAGAGAGGCAAATTCTTACACCAGAACACATGTTTCAGTTTTGTGAAGAAAACTTGAGCAAGAAGATAAATTTTTTCTTTGTAACTACAGCTGATTTGAAAGATGCAGAAGAACGGTTGGAACATCGATTCAAGGATAGTAGGGCTATTCCTGGAACTCAGAAATATCATAGATTTGTTCCCCTAAACAAGGAAGAACTGATGGTGTATCCCATTTCAAGTGGCATTGGAGAAAAGAAAAGAATAAGGAAAAGTCATTTTACTAATGAACCTGCAATGCTTGGTAACCTAAAATGTGTCAAACCAGGAGAGTATGTTGGCTGCATTTATGACATGCAAGTTTGGTATGGAATTGTGGAGGAATATTGTGAAGAGTTTGATGATTTCACTGTGAACTTTCTACATCCCTCTGGGTCATCAGGATCAAGTGCATATTATTATCCATCAAACAAGGATTCATGTGCAGTGCCAGGACATCATATATTAACTGTAATGAGTTGTCCTACCCTAAGAGGAGGCAGCAGAATTCAATACATTTTTCCACAAAAAGAAATTGATGAGAGCATCGAGCATGCAAAAATTGTATTAGGCTAGCACATGAATCCTCTAAGTAGGTCTTCCCCTTTCACTATTATAACTATTATTGCCAGTGTAGATTAGCAGTGAAATACAATTTTACATTTTTTGCCTTTGTTTTTATATCTATAAAAAAAATGTAATTTTAATTTCTATAGGTCAAATTATGAGCTTAAGTGTGAAAAAATAGGTAGAATTGACGCACAACTTATGAATATGGTGTTCACTTATATGTTAGTTACATGAAAAATACTAACATAAACAAACTTTTTATGATTGTTTCTATTAGTCAAGAACTCTGACTTTGTTTTTTATATCTATAAAAAATGTAATTTTAATTTCATAGGTCAAATTATGAGCTTAAGTGTGAAAAAATAGGTAGAATTGACGCACAACTTATGAATATGGTGTTCACTTATATGTTAGTTACATGAAAAATACTAACATAAACAAACTTTTTTTTGCTGATTCTAATAGCCAATGCCTATGCCTTCATTTTTTACATTTAAAAAAAAAATTCTCATTTGATACCCCAGAGGTCAAATCGTGACCTCAAATTTTGGTTACAGTGTAACTTTTTTATTTTTCAACCTAGAGTTCTAAAACGTGCATATTTGGATTCCTTGTCGTTTTCTGATTCTAAATATATATACTTTTATATAATTGTGACCATTATTACCCAAGTTATGGGTCGCCAAATGTTAGTGACCTCGCAAGTGACCTCAAATTTCCCGAGGTCATATCTCTTGAACCGTTGGTCGGATTGACCTTATAATTTCAGAAATGGATTCAGGGCCCACAAACTCCCTATAAACCAAATTTCAGCAAAATCTGAGAGATGAGGGTGTTAGGCACTGGTTGATCTGACAGAGAATGACCCAGGGGGAAAGGGCTGAGAACTAAAAGGGGAAAGGGTTCACCCTCCACATCTTGAGTAGATCTCCCTACAAGATTTAACATTAATAATGGAAGTTATTCAATGTTGGATCTCTCGTTATATAGAGGTAGGTTTGCTCCTAACTGTACTGTGGCTGTTGGTGGAAGTCTGGGTGGTGACTACTTTCTTGTCCTCACTGCTCTGCAAATTTCACCAGTATCCACCCCTCATAAATGACGTCCAACTTGGAAACTATGTGACATAGATTGGAGAATTTGGTCTAGAACACTTCCTGATGCCCCCCTCTATAGAAGGATCCTTAGGTGAGAAAATACAACACTTTACAGCTTATTAGTGGAAACAAGTACCACTACACTGAAGAAGACAACAGGAAGTTTTGTTCCTAAATATCACAAATGCTGGTGGACAGAGGATTGCAATGTGGCATTGGCTACCTGCCATCAGGCTAGATGTTTTGATTCTCATCACCCAACTCTATAGTATAATAAGATCCTCCTAAATAAGGCAACTGCTATAGCTCGTCATACTATTCATTAGGCAAAGCGAATTTCATGGTCAGTTTTGTTCAAACCTCAGTTTCACTACACCTTCCACTGAGGTTTGGACACAAATTAGGAAAATCATTAAGGGTACAGATTCATACTTCACTTACCCTATTGTTGTAAGTGGTTGCATACTAAGTGATGTACATGACAAAGCAGAAGTTTTGGGGGCCTTCTTCCAGTCATTTTTTGGGACTGTAGCAGTTATTGAAGATGAGGAATTTTTGCAGTGACATGCAGTCTTCCTTATTTCTTGATTACAATGAAGATTATAACCTGGACTTTACATTGCAGGAATTACAATTCTCCTTAAGGCAATGTGAACATACAAGAGGTGGCGCAATGGGACTGGATAATATACATAAATATTTTCTTAGTCATCTTCCATTAGAGTACTTGCCATTTCTATTATCAGCATTCAATGATAGCCTGAGCACAGGGGTCTATCCTTCATTATGGAAATGCAATCATGATTCCTATCCTCAAACCACAGAAAAACCCTTCAAGTCCATTTTCATATCGTCCCATATGCTTATTTTCCTGCTTGGGTAAAGTACTAGAGAGGATGGTCCATCAGTGGTTGCTATAGATGTTTGAAACGTGTCACATTTTTTGAGATTTGCAGTGTGGTTTCCGTAAGAAGAGAATCATGGTGGATTAACTTCTGAGGTTGGAAACTTTCATACACCAAGCTCTCCGATGGAAAAAATATGTTCTTGTTATATTTTTTTACCTCAGTCAAGCTTTTGATACCATCTCCCATACTGGCCTACTTTATAAGATAGGAAATTTGGGGATTCATGGTAGATTACCAAGATGGTTGGACAACTTCTTGTCCAAACGACACATTTCAGGTACTAATTAATGATGTCTACTCAACACCTTTCCCCTTTAAAAAGGGTGTACCCCAGGGTTCAGTTCTTAGTTTGTTATTCATTGCATATCTCTCTGATATGGTAAGTATTGATCCAGTTCAAACATCAGAGTTTGCTGATGATACAGCTTTCTATGTGGCAGCTGACACCCCTTTAGAAGCCCAACAGATGTTGCAAAAAGCAACTGATAAGTTTTCATCTTGGTGCAGAACCTGGGGTCTTTCCCTGAATCAAGAAAAATCTAAAATTATGTTCTTTTACACATCAAAAAGTTTGTGAATCCCATTAACCAAATTAGTAACAACCCAGTAGCTATGGTCACATCCTACCAGTTTTTGGGAGTGGTCCTTGACAGCCCCAGACTGACTTGGTCTTGTCATATTAACTACCTGGTAACATCTTGTACGAAACATCTAAACTCATTAAAATCTGTTGCCTCTCATAGATGGGGTGCAGATCAATCTACACTTCTCACTTTTTACCGATCATTTATCTTAAGAAAAATAAAGTATGCTGATGTTTATGATTCAGCCTCTTTCACCTTGAAGAAGAAACTGGAAACATTGCATAATTCTGGCATGCGCCTTATTTTGGGTGCCTGCCCATCAACTCCTATTATTGCCCTACAGGGTGAGACTGGTCTCCATGCCCTTTAGTATGATAGAGATCTCTCTACACTGAGGAAGTACTTTAATATTCTGGCTTCTCCCTTTTCCCACCCCTTACGTCAGTCATTCGAGGTGGATTATCCTTTGATCCTTGCAGTGGACTGGACTGTGGCAAATAAACCACCTTTCTTCTTTAGAGCTACTGGACTTCTTAATAAGTATCAATTACATTTTTAATTTTTTACAGTTCCAGTATTCCCTTCTTTCCTACCTTGGAGATTGCATCTGGTACCAACCTGTCTGTGTCTCCCATTTTTATATGAACCTCCTGTCCCCAAAGAAGTGATTGTGCAGTGTTTCACAGCATACTTGGAAGAGAAGTATATTTATACTGATGGATCTAAGATAGATGTGCCTGGGCCATCTTGTTCATCAGCTATTTTCATTTCAAATCATAAAAGGTGTTTTTCCTGGAAACTATCCCCCAATCATAGTATACAGGCAGTAGAGTTATTTGCCATCCAACAGGCATTGTGTTTTTTGGTATCCAGAAGTAATGCTTGTAATGTCCTAATAATTACAGACTCCCAGACCTCTCTTCACCTGATCAATTCACCCACACTCACTACATATCTGGCTCTAACAACTTCTATCCATTCTTTACTGAAGACCCTCTGCGCTTCAGGTATTCTGGTTTCCTTCCAGTGGGTTCTGAGCCATGTTGGAATTACAGGTAATGAGATGGTTGATACACTGGCCAGGGCTGCTCATTCCCTCCCTGCTATAACTTTGTTATATTTCCACCCAGGCGAGGGTTTTGCAGTAGCTAAAGTGGCAGTGCAAAATGATTACAAAACCCAATGGGAGAGATTACGGCACTCAACTCTCTATGGAATGTTTAAGTCTTCTTGGGGCACAAGAAATTGGCCTGTACCATCTTCCCACTATAAAGCTTCTATAATATTTAGATTCCATTCTGGCTATGAGGGCCTTCAGGCTTGCTTACACCAGATTGGACTAGCCTTCTCCCCATTATGTGTTAGTTGTAATTTACCAGAGACACTGTCCCATTTTTTTCTTTTTTGTCCATGTTATACTAGGCAAAGGAAAAAATTAAGATTCTCTCTTTTGCAATATGGTGTCAGGGATTTTACTTTATCAGTCCTACCCTATTAGGTAGGGATAGTTTTTCTCCCCCATTGATAAACTTCACTATGGACCAAGTATTCAAGTTTGTAGTGGCATCTGGGTGGTTGAAAGAGTTTTAAAATCTTGCATTGTATACCGATTTCCATTCCCACAGGTTTATTAATCAGTTACCTCCTAGTTACTCCATCTGGCTGTTACTGTTGACTTAGTACTGGTTCCATTTTTCAGTTCATGTTTAGTAGAACTAACAGGCTTCATGTTCATCCCTTTCAGAGTGTTCTGGAATTGGCCCCAGAACTGAAGAGGGTAATGGTGTGCTTTCTCTCTCTCTATCTCATCCTAATAATAATAGACCCAGCACTTGATGTAGGAACAGCGGAAGTTCTCCTGTGGAACTTGGTGTTTTGGTCTTGGAGGATGTAAATACCCTTATTGGCTGAGCTCCTCCACATAAAACTTCAAATAATCAATCAATCAATCAAGCATAGGCTTTTTGTCGTTGACCAGGAGTTCCAGGACACTAAATCTGACAGTAAATTTTCATGGGATCGCCAGGTTCATAGGTGATCATTAAAGGCTTATGTAGTTTTTTTGTCGGCAATCATAATATTCCTACTTCAAAAGGTATCATTATTTATGATGTATTTAAACCTAGTTCTTAAGCTTAGTGAAGGTGGGTAGGGCTTGTAGCGAAGCTTAGTGAAGGTGGGTAGGGCTTGTGGTGAAGCTTAGTGAAGGTGGGTAGGGCTTGTGGCGAAGCTTAGTGAAGGTGGGTAGGGCTTGTGGCGAAGCTTAGTGAAGGTGGGTAGGGCTTGTGGCGAAGCTTAGTGAAGGTGGGTAGGGCTTGTAGCGAAGCTTAGTGAAGGTGGGTAGGGCTTGTAGCGAAGCTTAGTGAAGGTGGGTAGGGCTTGTAGCGAAGCTTAGTGAAGGTGGGTAGGGCTTGTAGCGAAGCTTAGTGAAGGTGGGTAGGGCTTGTAGCGAAGCTTAGTGAAGGTGGGTAGGGCTTGTAGCGAAGCTTAGTGAAGGTGGGTAGGGCTTGTAGCGAAGCTTAGTGAAGGTGGGTAGGGCTTGTAGCGAAGCTTAGGCTAGAGTAGACCCAATTCTTGTAGTGAAGGTTAGCTAGGTATAGGCTCGAGTGGGTCAAATTCTTGTAGTAAAGGTTACATTATATTACATTTCATATGGAAAACATGAAGCCACTCATGCCTATCAGGGTTATCAAAGTCATAACAGAACCAACCAGGTGAGAGAGAAGCTATATTTTGTAATAAAATTGTGCAAAATGTCAGTTTTTCCTGTATTCCAATCTTCTTTGGGATAAGCTTGGTTGTCCTATGTTGCTCACCTTCAAGCATATCAATATTATGTCTAAGGTGAGGGGACCAAGCTTGAATGCAGTATTCTAAGTGAGATCTAACAGAAGAATTATAAAGCCAATATTTGGGAGATGCACAGCCTCTGAATTCAGATTTTTTTATTCATACCAGTCATTATTACATATGATTTGATGAATTTAAAAAAAAACTAGACCTTGTGCTTTTAAAAAATAAGGAAGATATTGATTTTTTCACTTTAACAATTTTTTGACATTTTTCAAGTTGTGAAACTTTATCCACCTTGAATTTACCTTGAAACGCTTCTGCCTCAAGGGTGCGCTGCTCCCACAAAGTCTGCTCAGTGCCTCCTGAGGTGGGGCCATGATGGAGTCACCACCCTTCTTTTCTCTTGCTCCTGCCATACAATTTGGTCCACTATTGAATTTGTGGGGGCTGGCCTGGCAGAGGAATACCCTGGCACTGTGGGTTGGTCGGGTATGTTGTTGTTGTTGTTGTTTAGCCGATCAGCCCACCCTGATCGAGCAAGCCGGCGGCACGCAGGTAACCGATCGCCCTCTCCGGAGTGGACCAGAGGTTCAGCGCACTCGTGATGTTGTGTTGTGTTCGTTGTTGTGCTAGAGCGGTACAGTCTGTCATAATGTGTTCAATTGTTTGTGGTGTGTCTTGGCACAGGTGGCAGGTGTCGTCTATGGAGTTGTCTAGTCTGTGTTTATATGTCCATAAGTTGGGGTGATGTCCACATCGGAATCGTGCTAAGTTAACTCGATCCGATCTGCTCAGGCTGATCTCTGACCTGTTAATGGGCGGCGGCTTCGCACCTAGGACCGCATTCGGACCGAGTCGTGTCAGTGCTTTGTGGGTTAGGTGTGTGTGTATGTGTTTTCTGTACTGTGTGATGTCTGTGGGGCGTGGTATGGAATGGAGTATTTGGTTATAATGTCTCTCTGGTGTTACCTTAATGGTGCGAGGTGTTGGTGCATGATTGTACATGTAGTGGCAAGGGTGTTGTGGGTTAGTTGTTGCTGCTGCCATGAATTGTGTTCCCCTCATGTCTGAATGTTCCCTAACTTTTAGTATTTTTGTTTCTGTGTGCAGGTGTTCTATTGGTGTTGTTTGAGTGCATCCTGTAATGATACAAAGTGCGTTGTTTTGTATTGTTTGTAAGGTGTTTATGTGTGTGTTTGAGATAATGGGTGCCCAGCATGGGCTAGCATAGTCCATAACTGAGCGAATATATTGTTTGTATATGAGTGATGTTGTTTCCTGCTGGTGTCCAAAGTTTGTGCCTGTTAGTACCCTAAGCGTGTTAAGTCTTGACGTACATTTGTTTTTAATGTCCTGAATGTGGTTTGCAAAAGATAATGATGTGTTGTATGTGACACCTAGTATTTTGGTTCTGTGAGTGTGTGGAATGTTGATGTTGTTTAGTGTAAGTTGTGGAATTACCTGGTGTTCTTTTGTGTTGCTTGTAAGCAAGGTGATGGTTGATTTTGTGGGCGCTACTTTGAGTCTATTGTGTGTGAGCCAGTCTTGTATACTGTTTATGTATGTTTGTAGGTTATTTGTAGCGGTGTCGATATTGTTGTGGGTGGATGTTAGAGTGATATCATCTGCATATGATGATAAGGTAAGCTTGTTATCTATGGGTGTTGGAATGTCATGCATGTATAAGTTGAAGAGTGTTGGTGAGAGAACAGAACCTTGAGGGACCCCGTTCGGAAAAAGCTTGTTTTTGGATGACTTGCCATTAAATGTGACATGTGAGTATCTTCCTGAGAGATAGTTGCTCAGCCACCTTTTGGTGTTATTGTGCATGTTTGTGTTGAGTATTTTGTTTATGAGAGGGAAGCGTGGGATAGCATCAAATGCTTTACTAATGTCTATTGTTGCTAATAGTGTACGTTGAGCTGGTCTTCTAGAGTTGATGCCATCCATGATGTGCTGCGTCAGGTTAGTGAGTAATGTCGTGGTTGAGTGGTGAGGTCTGAATCCATGTTGAGTAGGCGATAGTGGTATGTGTGGGTTGGTGATTTGTAAGATTAGTCTTTCTGTTACTTTGGAAGGTGTGCATAGTAAAGGAACCAGGAAGCTGGTTCTGTTGGATTTTTGTTTGGTTTGAGTAGTGTAATAATTTTACCTTGTTTCCATATGTCAGGAATAATACAGTGTTGGTATGAATATGTGCTGATATTTGTGAGAGCTAGTATTCCTTGTGGGCCCAAGTGTTTAAGGTGTATGTTAGATATGTTGTCTGGTCCAGTAGCCTTCGAATTTTTAATGTTTTTGATGATCTTGGTGGTCTGGTCTGTATTGAAGGGTGTAATGGTCGTGTCGAGTCTGTAGGTTTTCTTGTGTCTGGCTGTTTGTTTGTCTGCGTGTTTCTGGTTGTTGTCTCTGTTTAAGTGACTTATCTTTGCATAGTGATTAACTAAAATGTTAGCTGCTTGTGTGTATGTTGGGATATTATTTTGGCTGCGACAGATAGCTGCGTGTGAGGTGTGAATGCCACTGTTAGAGTGGGTAATGCTGTTTATAGTCTTGTATAGCCTGTATGTATCTGTGGAGTGGTTTAGTGTTGTTATGAATTCCCTGAATGTTTCTGTTTGTTTTTCTTTGAGTTTGTTGTTTATTTCTGTGTTGAGCTGTTGTATCTGCTGCTTTATGGCTTCTGTGTGTGGTGTTTGTGTGTTATGTTTGAGGTTGTTACGTTGCCTTATGAGGTGGGCTATTTCTCTAGTGTAATTTGGGTTGTATTTCCTAATGTTGCCCTTGGGTATGTATTTGTTTGCATTATTGATAATCTGATTAAATGTCTTGAGTGTTGTATCGATGTTTATGATGGGTGTGCTGTTTAATGTGGTGAATTGTTCCTCAGTCTATATTTTGAACTGTTCCCAATCAGCTTTCTTGTAATTTCTGTAAGTGTGCCTAAGGCTGTTGGGGCAGAGTGTAGAATGTGTTGTAATGATGATGGGCAGGTGGTCTGATGACAGTTGTTTTTCTGTTCTCCATTGTGTATGTGTTGCTAGTGAGGGGGAACAGAACGTTATGTCTGGGGAGGAGTTTGAGTATCCTGCTTGATGTGGTATGTGTGTATGTTCTTCTGTATTGTTAAGAATGAAGAGGCTGTTTAGTTGTGTGGCTATGTTGGCGCCTCTGGTGTTGTTTTGGTTGTGCAGGTACCAACTAGTGTCTTTGGCGTTGAAGTCTCCTCCTAAGATGACATTAGTGAGAGAGGCAAGATTGTGTAACTGTGGATTGTAATTGGCTGGCACCTGAGGTGAACTATCTGGTGGGATGTAAATGTTGATTAGTGTGGTGTTGTGTTTTGCGCGTGTTTAATGTTAACTGCCTGTATTTCTATCGTGTTATCTGCTTGGATTGTGTTTGTAATGTTTTGGGTAGCATCAGTGTAGCTAATGCTTTTACGTATGTAAGTGATGAGTCCACCCCTGTTGCCCCCAGTACGATCTTGACGGATCGCCGTGAAGTCAGGGATGGTGGGTGTTTTGTGTGTGCGTTTTAGTTTTGTTTCTTGTATAAGTGCTATGTGAATGTTTTGTTTGTGTACGAATTCCCTAAGCTGCATGATTTTGTTTGTGAGGCCATCTATGTTGTACTGTAATATGTTAATATTATACTTCTGTATGTGTCTCATGGTGCTATTGTGTCTATGTCTTTGTGTATGGTGACATGTGTAAGTTGTAGTGGGGCCTGGATTAGTCTTAATGTCGCCAGAGAGTAAGAGTAGTTCAGGGAGCACGCAATTGTTCCCTGTAATTGAAAAAATAGCACGCTGAGAATAGGTCCGGCCCGGGAGCCGATCGGCACTCTGACCGTGCCACGCAACAGGCCGTCGACTGCCAGTCTGGCCAACCGTAGACAGCCCACTGCACGGAGATTCGAGGAAGTTTGGCCACCAGCGCGTTGATGTTTTGGTTTGACGTCGCCTCTTCGCGTTGACGTGTTCTGCGCTGGAGGATGCAGCCACTGTTTAGAAGCTTCCTCGTCAGCTGCTAACACTTTTTTCACGTTGTTCTCGCTACCTGTTCAGACGTTTTTTATAAACAAATCTCAGTTTTCTGCTCAACACGGCTCTTTCTAATTTTAAAATTGATTAGTCAGGGAAGGAAGATGTTGACTTCTATTTTGCAGCAACAGTTGATGATATTTATGTTACTTTACTGATTAATGAAAATGATTAGGCTCTTCAAGTTATAAATGAATTCTTTCGTAATAATTGATAAATACGAAACACAAAACGTATATCGGGTATGTTGGCTAAAGAGGCATTCCATGTCAAGTGTACACACCTTATGTCAGGTCATCTCACTGATTTTGATTTTTGGCATGGTAGTTGGGTATGATGAGTAATGGAAGCATGACCAAATTTTAGCCACTTGGGTCAAATAGTTTGGGAGTAATGATCTCCCCCAAATTTGGGGTCAGCAGCGTAGCCTCGTGATTTTGAAAGGTCATAACTTGATCTAATGGATGGATTTTAATGATTTTAGTGTCAAAATGCCCAGGAAAGACAGCAGAATAACTTTAATTTTATGCACAGAGTGCCAGGGTGGCAAAAACCCAACTGGGTTTTGCCAACCCTGCAGAGTGCGTACATTCTATTAAAAAAGGTGCATTTATATTTCACCTTTGACCTTGATCTCAGGCTAAAGTTCAAAATTCAAGGTCATGAAAATTGGCATAAGTAAAGACCTTTTAGATGAAGCATATTCAAGCAAAAAATTGGAGTGGGATCTCCATGGGTTTGCTTTCCACAAGCATTTGAAATTGTGCATGTTGAAAATTTTGAGCATTTTATTTAAGATAACTTCACAAATAGTTCATATATATGTATGTATATAAATATATGTACAGGCAAATATTAAGGTATTTGCTGCTCTAAAAGAACAATAATTTTCATCACAGTACCTATATAATTTGTATATTTAATAATGTTAAATTTGTGTGTTCAGGTTTTGACTATATGCTGATAAAATGTCATCAAAATGTTGTTGTGATCCATTCAATTCCCACAATAAATTAAAATCTGCTCTTTGGCCTGCTTCACAATCACTGATAGAAAAATTTCCAAATCATTTGAAGCTAGGCCAAAAGTTATGTTCATCATGCAGAAAAAAATTTTCCTTACCTATTTTACAAGTTCAAAATATAGCAGAACCAGAAATATTATCATGAAGCTTGTCTGATACAGTAAGGTGGGGTAAGATTGACATCTTTGCAATTTCATCTTTATTTTTATCAAAATGCAATAATCTCAGCATATTTTGATTTTATTTTGATCTATAATAATTTAGTTAATTAATCATAGTCATCCCTGCATAAAAAATCTTTAAGAAGTATAGCTATTCATAATTTTTTAAAAAGTGACAAAATGTCAGTTACCCCACGGGTGGGGTAACATTGACGATACATTGTTTCCCCATTATATGCCACAATTCCCCTTTTCAGGGGTAACATTGACACCCAACTATGTTTTTAAGAAATAGTAACGAACAGTAAGCATAGTCTATTGAATAATCTAGAGGTATAAGTTATGCTTATTCAAAGTCTGGGAGATCAGAGTCCTCTATTGCTGACTGGAATAGGATCACTGAGTTTCTTCAGGATATCAGATTCAGGGTAGTCCAGTCGGTCCACTTTTGTAGGCCATTTCCAGTGACATCCACTACGGCTCATCACACTGACAGTTGCACAACTCTGAATGAGATGAATCTTCTCAATGACCAGGGAATCTCTCATCATCATAGTCAACCTTCACATAGTTACCAATTTTGAGATCTCTGACTTTCACAAATGTCTCTTCTTGATCATCACATGATAAATTCACATCTTCATTTTCTTGGTCATTTTCAGAGTCAGAACTTTGAGCCTTTACCATAATTCCCATAGTTCTCATTTTTTCTTTTATAGTTTCTTGGCATTGTTTCTCAATACTCTAAGTTATCTAAAACAGAAAAACAAATTTAAGAACATAAACATATATTATAACAGAATAAAATAGTGTAGCAAACAAATTTCAATATATATTGCCTAAACAGAGCTATATAAATGTCAAACCTTTGCCCAAACATATTATTCATGCATATGGGGTAACTTTGACATTTTGTCAATGTTACCCCATAAATAAATATTGTGAATATTTTCTACGTGGGCTTTATTTTAAATTTTTAATTTTACATTTTAACTAATAGTCTTACCCAATATATATAACTGATTTATGCAGTTAAGAGTACAGGCATCCCCCGTTATACGATTGGGATGCGTCCCTAAAAACCGCATCGTATATCGAACGATTGTATATTGAACTGAAGGCCTTATGGGAAAAATAGGGATACATTCCCAAACATTCTGGAAGACCCCCAAAATTTGCAGATTCCACTATTATTTTGCTATATATTTTACTGTTATGTACAAAAAGTGTCTGAAAGTAAGAAATTGTGATTAATAAAAGAGAATTTATACATGAACACTCACCTAATTGTATTCAAATCCGGTCCAAGTCATCAACGATGCATCAGTCCGAGGTAATGATGCCTACTCATTGCGACTGATGGACTGAGCCAGTCCAAGAATCTTCGCTATTGAATTAGCACCTTGTCCATTCTTGTGATGCTTGACAATGTCAAGCTTAACCTCCAAGCTCAAACTCTTGCGAGGCTTCTTAGCAATACCCGAAGCACCAGCACTTGGCCTTTTCTGAGACATGCTTTCAAGTTGGAGATCGTTAATGCGAAATAAGGCAATCGTAAATTGAAAGATGGGGGTACTTTTTTAAAATCGTTAACGCGGGAAATCGTAAACCGAACGATCGTATAACGGGGAATGCCTGTAATGTCCTTACCAAAGTTTTCTAAATTCAAAAAATTGCCAAAATAGTTCTCAATAAAAACAAAACTAAAATAAATATAATATTTCACTACTATAGTTTTAAAGCAGGTTTAAAATATATAATAATGATATACATTTTTCCTTAATTTGTTTTTATGTCAATAATGTTCTTATAAAAGGTGTCAGTAAAGTGTAATAATCATATGTCAATGTTACCCCACTGTCAATGTTACCCCGTGTTACCTTACTACTATGGAAACTGTGTCATCAGATCTACAGAAGATCTACAGAAGCTAAGGCTAACAAAGACCCTAAGATCCACTCTAAGGTTAGCCTGAGAGAAAGGAAAGAGTAGGGGTTAAGAGAAGAGAATAAGGGGTTAAGTAAGGAGGAACACCTATCACTCGTGGGTTAACATTCATTCAGAAAAAGAGAAAAAAAAGACTCGCCATCATCATCTGCTGGCCATTGCCGACAAGTCAGAAAAATAGTCAGAGAAAATAGGAGAGGGGTGAAAGATGAAAAGAAGTAAAATAAGAACGCTTACGAACCATGCAAACTACAAACACCCAAGAAAAGAGAGTTACAGACATGCAAAGTAAGGAGAGGATAAGAAAAAAAAAAAAAGGGTAAAGTTAAACAAAAAGTGGGTTAGTTTACACTACGAGCTACATCTACGTTTGTGTTACTTTTTTTTTTTTTTTTTTTTTTTTGGCATCACAAGCTGGCATTTATTGTCAACAGACTCATCCCCGACCACCACCACCACCAGAGCTCCTGTTGCTAATTTTTTTAATATTTTTTTATTTTAAACAATGTTAATATTTTTAAAATGTCTGTTAAGACAGTTCTTAAACACATTAACGCTGGTAGAGTTCATGACAGGCATGGGAAGATTATTCCATTTATCAATTACTTTAAACAAAGGAGTTTTTAGCGATATTAGTAATGAAATGTCTGCCATGCAACTTAAATCCATTATTACGAGTATTACTATTATCGAAAGTGAACAATTTGTCAAAATTTATGTTATTGATGTTATTAACGATTTTGAAAACTTCAGTAAGCTCCCCCCTTAATCTCCTAGTTTCGAGTGAATACAGGTCTAACTCTTTAATCCTATTTTCATAAGGCTTGTTGCGCAATGATGGAATTAGTTTCATGGCACGACACTGAACCCTTTCTAACCTATCAATATCCTCACGCAAGTACGGGCACCAAAACTGAATGGCATATTCTAAATGAGGCCTGACTAGGGACTTGTAAAGGGGCAATATAATATCCTTCGATTTAAATTCAAAATTACGCGCTATGAAGCCTAACCTCCTATTAGCTTTTTGCGCAAGACTCCAGGCACTGGTTCCTAACCTTTAAATTCTTAGATACACGTACGCCTAAATCTACTTCCTCATCAATGCTTGCTAACTCTCTCTCATCCATCGTGTATGTGTAATTATTGTTATGAGAACCTACATGTGAAACTATATTTGTCTACGTTAAATTGCATCTGCCACTTATCCATCCACTCCATAATACTATTTACATCATCTTGGAGCCTATTTCTATCATCCTCGTTAACAACCTTACCGCCTATTTTAGTATCATCTGCGAATTTTGACACATTACTAGTCAATCCTACATCTATGTTGTTAATGTAAATTACAAATAGCAATGGGCCTAACACTGAACCCTGTGGGACACCACTACCTACGTCCAACCACCCCGATTCACTACCATTAACTACCACCCTCTGCCTCCTAGCACGAAGCCATTCTTCTAACCAGTTAGCTACCTGACCACGTATACTGTGCGCTTTGACCTTCGCAATTAATCTCCTATGTGGAACTGTATCAAATGCCTTTTTAAAATCTAAATAAATAACGTCAGCTGCTCTATGCCTATCGTATTCGTGCACTATTTTGTTATAAAATTCTAACAGATGATGTTTTTGTTGACAAGGAGGCTGAATTGTTGGCAATGAATGAGACAATCACCATGATTGGGGAAAGTCTGATTATCAAGCGCAAGATTCAAAGAAATGAAGCATACCTCCCAACAAAAATGGCCAAAATACAAAGTTCAGTAAGAAGACACTTAGATATGGTAAGTGAAATTCCTCAAGAGCCAGGTCCATCAAATGCAGACAAACTGTCCGAGCCAGAAGTAGTTGTCCAAACATTGAAAGATAAATATCAAGACTCGGATAAACATGACCAAATTATGATTCTAACTGTTTTTGCGCCATCAATGAGTGTAAGAAAACTAATTCAAGAATTTAACTGTTCACAAAGAATGGCTGTTCAGGCTCAGCAGCTTGCAAAAGAAAAGGGAGTATTGTCATCACTGAATCCAAAGATGGGGAAGGAATTGCCACTGGAAGTAACTAATACTGTTAGAGTTTTTTAGAAATTATGAAATAAGTAGACAAATGGCAGGCAAGAAAGACTGCGTAACAATAAAAGAAAATGGTGAACAAAACAAATATCAAAAGAGGTTAGTTTTATGTACAGGTGACCCTCTGTATACATGGTTTCATCTATACACTTTTGGTATTGCTCCCCACCCCCTGTATACAGAGGAGGGGATCTCATCCATACACGGTTTCCCGAGCTGGCACAGCTGTGTGTGGTGGCCTGTCGCTCTACCCCTCCCCTCCCTACCCCTCCCTACCCCTCCACCGCTCACTGTCAGTAGCGCACCAGTTACCAGTGTTGCCAATCTACAATATAATTGCCATAACCAATCCCCCAATATTGAATCTAATTGTGGCGAGGATTCTATTACCAAGTTTGCAAATTTACAAATTATACATCACATAAAGGATGTTACCCAATATTTTAATTAAGCGTTATGTTAAATATATGCATCTCTAATGATTTTAACTTCTTTACAATGTATCTTTATACTTTGTTAGTACTACAATTAAAAAAATAAATCGCAACAAATAATCACAATAAATAACAACACTTACCAGTAAACATCATCCGCAGCAACTCTACCCAATCTGCCTACCTTTATTTGTAAGTTAAACCATTTTTTTTTTTGTTACTGCAGTAGTAATATTATGTGCAGTTAATATATAAATATATATGTATGTATAGTATGTGTTTTGGTGTTTCTGTACATGTTTTAGTGATGTATGAGGAAATATAGTTGGTCTAGGGATTCATTGTATTTTTTCCCATAAGGTATTAGTCCCTGTATGCATGGTTTCCGTTTACACAGGTGTTTTCAGGAACCTAACCCCCGTGTATACCGAGGGTCACCTGTAATCTAAAAGAAGCATATCAACAATTTAAGTTTGTTTCCAGCTCTCTCTATAGGATTTTCAAAATTTGCGATGCTACACCCCAAAGAATGTGTTTTGGAGGGAGTAAGTGGGATGCATAGTGTGTGTGTCTGCACAATTCATTAGAATGTTAAGTTAATGGTGATAGGTTCTAGAATGGCAGAAATTACCAGTGAGGAAGAAACTCTGTTGAGTAGTTACCATTGCGCTTTGGCCAAAATTATTTGTGACAAAAATCAACCTTCTTGCTATTTAGGAGTGTGTGATCAATGCCCTCGACCTGATTCGCTAAAGGAAACTCTTCTTACATGTTACGAAGAAAAAGGTATATATTTATGAAATCCAGTACAAACAGTGGACAACAACAGATCGATCTCAGCTGACTGTATTATTCAAAATTTAGAAGATTTCCTAGATACCTTTATTTCTCGACTAACTCAACTAAGGTATCATGATTTCATTGCCAAACAACAAGCCAAGTATTTAGAAAAAAGAAAAAATGAACTGGATGAAGGCAATTTTTTTGGTGATTGGGGACTTTTCTGAAAACTATTCCTTTATAGTCCAAGATTGTGCTAAAGGATTTCACTGGCATAATTGCCAAGTGACTCTTCATCCATGGGTTTATTATTACAAAGAGCAAGAAAAAGTAAATCACAGCTCTCTAACTATTATCTCAGAGTGTAATACACATGATACTGTTGCAGTGCATCTATTCATAGAAGTTTCAATAAATCATCTTGAGTCAAATTTTCAGCTACTAAACAGAATTATCTATTTTACTGACAGATGCGCAGGTCAATACAAAAACTGCAGAAACTTTTTAAATTTATGCCGCCACCATGAAGAATTTGGAGTTAAGGCTGAGTGGCATTTTTTTGCTACCAGCCATGGCAAGGGACTATTGGATGGTGTCGGAGGAACCATCAAAAGGGAAGCATCAAAAGAAAGTTTTCGTAGGCCATATAATAATCAAATTCTGTCCACAAAAGATCTTTTGATTTCTGTTCCTTAAAATTGACTCAAATATCTTTTAGCTTTGCAACACAAGAACAATACTCAAATGAGAGAATTTTTAGATCCAATTTTATCAAAAGTGAGAGCCATACCAGGAACTCAAAAATTACATTCATTCATACCACTGACAAAAATTGTTTAGAAGTACAAATGTACGGTGCCTCAGTTGAAAGGAATTCTTTCCTCCCCAACAAGCCACTCAATTAATTGAAAATGTCACAGGATATGTAACAGTCGAGTATGATAACCACTGGTGGATTGGGTGTGTGATGGAAACATATCCTGGTGAGGATGAAGTGAAAGTAAACTTCCTTCACCCTTGTGGCCCAAACAAGTCATTTACTTATCCTGAAAATCCTGATATACCTACAGTAGATTTGTCTGGTATCCTCACAATCATAAACCCAATGACAGCTACTGGAAGAACATATACAATAAGGTAGGTTGATTTTCCACATTTTTTTAGATATCGATTTTGGACTAGTCGAGATAGTCAGGGCTTAATATGATGATAACTGACAAAAAATTTCAGATCCCTAGCTTTAACCATTTCAAAAATCATCAAAAAATTGTACAGAAAAATACCGCATTTTCACAATTTTTGGCCGAAAAAAATCATGCTATTTTCCTAAAAAAATCCTGAAAAAAGTTAAATTTTATTGAAAAAAGTAAAAAAAACATGTACAGAGTCAAATAGACATTTAGATCCCAAGCTCATCATAATTTTCACTGTAAGAGCCCTTAGAAGCAAAGGAAGGCCTCATCTGGTGGCTTAGGGCTTTGGCCAGAATGTGTTTATGCCTTGATTCGAGTCCATAAACAGTATGGGAACCTTCAGATGTCAGCTTCACGGCCCTTTCAACACTCTGAGAATGTGAAGGCAGATCAGGCAGCTCCAGCTTGGTGCCATTCAGCAATGCTTCTTGAAGCTCCTGGTCAGAAAAGTCTTCCGTGAGAGCAGGTTCACAGATGCCACTTTGAGAAAGGTTGATTAGTTCTGACCAGTGGGTAGCTTCAATGTTGATGGCTGTGATCTTCTTCAGTCTCTTCTTGGCTGGCTTCCCACTTCTGAAAGAATAATAATTAATTTATTTTTTATTCCAGTTTAAGATTTAATCCCTATTAGTCTCAGAATTGCTGATTTAATTTAACTTAAAAAAAAAAGTTCTATAAATCCTCATAATCGAATTTTTTTTCAGAAAGAAGGTAAGATTATTTCCATTATCAGAGGGGAGGGGGGGAATTGGGATAAGAAAATGTGAAAAAAAAAAATTTGATTATGGGGATTTATAGAACTCGGGCCTTTTTTTATTAAATAAATCTCCATAATCAAATTTTTTTTTTCATATTTTTTAAAATTAATAAATGCTTACCTGATAGACAGAATTTTCTTGAGCAGCTTCTCTCACTTCCAAGTCATCAGACTTCATCATGGAGTACAGCACATTCTTGGGCAGCAAGGCAAAAGCATTGTACAGCCATCCCCTGGTTAATGACCTACTCGTTTATCGACCAACTGCAGATACGACCACGACTGATCGTACTGATTGAAGACACTTGGTGTTTTTTTTTTACAGTATTCATATGTACATTTTGAGTGATTTAGTATTTTATTTTTGCATTTACTGTATTTACATTTATTGTGTGTTCTGTTTATTTTTTATTACTGTACACTGTACAGTACAGTACATATTTTTATACGTATGTCTGTAAGAGCTTTGCAAAATAAAAAAAATTTACTAAAGATTGTGTTTCCATTAGACCTCTTTGTTTCTGGCAAAATGTTATTTTATATAAAAATGAACAAAGATTCATAAACAAATGAAAAAGGTATAAAAATGGGGGTGAAGGTTGGATTTTTAAGCCGTAAAACAAGGCTTTCGTTTACCAACCTGGTCATCGGAACGGAACCCGGTCATTAAATGGGGGATGGCTGTACTTCAGGTTCTTGAAAGCAATACCCTGGATTTCTTCAGACTGCTGCTTGATCTCTGGATCATGTTGAAGATGTACAGCTGCTGATTGTGGAACTTGCTGTCCCTTTTGATCTCAAACCAACTGACTGCATACACTTCCACAATGAACTTGATGGCCTGGTAAAGCTTATCCTGTAGTTCTGGAGGGTAAGCACCTCTGGTCCACAGACACATCAATCTAATTGCCAAAGTCAACCATTTTGCATGGTTTAATGGTCCAATTTTCCAGGCAGCAAATCTTGGGTTGACTTTGCCCCTGGAAATTCCAAGCACATACTCCAAAAGAAGCCTCTGGTCGCTACTGAGATCATTCAGTGTCTCCTCAGCAAATTCTATGTCATCTAGGGGGCCACTGAGTTTGGTGAATTCCACCTGTGGCAGATCTTGGTAGTCAATTTCAGAGTTTTCCCAGCAGACCAGTGAAAGCAGTGGGACTTTTGGTACTGCCATCAAGATGCTTGAAAACAGCTCTGAAAGGAAGCTCATTCTGATGGAGTGAACAGCCAATGGTGTGCAATTTCCGCTCAATTTTATTTTCCAGAGCTGTTACAAGGCCACCCTCCCAGCCAGTGTTTGTATTTGTGTTGTCAAGGAGGACAGCTTTCAGGGTATGAACACTGTTAAACTCCTCCAAGACACTAGCAACTTCTTCACCAAGAACAACTCCAGTCGCACCTTTAATTGGGATGACTGTGAGTAAGATATGTTCCACTTTGTTCCTGGCTCCTTTGTGAAAGTTAAATGGTGCTCTTGTCCCTTTCCTTTCTTCAGCTTAGTCTCCCCATTTTCATCCTTAACTTCTCTGTACAGCAAAGTGTCCTTGTCAACTTTCCCATCAACCCCAATACGGACTAACTTTTCCAGACCCTCATTGTGCTTTTCATCACTTTTCACTTTCATTCTAGCTTTTTCCCTGTCCATTTTCGATTTATCAACTATTATCTGTTTCACATCAAGGCCAGGCTTAAGCAGGTCCATAGCTTGTAAGTCCAGGAGGAAGGCATTAGCAAGACTTGCCCCAAGATTAGAAGAAACATCACCCCTGATCAGTTCCATGGCATATCTAGGGGTTTTCAAAAAGCTGTAACCTCCACTTGGGTACCTCCTTGGCTTGAACTCTTCAGCTTCACCACCAGATGGCTGAAATGAAAATAAATAAATTACTAAAGCAAAAATGGGTAAAAATTGACGAAAATGGGTGGAAATAAGAATAAATTACTTAAACAAAAAAGTGGAAAAATTGGTAAAAATTCAGGTAAAAAGTTGGCAAAAATAGGCAAAAAAAAGAATAAATTACTAAAGCAAAAATAGGGGAAAAAAGGGGGGAAATAGGGACAAAAAGTAGGGATAAATTTGGGTAAAAATGGGATAAGATATAAGAAAAAAAATATATTACCTCTCCTGATTCTCCTGAGGTGGATTCAAAAGAAATATCTTGTGAAGGTGTGGAGGCAAAAGTGGCCAAATCCACTTCCTGCTGCTGTTGAATCTGGCTCTGTAATCTTTCTGCTTCAGCTGCAGCCCTCTGGTCTCTCTTCACAGCAGCTTTATCCACAGATCCCAGCTGGAAAGAGCCCTTGGGTCCTATTTTGGCCCTCTGATCTCTCAAGTATTCCCTCTCCTCTACTGGAACTTGAAATATTAAAGTATATTAAATAGCAGATCTAAAATAAGAGAAAATCCTAAAAAAAAATTGATTATTAATTTCTATTACCAGGGGGGCGCAGGGAAAGGAAGATTACAGGAGGAAAATGCGGATATTTTTCAATTATAAGCATTGAATTTCCTTCCATTTAAAAGGCACCTAATTGCACTAAGTTAGGCCAGTTAAAAGTTAAAAAAATAATAGCATTACCTTCTTACTGGGAGGACAAGTGCAGATTATGTGCTGTGTTTGACAATTTTCTTTCTTGCACTTCACAGCATTGTCATCATAGGGATGAACAGGTAGCTTACAAGTGCAAGCAGAAATGTCAAAAAGTTTATCCAGCTTTTCCTCCAGATTCTGCTCCTGGACTGTAGAAAGAGATTTCCTGTTTATCTCTTTTGCATTCTTGAAGCACACTTTATCCATCAATTTCACTACATTATATTCCTCATATAGGGGCAGCTGCGGGTTCACTGCCTGCCAGATCTCAATCACATCCTTTGCTATCATTTTAGCAATATCATAGTCTTTCAAGTCCGGGTGGCTGTTTTGGAGGAAATAACTGTACTGAATAACTTGGCAGAGGGTAGGAGGCTCTGTTTTATCCAAAGGGGAAAGCTGGCCACTGAATTTTTTGGCACTATCACTTCGAGTTAACAGTGCAGACTTCCGTTTTTTACCCATTTTTCTGAAATATCTGAAAATAAACACAATTAAATGAATGCATCATAAAATAACTTAATTTAATACACATTTTATAGGTAAATATCATTAAAAAATACAAAATAATACACTAATAAACATCTATAATGCATTTACAATAAGTTTCAAGCATCGTTTTGTTAAGAAAGCCAAATTTTAATTGATTATTTTGATGAAATAAGGTCTGATATTTTGTTTGTTTACATTGTATGAATGCTGCACGCATGATTTTACGCGTAAAATTCGGCAATTTTACAACTTAAAAATAATTAACAATCCTTAAAAAATACAATCATTTTCACAAATATGAGTTGGTGCAACGTTTTTTATACATTAATACCTTTCTATCTAGACTAGTCGAAGATCACAGTTCCAAAATCAACATACCTTAATGTATAGTTACCCACATTAAAGTGCTTCTTTTTTCAGTTCTACTAAGATTATCCATATCACTTGTTTTGATTTACATAGACTTTTGACCCTTAAGCCATCTACACACTATGCATTTGCACTTGCAGAGTTAGTAGAGTTCATTCGAGTGTGGGAATGAGAAATGCATGTTTATTACGCTATCCACAGTGTGTGCTATAATTGCATGTGGCTCATATTCATGAATAACTAGATATAGGCATGAGAGAATTTTTATTTTATACGCAGTTGTAGTAATCTAGAGTACAGTACCATACATAATCTGAGTAATACTGATAATTTTTACTTTGATTGTATGAGGTGACGGTCTGGACTCTGGATTAAGTCAATCAGTATCAGTGCCAAAAAAAAGTATAACTGTTTTAATATTTCAGGTAATATGATTAAATGTAAGTCCCTTAATTTCACAACATTTTCTTCAGTATCTACACAGATAACGCTTATAAATAAAAATCATGTATTGTTGGGGATCGACTGAAAATGGGGAGTTGGGGCTGGGAGGCCCTGAGGTTGAACAAGTTTTACTGCCAACAATTAATAACTTTGGATTATCTTGGAGAATAAAGCAGGGTAAGTAACTATACTTATGCTGTAATTATGGTATATGATATTCTTTATTTACTTCAATGGTTGTTACCACAAGAAGCTAAAAATGCAGTACTGTACAGTAAATATATTCTGTGAGTAGCTAAGTATTTCTCAAACTGTCGATTATGACACCCATGGGGGCCTGAATCCCTAATTGATTTTCTGAGAAAAATCACATTGGGGGGGGGGGGGTGAAAAACCTGCCTGTCTCGGATAGATCAGAGCAGCTCACTGGGGTCACAGTTTCAAAGTTTGAGAACCATTGACATAGTTTATTGTACAGGGAGTGCCAAAAAAATGCACCTGGTTTCACAATGAAACTACTGATTAACCATGCAAGATAGGACTGAGCAGGCAAAAGTCTCAAACCCTTTTACTAAATATCCTTTTTTTGTTACAGGTTACAGGTTCAAAATACCTAAATTAAGTTCACCAAAAGAATTTTTATCATTGAGCAGCATATCAAAACTGTCAGTAATTTAGTGACACATGTTGTCACTAAATTACTGACTGATTAATGTTATGTTATTTTGTGTTACTCTTTACTGAGAAAAGTAATGTTAAAGCAAAATTTCTTAACAGGTCCGAAAGGCATGTATGCCTTTTGGACCTGTAACAAAATGGTTACTAAATAACCTTTTTTTTAGTTACAGATTACACAGGCTACATCATATGTATAAATAATTTTTTTCTTGTAACCTGAAGAAAGTAGGAAATCCTTTCTGCCAGAATACCCCCTTCTTAAAGGCAAAACTTGTTACATTTTTAATTCTTCCGCTTACCCATCACCCTTATACCCTTACTTTTAAATATTTTTTTTTAGAAATATATATTTTTAGTCCATTTTTGTCTCCTTTTTCTTTTAATTCTTTGTCCCAATTTCTTTCTGCCAGCTAAATTTCTTTCTTGTAACAATGTAACTAGGATACATTACTATTTGCGCCTCTGGGTTACAGGTTAAAAAAGCACATTGTGTCACTATTACTGATTGAGTTTTGATGTGCTCTTTAATGATAAAAATTCTTTTTGTGAATTTAATTTAGGTACAGACAGTCCCCAACTTACGTAAGGGTCCCATTCCAGAAGGCTTTACGCAAGTCAATTTTTTGATAAGTTGGAATTGACCCTTCCATACGTAATCATTGAACACAAGATACAATACTTTTTTATAAACTGAAAAACTAAATAGAGTATAGCAGCAATAAAAGCATAGGACAGAAAGAGAATTAAGTAGTTCAAATTACTGTACTGTCCTGCACTCTTACGATCACTTGGGCACTTTCCAGTCATTATTGCAACACAATTAAGGGCAATTTTATGAAAAAAGTTTGAAGATGATGCAGAGGGGATTTATGGGAGCACTTACGTAAAGTCAAATTTGCGTAAGGCGAGGCTTATGTAACCCAGGGAGCATCTGTATTTTGAACATGCAACCTGTAACAAAAATTAAAAGGGTTATTTAGTAAAAAGTTTTAACTTTCCCTTGCTGAATGCATTTTATATTCAGTATCTTGTATGGTTAACCCGTAGTTTCATTGTGAAATTGGATACATTATTTTAGCCCACCCTGTATAATTAACCTATGTTAAACATAGGAATACCTTTCAAGTTTTACTTTGCATCTTGATAGATTTGAGAAGTCCAAAAGTTTACAAATTTAATTTGTAAGTTAGTAATTATAAAGTTTTCTAGTATATTTTTAGAGTAGAAGTGTGTTGTACTAGTCCTACTATATTTAATATAGGCCTTGTTATCTTCTGGTAGCATACTTAAATTAATTAATGCTCTGAAATTCATGTTTGAAGTTGTAAAATTAAGTTTTGAATGATCAGGAATAAGAGTCTATGAATGGTTTCAGTATCTAGAATGAATTTATGAAATTTTGCGGCTTTCAGATGATGGGTAATGCAGTTTTAAACTTTAGTTCCCATTGTTTTTATCTAAATTTACACAGGTGAGAAATTGGGCTTGGAAGATTAGGGGTCTATGTATATAATGTGTTAAAGTTAACATTTTGGCTTTCAACAGAAGTTTTGGTGAGGGAGAGTAGGCAGGCTTTCATTTATTTAGAAACATAACTTTTATTTAAAATGTTAAGGAAATATAGACCCTATGCTTTCTTTTACATAGAAAAGTAGTTTAATATTTTGTTTCACATTATCATTAGTCAAGGTAATGAGGTTTTAAAAATGGAGTAAAACTCTCAAACTTGCGATAACTACTAGTATATCTTTAAGGCTGAGAAGTGGATTTTGAAATTTAAAAAATTAAGAGTTTGGGGGTAATACTCAGAACAAAATAGAAATTAGGAGAATTTTATTTTCACCTCTTTTAAGGTGGTTGTATCTGGAATGAGACTCGAGTCTTTGTTTTGGTCTTATTTCAATACTGGTATCCACTCTTTAAAGGTATTCATAACCCTTCTTCAAACTCCTACCTACGAGTAACATATATCTAAGTATGGTACTTGTTTCAATTTCAGTATGTACTCGATACTAATCATTTACCTTAATATTTTAACATATTGGTTTGGAGCCTAGTTAAATAAAATAATCTACTGGATCAGCTGGGGACTGCTCTCATATACTGACCACATTTTTTTTTCTTGTCTCCATCCTAGTTATTTCTTGGAGCAGTTTTATTGCGAATTCCTGACTAACAATTTCTTTTGAACATGTTGAAAGAATTTGTTGCTTTGGTGTTTCATTTTAAGTTGGGAATGTTCAACAATACTGGACCCATTTTTAAATGAAAAAGAGGGGTTATGCTTTATTTACCTATGCAATAAAATTTTGTTAAAGCAAAATTTCTTTGGAATTGCCCTGTAATGTGATGAATTCAATGGCATATTCTTGGGTAACAGCAGTTATTGCTGATATATTATAATTTTTGCAGTAGTTAAACTCTCGAGCATTTTGAATTTTTATGATTTTGTTTGTTGTAGTTGACAAAATTACCTCCTCAGAATCGCATAAGTTCTTAGACCCTTTCATCTCGGTTAATGAAAATATAAATACTGGCATTCATTTTGTAAGGTTTTGATTGATTAGATGCCACACTGGTACAAAATCTAGCTTCTATATGCCTGGACAGACAATAGAACTTATGATACGCAAGCCTAAATTAAGTAATTTCATTATAGTTTTTATTTATTCACCTATTTTTTCTGCAGTTGCTTGTGGACTTATGCATACACTGTTTCTATCTGAAGAAGGCCAAGTTTACTCTTGTGGGAATAATGAGGGAGGACAGTTAGGACATAATAAGCCAAATAGAAGACCAGGTAATGTTAAACAGTTAAGAATTTCAACTTCATCCAATAATTTTAAGTTTTAGCTATGTAGTTAATTAATAATGAGTAAAGTGTGCTACATAGGTATGGTACCATATTGTGGGATCTCTGTTAATGTAATTTCAGTAATGAAAAATTAAAATCATTATCATTGATTATTTGTTTCATGATTTGGGTTTATAAACTTCATGAATCTAGGCCTACGTTATGGTATAGGATTAGATTTAGCGTGAAGCCCAAAGTAGAATGCTTGTTAACATTTAATATGGTTCACATTGTTGCGGGGAGAGTGATGAAATTAAATAGAATACCGTAACTTGGCTACTTCTTGATGACAGGAAAAAGGAAAGGTCCCGGGTGGTGAAGTTTTTCTCACCTCCACTGAGGGGCAAACGAGACTCCCACGCTGCTGAACCAAGAAATGGACTCAACCTGCTAGCTATCTCCAAGGATTATCACTGTCTGAGTCGGGTCCACTTGAAAACCTGGAAAGCCCTGGCTTTAGGAAAGGTGTGTGCAATGTACACCCGCAATACTTGAGGACTTAACCAAATATGGGCGTACACAACAAGCAAGCAAGATTTTAGCAGACTGATCGTGAAGTAAACCAAATGTGGCTGGATGAGAAAAGCAGATATCACCCTCTGAATTGTTTAATAAAGAGAATCTGGAGGTATTGTCGATTCAAGGACCTTGGTAGTCTGGATAATATGGTTCGAGATTGCCCTCGCAATCAGCAGCAACGACAATGAAGCTCCAGGACATCACCTTCCTACTGCTGTCCTTTGTGTCAAGGACCTCATCCAGGAATGTTCTGCCTTTCTAGAAGACAAGGTCAAGAAAATTTGTCTCAAGGAAACCAAACTAATGAATCTACCCACCACAATCAACAACAGTCGGGAAACTAATCAGTTCCAATGAGATCAGGGGCTCATTGGAAGCTGAAGTCCTATCTTCAAGAAATGATCTTCAAGAACCCGACTATCATCATGAGATCCCAGCCAAAGATGACAGAGAACCTCTCCAGATGAATACCAACCAGAACATGACTTTAGCATCTGAGGTGGGTGATGATGCCACCCCTGGACATCCAGAATTACCCAGTTCAGAACAGCAGTATCCACAAACCACTGGAAATGAACTAAATTCTCTAGCATCTTCATGGACACCTAAACCAGCACCTCAAACCCAAATAAATAGGTGTGACATTGCAGATAAGACAGTTCATGGTCCAGATATTCCAGGAGGTCATTTTCAAGGTGTCCGGTTTGCCGAACTTGAACCTGCGGAAGTGTTAACAATTGATGGTACCCTTCAAGACACTAACATTCCAGGGTTAATTGACACAGGAGCACAAGTTAGCTTAATTTCCAGTGAACTGGCACAACAACTTGGGATTCCAATAGATACTACAGATATTTCCACAATTTGAGGTGTAGGTCCAGATGCTTCGAGGGAAACTATGGGTTCAGTCCTACTCAGTTTCTTTGCATGGTATTGTAATGTCCCTTTTCAAGTTTCTTATCCTTCCCACTTTGGATTTTAAATATCCCATTTTTCTAGGTTTAGATTTTCTGTGGGCCAACAAATTACAGATTAGTCTAGCACGTAGACGGGTTTCAGGGAAGAACACTGATGGTTCTACGTGGGAAATTTATCTAGGTATGAATGGAGAAGAGTGCAAAAGGATTTGTTACAAGGTTAAGTGTTGGGCTGTAGAAGGTGTGCAGGTGAATGATTGTGGACCTGTAGAAGTAAAAATTCAGTGGGAATATCAAGGAGTAGATGATGGTGGTACATGTCCATGTTCAAGAAATTTGGGGGAATGGTTCTATGATGGGACAGTTTCAAGCGTGCATCTTGGAGAGAAAGTGGTAGGTGTTCCAGGGATTGTAAATCTAGATTGCCCTTCCATTCTAGTCTACACTACAGGGAAACCTATTGGTAGAATCAAGACACGAGACATGATGGGACACATTTACACTCTAGTTGAACTCGATCCTACACCAAATCCAGAAGACACTAATGATACAGTGACACATCAAGTACATTGTGTAGGTATGGAATCAGAGAATGATGATGAATTGGTCTCATCTTTTCCGGAATGGACACCAGAATGTCTAACTTCAGAAATTGACTTACCTGAGCTGGATTCCCACCAGAAATCTCAAGTTTATAACTTGCTTAATTCCAGAAAAGCCATTCTTAGTCAAGGAGATTCTGATGTGGGGACTGCTCAGATGACTCCACACCGTATTGAGTTATACGATGACACGCCAATATTTCAGTGACCAAGGAGATTTCCAGAACCAATTGCTCAAGTCATCGATGATCAGTGTCAAGAACTTCACCAGCTAGGAATTATTGAGCCTACAACCTCTTCATGGAGTGCTCCAGTGGTACCAATTAGGAAACCAGATGGGTCCATACGCTTATGTGTGGATTACTGTAAACTGAACAAGGTAACCAAGCCTGATAGATTCCTGATGGCAAACTTGACAGACTCTGTCTACAGTCTACATGGTGTCAAGTTCTTTACCACCCTGGATTTAGTCCGGGGTTATTATCAAATGCCGATCAAGGAGAAGAGTCGAGATTATACAGCTTTCTCGACCCCTCATGGACAATGGAGATTCAAGAAACTCAGTTTTGGATTGAAGAACGCGCCTTCAGCCTTCCAGAGAGAAATGCAAGATGTGCTGAAGGGATTTTCAAGGAAGAAGGTTCTAGTGTATATTGATGACATTCTAATTATGGAAAAGTCATTCGAGGCCCATCTCCAGCTAGTTGAAAAAGTCCTCAAGGTTTTAGAAGAACATGGTATCAAGATCAAGCCACCAAAGTGTAGATGGTTCCAGTCCACAGTTCCATTTCTAGGTCATATAGTCAGTTCCAGTGGATTGTCAAAATCGCCAGAGTATATGGAGAAGGTGAAGAACTTCCCAAAGCCCAAGAACATCAAGGAACTTCGAGAATTTCTGGGCTTAGTGAATTTCCAAAGGAAGTTCTTGCCATAGTGTTCAGCAGTTGCTAAACCCTTATCAGAACTTACAGGAAGATCAAGGAATTCAGTTATCCAGTGGACCCCAGAGATGGAAGAATCCTTCGAGACGCTCAAGGCAGAGATGCAAAATGAAGTGGAACTGGCTTTTCCTGATTATCGAGGAACAGCAGAGAAATTGAACTTGTGGGTGGATGCATCAGCCATTGGTGCAGGTGCCTGTCTTACTCAAGTTCAGGATGGTCAAGTTTGAATCATTGCTCATGCCATGACTCCAGATTCCTGGGATCTTGGGAGCATTGCTCCAGTAAATTTGACCATGAGAAAAAGTAAATTTGGGTTTGGGTTTTGTTCATCCGCTAGATGTTATGCAATTTTTTTGCGTATACGTTCTTGTACAAACCAATTTTTTTAAATTACAAATTTAGTTATTTTAAGTTTAGTTGGTAATTCCATATTTAACAATTATTTTTATTTTTTGTTAAGCTTCAATGTTTTGATAATTAAAATTTTATTAAAACGTATATTTTTTTAATATAAAATTATCAGGATTGGACTATGTTCCATTGATCTCGGCCAGGTTTGATAAATTGGCCAGATAATTACTTGTGTGGTTTTAAGTAATCCACCATGACTCTAGAATTGAAAAGTTTAGTTAAGTTTAAACTTACTTTTACTTACTTTAACTTACCTACTTTACTTACTCTTCCTTACTTTTACTAAGTTTAAAGCACTTACTTTTACTTACTTTCATTGTACTATATTTACTTACTTTTACTCACTTTTACCATACTATATTTACTAACTTTTACTTATTTTGTATTTTTTCAGGTAATCAATAATGGATCCTAATATTGATGAAGTTGGAGAGAAAAGTGAGGGTGTTAAAAGGGGTTACTTTTGTGGTCAATGCAAGAACAAATATTCAAAGAAGCAAAACTGGGAGGAACATTTTAATTCCAAAAAAAATATTTGTTACAATACAAGAGGTCCCAGAGTTTGGGCCCACAGCTTAGATATTGCAGTAAAGAAATACCAGGATGAAGTGCAGCAAAGAGATACGGCAAAGCAGTCATTTAGTTTGTTCACAAAATGTGCTAGTGCTAGACCTCAGAAAAATGAACCAACTTCATCAACTGCTAATCTAGAAAATGAAACTTTTTCACGATGTTTCACAGACTGAAGAAAGTGCTTCTCCTCCACCTAAGAAACAAAAGGTAAGTGAGGAATCTGCGCATCAGACTAACAAAACTGCTTTAGAGCAATTTCAGTAGAACTCCCCAAGGGCTTACTTGTAAGATTTAAGCCGGAGGGGGGAGGTGATTCCTTGATTGAGTGTTTGTGGTATGCTCTTGTTCATGACTTAGATCGTGAAGTTCCAGAGAGTAGTATTTCTTCGAAAGCAGTTGGTGGAAGAACTGCTAAGTCATCCTACAAAGTACGGAATCAAGTTGAATAGCAAGCAGAAGCAACATCTTCGACTTATGACGATTCCAGGGCAGCCAGCATCGCCAGAGATCTTGAAAGTTTTCTGAGAGATATATCAAGTGGATGTTGTATTGCATTTTGGTACTGAAAACCCTCTAATTTACCACTCTGAAGTCAAGAATCAGCGTGTAACAGAACCCTCAGAACTTCTAGATAGGGTGCATGTCCAGTGTCTAGGTGGTGGTCATTTCAATTTATTGAGTGAATCCAATAAATATGTTCAGTATGAGAGAGACTTGGATTCAGAACCAATAGGTGCAGGTTGCTCAAGTTTGGATATCGAGAATGGTCTAGTAGAATGTGAAGTCAATTTTCCCACCCTTGATGTGGATATTGCTTGTCCACATTCAGGTGCCTTTAGAGCAGTTGTCCCACTTACTTGTCAAGACAAAACCTACTGTGCCTTATTGGATTCTGGAGCTGAGATCTCCCTCATATCTCGAGTAGCCTGGCGTGAAATTTTAGGAAATTTGAGGGATTATTCACAAGATATTCTGGTTAACATTCAAGGTGTGGCTGAAAAACAAGTGGGTGGTAGTTTATAACTATGTACCACTTACTGTGTCACTTGGCTCTAGAGTAACTATTAATGATCACCCATTTGCTCTTGTTGAAGATCAAGCTATTCCTTGTTGTTTTCTCCTGGGTGCAAATTTCTTGTCTGCCACTGGGATTGACCTGGATTTGTCCACTGACAGAGTCATGAAGGAGGGTGAGATTCTCGCTACTTTTCTGGCAGAGTTGGAGGAACCTTCCAGTCATCAAGAACTGCTGGTAGTTGGAAATTTGCGTCCATGTTCATTTCTAGATGAAGTTAACCTTGAGGTTCTTCAAAAAAGTGATCGTGTGTTGAGACAACTTAAGTCCTATCTAGATAAGGGTTGTTTTGGGTATTGTCCTAAAGCTCTAGTGAGATATCGCCATTATCTTAAAGATATCTACTTCGAGAATGGTCTTCTAGTTAAGTATGATGAACCAGAAATGTTTCCCCAAGTTCTAGTACCTTTTAATTTCCTGATTGAGCTGGCCATTACTTTCCATCTAGAGATGGCACACATAGGCTGAAACAAGGTCTTAGATGTTTTGTCTGGGGAAGTGTTTCATCCTCAGTTATATCAAGTTGTGCAAGAGGTGGTCACATCTTGTTCCCAGTGCCAGCTCAATAAGGTTTCCAGCCAGATCAGGGCTCCACCTACCCTGAAGATCGTGACCCAGGCACCATTTGAGTTGGTGGCTGTGGATCTAGTATTGTTCCCCAGAACACCTCGGGGGAATCTAGGATGTTTGATGGTGGTGGACCACTACTCCAAGTGGGTAGTGGCTGTTCCATTTCCCAACAAGACTTCCAGTACCATTGCCCATCTTTTCGAGTTTCGAGTGTTGCCCACTCTTTTGCGCCGGCCTTGTCGGTTGTTAATTGATAATGGTCCAGAATTTAGGGGTCAGGAGTTCGAGCAGATGTTATCTCGATACGGGATCGCTCACGTTTTCACAACCCCAAACCATCCAGTGAGCAATGGTGCAGTCGAGAGGGTCAACCGTACCATTGGTGAGCTTCTACGGAATCTTGTTCAAGATTCTAGCTCGTGGGATTTGAATCTTCCAAAGGCCATTATGACCTACAATGGTACGATTCATTCTGAGTTGACTATGTCTCCAGCCCAGTTCTTATCATCATCCGCTCATCCAGATCCTATTCCAGTTTCTATTCCCACTCCAGTTCAAGAACAGTGGTATCCAGGGCATCCTGGTTTTTGTCCCTTTACCAAGGGGCAACTTGTCATTTGAAAGGTTGTTCCAAAAGGTAATCTAGTTTCTAACAAGTTTCTGTCCAAGTACTGTGGGCTGTTTCAAGTTGATCGAGCAGCAGAGAATGGTGTGACCTACGTCATTTCACTAGCTTATCCAGATCTGCAGCCACACTTATCCATGAGTCGAGCTCATCATTCTCAGTTGAGGAGCTGGAAGGAGGCTCCCAATTTCTTGAAGAATCATCCTAGTTATTCCAGGTTAGTTCAGGTTCCCTGGGCTAGCATAGAGGAGGAGGATGAGAGTTTTCTAGGGTTTGAAACCCCTAATGTTCCAGTTTGTTCCCCAGGTTTTTGTTGTTTGTGGGACAGTTCATCAGAAGATGAGACTGATCTCTTTGATTCTAGTAGTGATTTGAGTGAGTTTCTAGGATTTCCAGATCAGAATAGGGTCAATTCTAGACCATGGCTTGCTGATCTGAGTGAAAGTTCAAGTTCTTCAGATTCCTCTGAATGCTCTTCAAGTTCTTTTGAACTTGACTTTTCTGGATTCCCGGATGAGGTGCCATCCAAAGTGAATCCTCCAGGTATCCTGTCTAGGCCACATTCTCAACCAAAACATGTCACTTTTGGGAATGTTCAAGACTACCTTGGTAGTGATTCAGAGAAGGAAGCTTGTTCCCCAGTGGAGGAAATCGAGGATCTGTCTCCTATTCCTCATAGTGCTCCTTCAAGTGCTGTTGGTTAAGGTGTGATGGATCCAGAAGGTGGTGGTTCAATAGATCCAAGACAGAGTTCTCCATGTCCGAATGAACCTTAACCCAATAGTGATTCTCCAGAACTTTCTTCCTTGGTGGAAGCTCTGGAGAACACTTTAGAACATGTGCAGGATGATGAGCAGCAGATTTACCAGCTGTTAGACCAGCAATTAGTTTCTCAAGAGCAGCAATTTAGCCTGGTAACTGGTTCAA
This sequence comes from Bathynomus jamesi, assembly GCA_023014485.1. NCBI lineage: Eukaryota > Metazoa > Arthropoda > Malacostraca > Isopoda > Cirolanidae > Bathynomus > Bathynomus jamesi. Next base: position 66,696 of record JAJOZX010005794.1, on the reverse strand, counting down.
GGACTCCCAATAGATTAAGTTTATCCCCAGTCAAAGATACCTGTTCAGAAGCTAGGGCTTTATTACAAGCTAACAGTGAACTAGCTCATGAATGACTCCAGTCTGTTGGGAGGGGGTTGGGAGTAATTCGAGAGTTGGCTGGTGATTCTCCTCCATGAACTCAATCCAGAAGTCCTGTAATGGAGCTACTAATAGTACCCTCTAGGCCTCTGGAACATATTCATGATTAATTTAATTAACCATCAAGTGATTTTCTAGACCCTGTCTAATTATGTATATATGTATATAGGATTATTATGTATTGTATTTAAGTTGATGGTACTATGATTATATTTTGATGTAAAAAGTATTTAGGTTTAATGTAATGGTGTATCTAGTTTTTGTAATGGCATTACAGAGCCTTGGTTAAGAATCGTGACTGAATATAAAAGCTCGGACCAGATGTGATATATATATATATAGTAGTATATACTAGTATATATACACAACAGAATTAACTAATATAAAAAAAACAAAAAAAAAACTTTTTTTTTTTTTTTTTAATAAAAAAAACCATGTTTTTTTTTAAAAAAAAAAACCTTGTTTTTTTTGGGTTGCAACACTAGTTAAGATATATATGAAAATAGGTATATCTTGCTGTACCGTAATGTATAGGTAGGGCCTAGCTAGTAAAGCCATGGAGGAAGCTAGTGTAAATTTTCTAGAACAAAGTGACTGCACATAGTGATAATGAATACCTTGAGCTTCGTTAAGTGCAGTAATTTTTGGTTTGCTTGCCTCTGCCTGACTCATGCACATGCCCTCACTTGTCACCCACTTTGTACTTGCTTTGATTGCTATGCATACAGCTTCCAGTGCATGTCCCTGTCCTTACCTGCCTCCAACGCCCCAATCACGCCTTCCTACTTTCATGGGAGGTGTTTTCAGGGAGGGAGTCATTATTGGCTCTCCCACTCTTCAAGAATCGGCCTGAGGGGGGGTCTTCCAGGCCTTGCTCCAGTATGCACCACCATTCTTGTCTACATAGGAGGGGGTTCTGGAGGACTGCTTATCAAGAGGGGCATGGCCAGCCCACGCAGTTATCTCTAGCCTGGAGCAAGCAGACCCCACCTTTGGTAGGGATGTCTGCCAATCTGGAGGTATGGATGGGTGGACCAGGGCCAGGGTACATTGATAGTGATGGGCTAGTGAGGATATTAATCAAGGACAATAGTCGTGCAGGTGGCTTCAGTTTCAAGCAAGGATGATTGTGAATAGCCTCTTAAGGAAAGGACCTCATAAAGGAGTGCTAAAACTGAATGGATCCAGTACTAATTGTGTAAATTTAGATTGTAAATAGGTAGAGTTTTGAAGGTAAAAGTACCTTCTTCTTATTGATTCATGTATATATATATAATTGTCTAGTGTTTAGTAGCCATGGAGAAAGGAAAACTTGGAGCTTGGTGTCAGGATGGGGAGGTGCAATTCCTTGAAGACTGGATGTGGGAGAGGGCTTCGCTGCACTCACTTTTTGAGTGGTGGTACCCACCGCTCGGAGGGGGGAGTGTAGTGGGGTTGTCTTGACTAACATCTTGTTTTCTTCTTGTTTCAGGATTGGCCACTATGTAACCCCTATATTGACGGAGTTAGTCTTGCTTAATGCCTGACTAGCTCAGTAGTTTTGTTTAGATCCATTTTGATCTTGTTTTTTTTTATTCTAGTATCAGTAAATTTTGCCTTCAATGTTTAAAAACCTCATTTTTCAAAGTCACAGTTGGCTTGCGCTTCTGGAAGTTCTAGCCTGCCAACTCAATTTGTTAAGAAAAAGAAAATTCAAGAAAAACAGAGTGCCTTGTGATAATGGACATTGCCTGTGCATAACGGTGTGCAGGTTAAGGTATTGCTAGGACCAATAGCTTCAGGTTTTGCTTCTCCATGGCTTAACTATAATAGATAGGTGTGATTGGATTGACCTCAAGTCTAGCTTAAGGATGTTAGGTTCAGTGAGGTCTATTGTGTTGTCTAATTGTACCATTCTAGCATAGGTTAAGTTTTTTTATCTTTTTCTGGAAATTCCATTTTTGTTGTCCAGTATTTTTGTCATTGTAATTGTAAGCACCATTGTATAGCATACCCTTTCAGGGTTTTTGAATTTCCAGTTCTTGATCTTAAGCCATGTTTAGACTCAAGCTCATAACCCATCCTAGCTCTTGTAAATAATTCAAGTTAATTGCTAATAAACCCTAAGAATTCTACCAACTAGTTTTTTTTTCAGCCTTTGTCCTTATAGACTGGGGTCGTTACTTTCAAGGATTTCCTTGCGGCAAGCCCAGGGTCCTTGAATCGACAATACCTCCAGATTCTCTTTATTAAATAATTCAGAGGGTAATATCTGCTTTTCTCATCCAGCCACATTTGGTTTACTTCACGATCAGTCTGCTAAAATCTTGCTTGCTTGTTGTGTATGCCCATATTCAGTTGAGGTCCTCAAGTATTGTTGGGTGTACATTGCACACACACCTTTCCTGAAGCCAGGGCTTTCCAGGTTCTCAAGTGGACCCGACTCAGACACAGTGTTAATCTCTGGAGGTAGCTAGCTGGTCGAGTCCATTTCTTGGTTCAGCAGTGTGGGAGTCTCGTTTGCCCCTCAGTGACAGTCAGTGGAGGTGAGAAAAACTTCACCACCTGGGACCTTCCCTTTTCCGTCATCAAGAAGTAGCCAAGTTACAGTATTCTATTTAATTTCATCGTTCTCCCCGAAACAACATGACCTTCACACCATATATGACCAATTAAGGTTGAATGTTGTATAGGACATGACTCCAGATTCCTGGGATCTTGGGAGCATTGCTCCAGTAAATTTGACCATGAGAAAAAGTAAATTTGCATTTGGGTTTTGTTCATCCGCTAGACGTTATGCAATTTTTTTGCGTATACGTTCTTGTACAAACCAATTTTTTTAAATTACAAATTTAGTTATTTTAAGTTTAGTTGGTAATTCCATATTTAACAATTATTTTTATTTTTTGTTAAGCTTCAATGTTTTGATAATTAAAATTTTATTAAAACGTATATTTTTTTAATATAAAATTATCAGGATTGGACTATGTTCCATTGATCTCGGCCAGGTTTGATAAATTGGCCAGATAATTACTTGTGTGGTTTTAAGTAATCCACCATGACTCTAGAATTGAAAAGTTTAGTTAAGTTTAAACTTACTTTTACTTACTTTAACTTACCTACTTTTACTTACTCTTCCTTACTTTTACTAAGTTTAAAGCACTTACTTTTACTTACTTTCATTGTACTATATTTACTTACTTTTACTCACTTTTACCATACTATATTTACTAACTTTTACTTATTTTGTATTTTTTCAGGTAATCAATAATGGATCCTAATATTGATGAAGTTGGAGAGAAAAGTGAGGGTGTTAAAAGGGGTTACTTTTGTGGTCAATGCAAGAACAAATATTCAAAGAAGCAAAACTGGGAGGAACATTTTAATTCCAAAAAAAATATTTGTTACAATACAAGAGGTCCCAGAGTTTGGGCCCACAGCTTAGATATTGCAGTAAAGAAATACCAGGATGAAGTGCAGCAAAGAGATACGGCAAAGCAGTCATTTAGTTTGTTCACAAAATGTGCTAGTGCTAGACCTCAGAAAAATGAACCAACTTCATCAACTGCTAATCTAGAAAATGAAACTTTTTCACTAGATGTTTCACAGACTGAAGAAAGTGCTTCTCCTCCACCTAAGAAACAAAAGGTAAGTGAGGAATCTGCGCATCAGACTAACAAAACTGCTTTAGAGGAATTTGAAAATTCCCAAATCCAGAAGACATTGAATGCAATTTTGCGCCTAACAAAAGAAACTCACCAAGCTGTTGTGGTTAATAAAGAGAAGAGTCAAAATATGCCTTCAAGTTCAAGTGTTGCATCCAAATCTAATAAAGCAAAAAGCAACAAATTTGACATTTCCATAGCCCATTTAAGCAAGTGTAAATCAATACAAGAAATCCTGAACAATGATTTGATCAAATCTACATTCAAATTGGTGGAAAAGAAGGATCTAGGGCATGCTGATGATTCATTTTCAGTACCAAGTGATATAATGGAAAACATTGCAAATAGTGACACTAATATGCCTGATGTAGATATAGCTGTTGAGGATGAAGATGATGATAATCAAGAAGATATTGATGATGCTTCTGATGATAAAATGGTTACATTATATTGCATAGCTTGCACAGACCCCAAAGCATGTGCTTCAGACAAACATTCTAACATAAAAGGTTACTTCAATGTTAAAGATTTAACCTATGTATGCAAACAAGGAGAAAATCAAGAGAGATGGTTTAGAAATCTGAAAACCCACCTGAAGAGACATTTAATTAAACTTCAGCATCATCAAAGAGCTGCTGTTTATGAAGTGATGAAAACATCATCTCAGAACACTACTAAACGCATAGAAGACTTATGTGGCAACATCTTATACTACATAATGAAAACAAACACTGCGTGGGCTCTATATCCAGTACTTCTAGCTGTATTACATAGGTCAGGTTGAGGTTGGAAATTTGAATCATAGCACACATGCGTGCGAGACAATTTGTGAGCTATTAGATAATCAACTTAAAGAACAAACTGTAAAGTGGTTCTTAGAACAAACTTCAGTAACAATAACAGCTGACATTGGAACAGTTTTGGGATTAAGCATGCTAGTTGTATTAGTTATGAGTGAAGAAGATAAGACTGTAAAACTTGCTGGGATAAATTTAGTACGCAGCAAATCAGGAGTTTATTTGGCCAATGAAATTTTTGATGTGTTGAAGTCTCCTAATCACTTGAAACTATCTGAAGAAGCAATTAAATCCAAGGTATCTGGAATGGTTGGAGATGGGGCTTTTTGTAAGGACAACGAGCCATTTAAAAACGAAATGAAAAAGTTGTTTGGAGAAAATTTCAAATTTTGATGGGACTTAATGCATCTTGTGAACAGAGCCCACGTTGATGCATTGAAGAAAATTTGTAAACTAAGTGAGCTTTTAGACTTTATTCAGAATCACTCTTCAAATCTGAGATCAGGCCTTGACTATACCAATATGGTTCTTGACAATATCATTGGTTTTAAGAGACCAAAACTCAAATCTGATACTCGCATGGTTAATTATGAATTTGATCAATTTGACAGATTTGTGGAAAATTGTGTTTTTTTTTTATCATCCACAAGAGAAAGAAATTAGTGCCAAGTTCTATGTATTGATTTCCTATGTAACAAAGATTATGTTGCAAGTAGCTCAAAAAACCACAGTTAGTGCAGAATTTGTAGAAAATATATTTTATAAAGAAGGAGGGAAAACTGTTATGTTAAGAGTGATGGAAACAATTTCCAAATTAGCTAATGGAGGAAATGCAAATGATGTAGTTTCTGAATTTAAGCACGATACCACAGGGCAGCAAAAGGAACTAACAGCTGAGGATTACATCCTAAATGAAGTTTACAAATACATCAATAAACGTTCTGATTACTACCAGGTTGCTGAAGTTGCTAGACCATCCAGAACCAGATCTGAAAGTAGTTTTACAAAAGACTCGGTGATAAATTGGCTGACAGAATATATAGAACAGCTGTGGAAAGGAATCACGGAGAGATTAAAGCATTTTGATAAAGATGGATCAACTGCCTGGAGTGAAGCACCAGCTGAAGGGACATTCTCCATTCTTGGTTACATTCTCCATTCTTGGTTACATTGTTGAACACAAAGGATCCATTAAGCCATCTCATTTGACTAAGCTGTGCAGAATTGTGAAGGAGGGTCCAGCTCCAGGCACTAGATCTGCTGTAATGATCACACAGAAAGCCATTGATCAGTGGCCAAGCATACATGGCAGTAAATTCATAACAAATGCCTACATGCAAGGTCTAACATCGTCCACTGTTGCTGCTGCAATGAATAAATAAACTTAAGGTGAGTTATAAACTGTACATTATTGTATTATTATGTTTAGCTAAAACAATTTGTAATTGGTATGTCGTCAATTCAAGAGTTTACTATCATTAACCTATCTAGTGGTGTAAGGGAAAAAAAAGTAAATTCAGAGCTGTGCTCTAGTAAATTTTTTCAAATCTGGAGTCATGGTATAGGACTTGTAACATGGGTTGCTTGTGTAATTGCTGGACTGAAACTATATGTTACCATTCTGTTTAAGTTGTTTAGGGTTTCTGTGTTTACTAAATTTTAAGAGATCAGAATTGAAGTCATCCAGGAAGATTGCTTTATGCTCTTTTATATTAATATTATTTGAGATGATGTCTATTTTCTCAAGGAAATGGATAAAGCCTCCATTTCGAGGCTGGTAGATACCAATTATATTTAAATTTTGTATTTTCCAGGATTGTATTTATAGTGCATGTTTCATTAGTGTCAAATGATGATGTAAGCTCAGTGAATTGTGTCCATGGAGTGGATTTATATACGTACATAAATTGAAACTACTACTACTACTATTCTGCCATCAAATATGTCTTAAAAACATTCATAGTGATCCAAGTGGTATGAATCTTTGGTTATTTCTTTATTGCATTTCTATGAGGGCTGTGATGGGGAATTTGAATCTGATTAATTGTAATGAATTAATTGTAATATAACCACATAAGTAGGAATGAAATAGGCACTTTGGCCAAAAGGAGGAGAGTAATCATGGCTTTATTTTTCATTGGCTTTGGAAAGATCAAACTAATGCGTACAGAATGTCTCTTGCTGTGTTTTATATTTATACTTAAAGTTTACCAGTAGAGTAATGCCTAAAATGAATTATTGAATTTTTAGTGAACATATTGAAGCCATTTAAAACCCTTGAGTTATTATTCAGAATCAGAATAGGATTTAGATTATTTGGATCAGAACTGAAATTGGAACTAGAATTGAAGATTATTTTTCTGTTGTAAATAGAAATGGGATTAGATTTTTGGGGGGTTGAAACTGGAACCCTTTCTAAAAGAGCTGAAATTGCCTTATGACTTGAAGTATTTAATATTAAACCTTTATCGTTTATATTCATGTGTTTTCTATACTATAATGTTTCCTTGTTTCCTTTATTGTTTTATTATTATTGAAATGCTAAATTAGGTAACTGTTCTGTTCATCATTCTTAGTTTTTGTTTAATTGTTTGCAGAACATATTGATGCACTAGAAGGTTATACTGTCACTCTGGTAGCTGCTGGAGACCAGCATTCTCTCGCACTTACCTCTTGGGGAACTGTAAGTATTTACAATTATGATTTTAAAACTTTTATTAACAACAATGTTTAAAAGGTTACTACTTAACCAACATATACCATACAGAATCCAATGTTTTAGTGGTTAAATATCAGGGTTTTAACCATAAAAGTTATATTGTGAGGAGGAAATTAGGGGAAATGCTATCTTCAGTGAGGAGAGGTACTCCAGGTAGTCCAGGATTTTATCATCAAAGAAACTTCATCTTAAGAAAAAATGCTTCAAAATGGACCCTTGTTTCAATGGGAGTGTGAGCTGGAAATGAGTAAAACTATGCTATAAGTTTGATAGCTTATTTAAGTGAAGTCATGTACAGTATGTATATTTGGGACTTGCCAAAGATGTGCAATTTGGGGCTGACAAGGGATTATTTTAGTTATCTTAATTCAAGAGGACTGAGGTATAGAGGGGTCTGAACCATTATTCCCCACTTCCAGAGAAAAATCTGCTTATGTGTAATTTTTTTAATCATTGTCCCTTTCAGGTATATTCTTGGGGAGAAAATGGCTTTGGTCAGTTAGGAATTAGTTCTCTGGAGTCTCATGTAGATGTTCCAAGACTAATTAAAACCTTAGCCAAGAAGCAAGTCATCCAAGTATCTTGTGGTGCCAGTCATACTTTAGCTCTTACACTTGGTATGGACTCTCTTTTTAAAAGTTTTATTAAAATTATTTTTAAAATGATCCCATTCATTTCTATACTAATGGATCCATGCATTTAATTGTTTTAGTGCATCTTCTATGGCAGTGGTCTCCAAACTTTTTGATCACGCACCCTTTAATCAGCAAAAATAAATAACACACACCCTAATGAACATGAAGAATATATATATATATATATATATATATATATATAATATATATATATATAATATATATATATATATATATATAGTACATACATACATACATACATACATACATACATACATACATATATATTATATATATATATATAATATATATATAATATATATATATATATATATATATATAACCCCGCAAGGGGGTTCTAAGCTCGTGCTCTTGAGTGCTCTTTGTGCTCGTTTGTACGTGCTTGTTCCTGGAGGTTTCACGTGCGCCCTCCCGGCCCTAGCACCCAAGGATGATGGGGCTCGACCCTGCAGTCCTTGTCATCCTTGGTCTTTTTCCACTTCGACTGTCCCTCCACCCTTTCTTTTTCCTCTGTCTTTCCTCTCCCTTTTCTTTGTTTTTCCGCTGAGATATGCCCTTTTAAATAGAGGCGAATCGGTTCTTCCTGAACTTAAAAAAAAAAAATATATATATATATACACTATATGATCAAAAGTATTCGGACACCGCATGGTTTTGGGAAAAATGGTTTTATTATGGCATTTAGTAACCAGTAGGTCCACCCTTTGCTTTTATTACAGTGTCAACACGTCGAGGCATACTTTCCACCAGTTTTCGGTAAGTCTGTGCAGGAATGGCTCGCCATTCCTCTTGCAGAGCTGATGCAAGAGATGCAAGTGAAGCCGGGCGTGGTGTGCGGTTTCGTATCCGTCGCTCCAGTTCGTCCCACATGTGCTCGATTGGGTTGAGATCGGGGCTCTGAGCAGGCCAGTCTAACAAATCCACCTTATTTTCACAAAACCAGTCCTGCACACGCCTTGCAGTATGGCAGGGAGCTCGATCCTGTTGAAACAAACAATGGCCATCTCCGTAGTATTGCCACAGTGTAGGGAGGGCCGAATTGTCCAGAACGTCGAGATAAACGTCAGCGTTCATGGTAGTGGGTATAACAACCAACGGGCCGAGCCCTAGCCAGGAAAAACAACCCCATACCATGATGGACCCTCCACTAAACTTCACCGTTGGACGTACACAGTCAGGAAGAAGCCGTTCTCCGGGCTGTCGCCACACCCAAACACGCCCATCAGACTGGAAGAGTGAATACCGCGACTCGTTGCTCCA